>PHFE01000055.1:540552-759960 GCA_002796755.1 Paracorniculantispora psalliotae | reverse complement strand
GGGGGGGGGAATTACTTGGAATTGCGGCCAAAATTGCTGTGTTGCGTTGTGTCAATTGCTGGGCAGGATATATAACAGCTCGGAGGTCTTACTTGTGGAAGAAGGTACCAAAGAAGCCTAGTTTGGCCTGCTGGTCCGACATACTCTGGCGACGGGCGGCGTTTTGGCCTTCGCTGCGGTTGCGGGTGAGGCCTTCGTAGGCGGGCATCCAGCCGGAGCTCTGCGCATCGATGTTAGCATTCTGACATTACAGCATCGGCGTGCACGATGGCATACTCGGCGGCGAGGCTGATCAGCGACGGGGGGAACGTCCTGGGGTTGAGACGGCGAGCTCATGATGGGCAGTGAATAGGTCGTATAAGTGGTAGGAAGGTGGATGGGGCGGATGGCACGCGATCAAAATTTAGTCGATTGATGAATTCGAGATGAATAGTATGATCAGTGTATACTAAGGGATAAGAAATTAATTAAAGGGGAATCTATGGAATATATATAGCAGAGCTGTCAAACGCTACTGCGGGGGAGGCACGGGGTCTACGGCGTCATTGCATGAGTTTAGGGCCTTAATCGGCAGTCGATTCTGGGGGGATTATAAATGGAGGGCGCTGGAGAGGATGCAGGGTTTCTGGAACGGGTTAAGCTTTGTAACGATTTCGATTTGGACAAGAGCACGGGCGGCCGAGTGAATCGAGACCTTTGGGGCGTCACACACCGTGCAGTGACGAGCCAATGACGCTGGGGGAAGGGAACCCCTCACCTGAAAAGCTTGGGAGCTAGCAAGTGGCAGCGACGGATAGGGGAATTGATCAGCGGTGCGAATTGGAGAATTGGCACAGTCCAGAATGACGATGAGTAGAAGGTGAATATAAATGTAGGAGATGGTGTTTTTGAGGAAGATGGTCTGTCTTTTGCGACTCTTGATATGGAGCAGGGGAAGTTTGCAAGGTGAGGTACTTGTGGATTGTATGGGACGTTGCGGGGACGAGCAAGTACCTACCTGCAACGTTGGTAGCGGCGGGGCGGGGCGGCGCTGTACCAGAGTGGGCAGCTGGGGTTGGCGATTTTGGTGGTGTCGGCCCGCCCGGTGGAAAGTTGCAGGGTCTTCTTTGACCTTATTGGGGGTACATATCCCTTTGCGAAGACGCAGATAATGACGAATACGCTGCATAATAAATAACTCTCAATTGAACTTAATAACTCTATTGATCACTGGTCAACAAACTTCCTCCCCAGCCCACTTCGCCGGCTCTTAGCTGTTTTACAGCTACGTTCTAGCACCTGAGGCCCATTGGTCCGTGACAATCTCTGACCAGAGAATCGCGTTCAACGCTCATCTAAGTCTTACCCTGTATTATAGTAAAAACTCACCCTTTGTCTGCTTTACCATATTACTATAGTACGGTTGAAAATTGAGCCAGCCCCTGTGCCTTGTCGCGATGCTCTGTTCCGTGAAGAATGCCGTGTCATGGTCGACCTCCTTCGGCCGGTGCTCGTCATCGCCCCGGGCCCGGACGACGGCGTCGATGGCGAGCTGGCTCTGGCAGCACTTGTCAAAACAGAGGAACCAGTACGCTGCCTCGTCAATCGTCTCGCCGACGGACAAGAGACCATGGTTCTGCAGGATGCACACCTTGTCGCGTGGCTGCAGCGTGGCGGCAATGCTGCGGCCCTCCTCGGACGATAGCACGACGCCGCCGTAGTCGAGGTGGACGCTGTGGGAGCCGTAGAAGCGCAGCGAGTCCTGCATCATGGCCGGCAGCTTCTTTCCAAACACCGAGTAGGCCTTGCCGTAGACCGTGTGCGCGTGACAGACGGCGTTGATCCACGGATGCGCCTTGTGGATCTCGCTATGGATGGAGAAGCCGGCGGCGTTGACGGCATGGCTGCCCTGGAGAACCTCAGCGTCCTCGTTGACCAGGACAAGGTCTGACACGCAAATGTCCGCAAAGTGCATGGCATAGCTATTATGAAACCCGGGTTCAGCCAGTCAGGTCGCTGCGAGGCCAATGGAGTGGTCACTTACGGGTTGATCCAAAACTGATCCCGGTGAATTGGGTCTCGCAGGCTCATGTGTCCCGCCACCCCTTCGTCGAATCCCCGAGCTGCAAATACCCGGAAGGCACAGGCAAGATGCTGCTTGCAGTACCTCTGTTCTTCTTCCTTGGTGGTGAAGATGGGGATGGTGGGGACCGAGCTGCGTCCGTCCTTAGTCTGCGCGCCAACGGCCATGGACTTCATGTCAGTACCCTTCTTGTTGAAGATGCTCGACTTTTCGTCCAGCGATGAGCCGTTTGTGAGATGTTTCTCATTAAGCATAGTAGCGGTTTGCGTTGCGGCCATATTGCCTAGTGGTGAAGCCTATAGTGAGGATACGGATTTTTGAGGGGTTGATCCAGGCGCCGAATTTTCTGTCCACTGCTGGAAAACGCGTTTCAATTAGCCTTTTAAGTATCTGAACGGTTTGATTTTTTTCTTCTGCCTTCTGCTTTCTGTCTAAGTCGCCGCTGACGGCGGCTGCTGCAAATCATCTCGGACTAGTGCGAGTTGATGTGGATAGCATTTCGGAGCGGGGCCGAAGCCTCATTTGCGACTCAGTTTATTCTCAATGGTATCCGTAGTCATGGGGCGAATATCCAGTCGACCGGGGAGCAAATTCTGTGCGTCGGAGGCTAAGAGGGAGGCGCAGGAAACATGCTCCCACAAGAGGGCAGTTTCAACAATGACACCCACGCCGGCAACGGACAGCGGACACGTCCGAGCGGAACCGGATCACCCATGTAGGTCCAGAATCATTTTATAGGGCGCCTTGGTGCGCGCCACGAGGTAACACCATGGAATCCCAGTCAATTACGCCCCACGGAATGTTCCCCAGATCAGTCGGCTCGTTGAGAAACGCAACCATGGCCGCGTCCCAAACGTCAGCTTCGTGTCCAAAGTGGTTCTCCCTGCTGTCTGTCCCGACTTCACCCGATGGTCGGCTTGCATTCATGGCTCCTGGCCCAGACTCGTCGACCGCAAGCCGAACGTCAAGGGTATCAACCACTCGCGCAGCAACTGCCTTGAAAACACGGACATGCCTACCGACCGTCACCCACTTTTCCGCAATGTGGGAAAGGGTATCAAGAATGACTGCTACGATTTCCTGCATTTCGGCAAAGTGCTCGGCCAGAGAACCAGCCGGGCCGCCGCAAACCAAGGCGAGTTTCTGCTGCGCAAGCCCGCAGTACAAAATGGTGAACCCCACCGACATCATGTCGTGTACGCACGTCCAATTCATAATCAGTGTGTCGCTTTGCCTCATGGCCTGGTATATCAGCGCGATCTGTGCTGATGCTTGCCGGCACGCCTCCAGCGCCGTCCCTCCGTTTTCGTAGCCACACTCCTTGGCGATGAGCCCGAAAAAGCGAAAGCACTTAAGGCGCTCGCGGTGGTAGTTCAGGTCCCTCCAGTGCATCGTTTCATAAGCATTTCGAGCATGCGGCAGGATCGGAAAACTGGCTCGCCACTGGTCCAGAGCGAGCAGAATTTCATCGGCTTGCTGCTTCAGTGCGTCAAAGTCGCGATCTGCTCTCCGATACAATCGCGTCCCGATCCTCGACGTTATTTGTCTCAGTCGGATCTGTCGTAGTTGGGCCGACACTTCGGACATGCCTCTGAGTATTTGAACATCACACGAACCGAGTTCGATTAGATCATCATCAACATCCAATGGGAGCTGCAACCATGATGTCAGATATACAGTCATCAGCTTGTCAGACAGTTTGTATCATACCTCGACATCTATATCCTCATCCCGTATTCCCATCGGCCGACCTAAGACAGAGCAGCTATGACGGTCGACGATGTAGCAGGCCCAAAAGGCCCTTCGGCGTATCTGGTCCTCCATAGGTCCATACTGGTAACTGCTCTTCTTGTGAAATCGATTTTCAATGCAGATTCGCATCGCCACTCGAGCAAGATCCCACTTGCTTCCAACTACAGCACATATCGGTCAGTCCACCACCCGTTAACATCCGGCTTTCATGCAGCGACTCACTGCCAATATCATGCTGCAAAGAAAAAAGCAATACCAAGAGTAACGCTTGGACATGCTCCAGTCCAGCAAGGCCCAACGCCCCTCCAGTATGTTCCATGGCCGCGGCATAGTAGTCTAAGGGGGATACGTCGTGCATCCCCGCTCGGACAAGTGAAACCGCCCCAATCGCGAAAATCATGTATATGCGGAATACGCATGGGTCTGATTGGGCGCAACGCTTTGAATACACGTCGTCAAGTTCTCGAAGTAGCGTGGAACGGCTGAGGAAGGGATGTAGGAGGTGGGGGCCGTTGAGGCTTAGGCACTCAAATCAGTTAAACAGGGGCCTCTAAAATGAATGACAAGGGGACCAGTCACTGACTAGGAAGCAAATAGTTGCTGTGCAGTTTCCATAGATGGGAGGATTGCCGGAGACGCGGTCGTGTTGAGAGCCTGGTGCTGCTCTCTTGCGCTTTCGAGCTCAACGTTGAGCGGCGAGGTCTCTACTGTGGTGTCGGCAACGGTGGCTTCGACTAAACGTGCCATGCTTATGTGTGTAAGTTATTATGTACCCATATCCCATTTCTGCACACACCTGATGACGCTGCCTTCTCCGTGATAGGTAGTTCGTGTAGCTGGGCTACCGGAAGACGTTCTCTCTGTTTGCAGGGGACGTGGAGTCACCCTGCTTTCAAGAATGCTCCTGAGGTGGCTCCTCCGTTGCTCGAGCTCCTCAACATATCTTGGAATGGATGAATTAGCGTACATGTCAAGGCTCGACGAGGCAAGACTCACCCACGAGCATATTCTCTGCGTGATCTCGAGTCGACGTGGATACAGGGCATTTCTACCCTTGAACAGTTCTTGCATGATTTGGGTTCATCGTCGCACTTGGGGCGTAAAGTTAGCTTACCATTATCAGCTCACGTTTCCGTCTATTGTACCTTGAGCTTCTTGGTTTTGCACCTTTTGCACGCGACTATAGGCTTTCCAGCCATGGCGCCAAGAGGCGATGGTGCCGTAGCACGTCAGGAAATCTTGCAAGGAGTCGAATTTGACGCAGTTGCAAAGCTCATTGCATTGGGTAGATAAGACGATACCAAGTTACGCAGGGTTGATACTGATAACAGCTATGCATTCCTGCATACGCAGGTATAGACTTGTTGTGGGGAACTGGACGCTAGGAGTATGATGTTGGCTATAACGATACCCGATGCACCGGCGCGAGGTGGAGCGTTAGATTGGCCGCAACCCTCAAGTTGATTGGATGCTAAGAGGCGGAATCGGTTATTACGATATGCTGTTAGTGGTTGGGGCGTATGGTCAGGAACAAATTGTCCGCTCGAGATAAGGCTAGGCAACAAGTCAATAGAATCATGTACTACGCTAACCCTGTCCTAATTGAACTACACTCCCGCGTGTCCAACATTTCAACATAAGAGAAACCACCCCGACAAAAGAACGCTATCCTTTTTGACTGCGCAAAAGCTCTAGTAAGGGTGAAGCAGCAAGGTCGCGTAGCATGGTCCGCGGCCGTGCATCTATCGCCCCATCTCAACCAACTCGATAGATACCGAGGACTTATAACTTTCCGCATTGTCGCAAAGATGTCCAATAGACCCCTGTCTCCCGGTAGTCTATTAAATACTGCTTGTCGGCGTTGTCGCAAGCGGAAAGTCAAGGTAAATAAAATATAACACAACAGACAGGTCCTGTCTGACTCGCTGGCCAGTGCGATCTTCGTTCTCCGACATGCAGCAACTGTGCTCGTGCGGGCATTTCCTGCGCCAGCTCCGATCTGAACTCCAGTCGGGCTGCAAGTTCGCTGCCACCTGGGTTCGTTATCCGAACTACCCCGCGGAGTCGATCAATCGAACCTTCTCATCTATTAACATTAGAATGCACAGGTACCTCGAGAATCTTGAGAATGAGGTGGCAAGTCTGGAGGAAAAAGTTTCACGGACGGCTGAGAATGTCCCTGCGGGTACTCTTTCTTCTGCTCAAGACTCTACCTTTCGTTCCTATGGATCGTCCCAGACATTCTCACCATCGCAACAGTCTCAACAGGCTCAGGGGGCAGGCCAGCCATTAAACAACAACTTTGACTGGAGCTCCATCGGAGAGGCTGATGCCACTAAGCTGCACCCGCACTTGGCTTATGGAATGACTCGCATGATTCGAGCCGCCCTAGCTGTCAACAACAGCTTCCCTTTTCACTCTAGGAAGCCCAATCCAATATTTCCATTGATGAGAGCATCGTCGGCCTCGTGCCATACTCATCCATATTTACCGAAGTACCTTGAAACTTATTTTAATGCTATTCATTGCGCACTGCCATTTCTAGATGAGGCCGCTGTCCGAGGACTCATGGGAGCGGTTTCACAGAAAGATTTTAATAAGTCGCCCGTTCTTCTGATGACTCTTGCTCTCGGTGCTCTTCTGTCTCCTGACGACAGACACGTCTCAACATACCATGCAATTGAGCTTTTCACATTAGCAGTTGAAGACTTCGACTGCGCCTCATCAACCGATGACCTCCAGGTCTTCCAAACCCTTCTACTACTTATCCTCTTCTCCATGTATAACCCCGCAGGCGGAAGTAGCTGGCATCTGGCCGGTCTGGCCATGCAACTCGCAATTTCTCTTGGTCTTCACCAGTCGAAAAGGAACTGTCCACGGACACAGATTGTGATTATCGGGGAAAATGCATTCTGGGCTGCCTACGTTCTGGACAGGTAGGTTATTCCATCACGCCATTAAGCAGCGGAAATCACTAACTGGACCACTAGACTCGTCTCGGAGCCCCTGGGGCGGCCATGCATCATTGATAACTTGGATATTAGCTCAGAGGTTTTATCACCCTTACAATCCGTAAAGCCATAACCATGCTGACATTGTGCAGATCCCAGGTAAGAGTGGCGAGACGTATTACCTTAGTTTGCTTTCGCATCTTGCCATTGCGACATCTAGAAATCGCTCGCAAACTGAGGTCCTGCCAGTTGAGAGCGTTGAAACACAGCAACTTCGCCGTCGATTTCTCGGAAATGACTTCGTAACTGACGGAAACAACATTTTTCATTCGTTCGCCATTCAACTCTCTATCTGGAGCCTTGACCCTCATACGCTTAAAATACACCTCGAATCAAATTCCGAGAGGCGTGAAGGAGATGCGGAGCTACTGGAATTATTGTTCTCCAGCTTGTATTTACGCGAATGCAACGCAGTTTGTTGGACTGATGGATATGCAGTCTTCTATGCTGCGATCCTTAGTGAATTCGCTTCACGATTCCAAGCGTTTCAAAAGCAGAGTAGCCTGGTGGCACCGCTCAGTTCTACTCAACCGCCAACGGATTCAATCGTGGCATCCCTCGAATCATGCTCGCGGATATTTCAAGGGCTGCGAGATTTGCCGTTGATATACAAGCACATTTCGGGTTCTCGGCAGCATTCGTTGGTAAATACACTCGTTAAACTGTTCCCTCCGTGGTGTTCCTTCTGTGGCTGACACTTTTACATAGTGCCAAGCAAGGCTTGCAGTACTCGAAAGTGAAAGAATACAAGAAGCAGTCAGGATGCTTATGAGTATGAGCGGTTAACTACAAGTACATATTTGTTGGCATGCACTCCCTGCCTGTGTCACGCAACCATTACCGCTTCGTCTCTACTGCACGGCGCCTAAACTCTGAATCATATACGGCATATCTGCAAGCCAATGCAAAGTTTGGCAACCACTGGCTCATCTCCCTCGTACAGCAAATTATAGCGTTCATGGCGTTCACTACCCATAGCTGCAGATGGATAACTTCAAGCCTCTGGTCTGATTGAAGATTCGACGTATCTAACCATGATGTCATCCGACCAAACCGGAGACAGTGAGAGAAGAATGGAAGCACCGCTACCCACATAAGAGCCACCAGGCATGTCCGACATGGCATGGTCGTTAATCTACAGATTGCTATAGGTGTTCATCTTGCTTTTTGCTAACAAGCAGCTCATTTAGAGTATCAGCGACAGCGTTACCAACTTCCACAGTCGAGCTACTACCGCCTATATCTCTTGTCCGCACTTCCAATCCACCTCTAGATTTATCATCCAGAACTATTCTGACTGCAGTCTCAATTGCATCGGCTTCTTTGTATAAGCAAAATGAGTAGCGCAGCATCATGGCGACCGACAAGATCGTTGCAATGGGATTGACAATGCCTACGGTGCTCGCGTTAGACAGATATAAGGACACATTCAAATGGAAGAAGCGTTAGCTTACCCTTTCCCGCAATGTCAGGTGCGCTTCCGTGAACAGGCTCATAGAAGCCTTTCACACCCGTATCCGAAGGTACCCCTGACAACGATGCAGAGGGAAGTAGTCCAAGACTTCCGGGTATGACTGAGGCAGCGTCGGATAGGATGTCACCAAATCTTTGAATGTGATTAGCATTGTCTCGTTTTGTCCCAACATGAAAATGTAGAACATACGTATTGTCAGCCAAGAGGATTCCATTGAATGAACGGGGATGTTTCATCATCAACATGGCGGCGCTGTCCGCCAGTTGGTGGGTGAGCTTGACCTGGGGCGCCTCAGAAGCAAAGCTCTCGCTGACCACGCGCCGCCACAGCCGGCTAGACGCCAACACATTGGCCTTGTCCGTGGACACGACGGGGAGAGGCGGATCCTGCGCCGTCGCCAGGGCAATGGCCACCCTGCAGATGCGCTGGACCTCTGCCCGGGAGTATGCCCAACTGTCCGAGGCAAAGTCGTCAGTCTCCACCTTAGGCCCAAAGTAAGCGCCGCCGCAGTTCTCCCTCACCAGCGTGAAGTCGACGCCGGCGGTCTTTTCAGTGGCCTTGAGGACGCTCAGGTGCTGCAGGCATTCGGACGGAAAACGGCAGGGCCGGAGGTTCGCATATGCATCCAGTGACTGGCGCAGCTGGAGAAGGCCATCTTCGGGCCTGACTTTTCCAACACCCCTGTGTATAGAGGGTCAGCGTGAGGGAAGTCACGTTGTGGGTTTCCCAACATACCATTTAGGACCCCCGACGGCTCCTGCAAGGACCGCGCTGGCATCTTTGGCCATGCTTAACACAGCCTCAGTAATGGCCACGCCATGGGCATCGATGCTGCATCCCCCAAACAGTTCGGTCTCGATCTTGAAACCGAGCTTGGTGTGCTCATCGACAACACGCAGTACCTTCAGTGCCTCATTGATGACTTCTGGCCCGACCCCATCGCCAGGTAGCACAAGGATGGTCTTTTCTGACATATTTTAAATAATGATATCTGCCCAAATGAGCGATGTTGTGTGACAGAGCAAGAATGATATTGTTGCCATTTGAGTTGGGGATTTCCTTCATAAAGGTTTCTGATGCATAAGTACCGAGTTATGGTCGGACAATGCCGGGAGAGGTCTTGAAATTCTGTATCTCGGTTACCAGTTACTTGGTAACTCGTTCACGCACAACCCGATGATATTGAAAATGGTATCATGGGCTTGTCCGTGCTCAACGGCGTCGCTCCGGCGCTAAGACCGCGCCACATTATAGCCCCGCCATTAACCAGGCTATTGTCATCGGACATGTCCGAACGACCCGCTCCAAGAACAGGATGCCCATACCCAATTGGTTTCATCTGCATCTGGCTTCCCCATGGGGAAGAGGAAATGTTCTGAAGATTGTGTACATAGCTAGGCGCAGGACGATAAAAGCTGGCAGAAGAAGCATTTTATTTTTAATGTTCATTGGGTGTGTTTCTAAACTTCCTACATCTCGCCCTGTTGAAATATCAAGCAATACTGTCCCAGCCGACCCTTCTCTTGTCTGAGTCTCTTCACACTTCAAGATGGCCAGTAGTCTAGTTTGTGCCGAAAAGGACAACCACGTCGACGAAATCGAAACGGTCTTTGTACACCCCAATCTCTCACCCGAAGACTCTAGGTGGCTGGCAGAGTTCCCTGATGATCGCAAGAAAAATGTGGTCAGAAAGGTGAGGTTGAATGGGTTAACTGAGTTTATGAACCAGATCCGGCATGATGCTGACATTGCGGATATAGGTCGACTGGAGGCTTATTCCTCTGCTGACGTCGCTTTACCTTTTTTCGTTTATTGACAGGGCCAACATTGGTGCGTGTTGCTCAGAGGCTCCAACTCATCTTCCGACGTCGAGCTAACTTTGGGCCCTAAGGAAATGCAAATATTGAAGGGTTGACGGAGACCCTCGGGCTGACTGGCGATCAATACAACATTGCCCTTTCCCTCTTCTTCATTCCGTATATTCTGCTTGGTAAATGAGCCCGATGGAACCTTATTTTGCCCCTTTTTTCTATGCACTAATCATTAGCAACAGAAGTTCCTAGCAACTTCTTTCTTAATAGGTTCAAAAGACCGTCTGTTTACATTGCAGGCATCATCGTTGGATGGGGCTCGATGACGGTTGTACTTGGTTTCGTGCAAAACTTTGCTGGCCTTGTCGTCGCCCGATTCATGTAAGTCGACATAATTAACTTTCTTATACGAGTCGCTGATATTCTTTAGACTGGGTGCCGTTGAGGCTGGCTTTTTTCCTGGGGCTGTCCTCATCGTCTCGAAATGGTATCTCAAGAACGAAACCCAAACACGGATCGCGCTATTCTACACAGCTAGCGCCTTGGCCGGTGCTCTATCTGGTCTGCTCGCCTTTGGCATTGCCAAAATGGATGGCGTAGGCAATCTCGAGGGCTGGCGTTGGATCTTTATCCTTGAAGGGCTGGCGACAGTCGTCATCGGCGTTGTGGCCTACTTTTTCCTCATCGACTCCCCCGCCACGTCCGGCAGGTGGCTCGACCCGGACGAGATCCGATATTTGGAGCTTCGGCAGATTGCTCAAAACGGGCCTGCTAACCTCGCGACTGCCGAGAAGGGTATGGACTGGAAGACTCTGCGATCTGTGCTGTGCGACTGGCAGCTCTATCTTCAGGCTCTCGTCTACTGGTCAAACACCGTCCCGAACAACGCGCTCAAGTTCACCATGCCCCAAATTATCCGCAACATGGGCTACACGTCCTCTGCCGCGCAGCTTCTGACCATCGGCCCGTACTGCGCAGGCGCCGTGAGCGCCTATGTTTCTGCCTTTTTCGCCGACCGGTCCGACTGGCGGATGCCATTCATTGTCGTACCGCAGCTGGTTGTGGTGTGTGCATATGGTATCCTCTTTGGGTTGGCAGGTAAAGTTCAGGACAACGTCCCCGCATGCTTTGTCGCCGTCGTTCTCGCCTGTATCGGCCTCTATCCCATTAACCCCGGCGGCAACGCCTGGACCGTGCACAATCTGGCAGGTCCGACAAAGCGAGCCATGGGTGTTGCGTACATGATCTGCCTCGGTAATGCAGGCGGCATTGTGGGAAGTTACATTTTCATGCAAAGTGAGAGTCCTCGATATGAGACTGGCTTCGGTACATCACTAGCTCTTGCAGCGGCTGGTATTGTTGCTTGTTTGGTACTCGAGGTTCGCTACTACAAAATCAATAAGCGTAATAGTGGCATGACGGAGGAGGAGGTTCGGGCCAAGTATACTGATGATCAACTCAGTGAAATGGGCGATCGGTCCCCCCTCTTTAGATATACTTTGTAGGGACATATATCGGACTGAAGCTCCATAACAAGAGGCTTGACCTTGTTTGACACAGCGGCTCTAATTGTTTTAAGCTAGCATAGATCCAAGTTTTGCTAATGTACAAATTGGGACGAAAATCCAAGTCGCTGCTCATAATAATAGACGAAGGAAATTCCAGCATTGGAAGATAAATAACTTGACATATGGAAGGGAGCTAATAAGGTACTACTAACCTAGTAACTACTTAATATATTTATATTATATTAGGAATTATCCCTTATACAGTCCCCTATAAATTTAGGTAGGCCGGCTACCACACCTCTTCTCAAAGAGGTAGAGCGTGGTCTACAAAATTCAAAACTCAGTCTGCAAATTATAGGGCTCTACAAGGTGCATTTTAACTATAATTGCTAGAAAAGGAAGTAAAGGCTAGGCATATGTACCTGGTACGCTAGAGTTTTGCTCTGCCACCAAGAATTACAGCCTTACAAGCTGCAGATTTTATAAGTGATTTTGTCAATTCTAATTCTATTCCTCGGCAATCCATAATATAGCTTCCTTTTTATACACAGACCCAATCTATACTCTCTCTACAACCCATCATTCAGTATATAGCTCAACACACGTCTATAGTAAACCTGGCGGCAAGGAGTACGCCTGCCATGCATGGCACGGGTGCTAGTCTGCTGCGGCATCAGCATAAAGGGCACAAATTTCCATCTTTCGGCGACAGTCATCTGCTCTCCGCTCCCATATGCTTGGCATATCCTCGCCGTTCTCCTCAAACTCAAACGTGACGTGGCCAGGGTCTAGCACCGTAACAGCAACCATAAAGTCAAGACCACGGTACTCATACCCGTACACCAGCGCCAGCCGGATCTCCTCCTCGTGGTCGTTAAACCAGGCATGCAGCTGCCGCACGTAGTCCCCAATCGTGACCACGCTCCGGTCCCGAGCGGCTGGTGTGACGAGAATCGGACCAGGCGCCTGGTACACGGGCCGTTCGCAGCCGCACGGGCAGTCGGTCTTTTCCTCCCCCTCATCCTCCCATTCGTCAATGTGAAAATCCCACCAGCTGCTGCTGTAGTAGGTGAGGGCGTCAATCTCGACGGACATGGTTGCCACCGGACGGAGGGTCAGGGGCTCGTCAGCCAGCGGGTGCAGCAGTATCGTGGTGGCGTCGGCCGACGTGGTCTGGAACGGTGTCGTGGGCGAGGCGGCATCCGTCGCGTCGTCTAGGACCGCAATATCGGTGATGGGCCCAAAGGCCGTCTAGCGCAGACGAAAGAAGCTTGGGTTGAAGAGTGTTTTGGCCATCTCGGCCCTTGAAATGGTTCTCATGATGGAGTGTGCGTGCCAATGTCTGTCAGGATGCACGACGCCAAGACGCTGCGACAGGTAGTCTCTGACCTCGATTAGGGACCTGTGGGCTTTTGTCTTGTAAGGCGCCCAGTCTGAACAGTGTTTCCAATATTGAATGAACAGTGCTTCCACTATTAAATCAAGATATTAAATCAACAGTGGCCGAATAGTCCCTTGTACTATATTGCGATTAGATTACTCTCTCACAGCCCTGTCGCGGGCGACCCTGGCTGGGCTTGGCAAGCACGTGCTGAGGGTTTCTGTGGCGAGCAACACGGAAACTGTAAGTCGTATATTAGTAAAACTTGCAAGGAAACTGCTTGCTATCAATTGAGTCTATGTTACTACGTTGAGATGGCTAAATAAATAAATGGAACCGATGTTAATAAACCTGTTGTTGGCCTGACCACGTCTTCCATCTACTTGTATTTATTACTTGTAAGATAATCGAAAGATTTGTTACTGTATATAGAAAAAAATGTTGATCCAACTTATGGCCGTCTTGTTACTCTTAGTGCTCTTGCTGGTCGTAGGCAAAGATGAATGCTAGCCTCATACGTGCACGCTGAGGGTAGTAGCTGTCGGTAACATTAACTACCACTATACGGTAATTCAGGGAATGTCTTGAGCAGTCAGGGTTCCATTGCCGAGCAGAGATGGATCTTAGTACAATATGCAGATGTTTCTTCTTCTCTGCTCTCTTAGTATTGTATTGTCTTGTTTTGTCTCGCTGCGGCGCCGAGAGCGATCGAAAGCGGCGGGCGGGCGAGGATCCGTTGAGCAAACGGCCGCCGAGCACGGAACGCGGGGGGGGAGCGGCGGCGGGGATGAGCGCAGCGGGCGGGTGCGGCGGGTTGCCAGCATGGTAATATTGGCTGTACAAGGTGTGTGGCAGGATGTCAGCTACCAGCTACCAGGGACAGGGCCTGTACATGAGCCGGGGGGGGAAATGACAGCAGGACAGTGTAAATAATAACTACAAGAAAATATGAGCCAGTTTGCTACACAGCCCACAGCCTTGCAGCGCTACCCTCGCTAGCTGGTTTGGCCTCGCTAGTTAGCTGGCAAGCTGGTTTGGACCGGCACAGCACGAGCGATGAGCGAACGGCGCGCCCCACTTCCGATATCTCTCTTTGTCCAGAAAACATGGCCGCCAGACCATCCGGGTTCTCACCACACAACGCTCGCGACTCGTCCACCACCACTTTGCGCACTCGCTGTTCTACGCCCGCGCGCCCGGCCAGCCATGCCAAAAAAGCACGTAATGCGTCTGGGCCTGCATCTTTCCAGGCACACACACTAGACCTACCAAACTCTTTTTTTCTTTGCCTCGTCTACTGCCCTAGGTTTCTCTTTCCTTTGATATCCAGCTTTCGCGCATATCTTGGTCCAACATCATACAGTCCATTTTCCTTCTTTGGACGCGCGCGCGCAACACTCACCCCCATGAGCAGCCAGCTACTACCTTGGACTTTTTTCTCTTCTTCTTCTTCTTCTGATTTAGCCCTGCGCTTATCAGCTTACTGAAGCCCGTTTCTCCCACTTCATCTAAGCCCCTCCTCGCTTGGCCTCGGCATCCCGTTTCTGGTTTCCGTCTACAAAGGCCCTTTTTGCATGCCCCTCTTCTCTTCAGGAGCCTTGTTCCTGAGAAGCATCTTCCGCCAGTCTTGGATCGATCCCTCTGCCGTTCATCATGGAAGACGACGCGGCGCATATGGCTTTCAGCGGCGGCCCCTCCTCCAATGACATCGCCGCCATGACTCTCGACCTCGACAGCGTCTTCCCCATGGACATGTCCTTGTCGCATGGCCTGGACCCCTTTGCCACGGGCATCCACGACGATACCTGCCTCGACCACAACGGCTTCAACCACTGCAACATCACAGCCAAGAGCCATGCCTCGTCCGGCCCCAGGGCGCCCGCCATGGGCCAGCGCAGCCTGTCGCAGACACACATGCGCCAACGGCACAGTATCTCCAACCCGACACCACTTCCCAGCACATCCAACATGGAACAGCATCACCAGCAAACTTTTCCGTCGCCATGGGATACCATCTTTACCCAAAACTTTCTCCAGAACAACATGTCTTGCTCCGGCTTTGATGTCTGCCATGACAACGACTGCGCTGCATCGGCCTGCGGCTCCGACTGTGCTGCCAGCTGTCCTAGCCAGTGCGACGACAAGGACCACGGTGTCTGCTGCGATGATGACGCATGCGTTCCCCCCGACCTGTGTGTTGACGAAGACTGCAAAGCCCCTTCTGTGCCTTGCTCCCAATCCGCATGTCCCATCTCTGACAACGAGGCCGCCGCGGCCGTTGCCCTCACGTCGTTTGGCGACAAAGGCATCACGGCGACTGCGTCTTGCTCTGTACCGCACACTATCCCCCCAACACCTAGCGTCGCCGATGTTGGTTACCTAGACCTACCTACCGTGCCTTGTTCGTCCCTGTCCCTGGACAACTCCTTTGGACACACGCCGGCTTTCTCTGGCCAAATGTGGGATATCGCGCCCGAGTTTATTCTCGCCAACCACATTATGCAGTACCACGATCCGACGCACCAGGACAACCACATGCATTCGTGTATAGCTGATAAGCCCAGCTCTCTCATGCCCATGTGTTCTCTGCCAAAGCACGGCTCGACGCCAGACGGCATCAGCCCGCACGGCGTGGATGCCATTTGCGGTTTCCAGATCCAAGACCCCTATGACTTTGCCCAACACATTTTCCAACAGCATCGTCCGGCGCTCATGGCCAATGGAAATAACCTCCACAAGACGCTGCAAAACGCGACGTCTCATCACATGCTTGATGATCACCAGCACCATCATCACAACCACTTCTCGTCCACCACCTCTCCCTCCACCAACCTTTCGCTGGCCACGTCTCTCTCACCCACGCCCGCTTCACTACCCACCCCCTCTACGATCGAAGGCACAAATTACTTTGCCGACATAACAAGCGCTGCGATCGAGTCGACCCCTTCGGTTTCGCCCGAGGATCAAAACCTGTGCCGCTGGCTGATGTCGGACGGTATGGGTGGCCACAAGATTTGCGGCCATAAATGTGCCGACCACAAGTCGTTGCAAGACCACTGCAAGGCCGATCATCTAAAACAGATCAAGAAAGACCATGCTGGCTTCTACTGCCAATGGCAAGGGTGCACAAGACACACCACCTTTAGTCAACGCAGTAAGCTGGAGCGCCACATGCAAGTTCACACTGGCTGTAAGTCATTCCATCCGCATCTTAACACTCTTCTGCAGCAGTCACTAACATTTTTATCAGACAAGCCTGTTCAGTGCCATATTTGCGGTGCCTCTCTCTCGGCCAAGCAGTCGCTCGAGCAACACATGCGCACGCACACGGGCGAGAAGCCCTGGGTCTGCTCCTTTGAGGGCTGCAACCAGTCCTTCAAGCAGCAGAGCGCCCTGACGATGCACGAGCGCACTCACACCGGTGCCAAGCCTTTACAGTGCGACATTTGCGGCAAGAAGTTTGGCGAGTCCTCCAACCTCTCTAAGCACCGCCGCATCCACAACATTCGCGGCTCGCACGTCTGCGAGATTTGCGGCAAGGACTTCCACCGCCTCGACCAGCTCCGCCGCCACATGGGCACCAACCACAAGGACAAGCCCGAGGAGGTCAGCAAGATTCTGAGCCGCGTCAAGACGGGCCGGATCGCGAAGCCCAGCATCGCCATCATGTCGGCCGACGGCCTGGGTGACTTTGAGCACCCGGACATGATGCAGGCCGTTTGAGGCCGCGGCAGGGCAGAGTTTTGAGTTGTAGTGTGTTTTCTGATGAGAAACGTACATGGATACCTTTTTTTACTCATTTTTCTGGCATTTTTAATCGGAATGGCGTTCATTGGGATTGGGGGAAGGGACTTTATCTTGATTCATTTTATTTTATTTTTTTCGTTTTTGCATGGATATGTTACGGCATTGTATGTAGTGCCAGACAGTATGTGACGCTGTGAGAAGGAGCGTGCGTGAAAAGAAAAGTATCATAGACCAGAGGAGATAATGAGACATGAGGAAGATTCTCGAGATTTATTGTTAACTAGAACACTCTCCGCCGCCGGCCTTGTGAAGGACTTGTAGATCCACCCTATACTAAAGTAACCGTGTATGAAACAGCAATGCAAGGGCCTTCGCTGGCGTTTATTTTTCGGTCTACTGCGTAAATGGCATTCGGCAGATATTCTACATCCAGAGCAACTTTTTGAACAGAGGTGTGTGAATAAGGTTGGCAACTCTGCAGCGTTTGCGGAGCGGATAGCACTGACCAACATCGCGAATAAAATTGTCTCACGAGAGTGCCACAGAGCTCGCTTGCGGCTTGAGTAAAGGTTTGTACTTGAAGCTGCCTGTTCTTCCTCACTCGTGACTGCTGTCACCGTTTGCCTCAAAAACATCACATTCGAGTCGTCGAGGAAAACCTTTATGTCAGTTGAAAAAGAGAAGACGTATCTGAGGCTCTGGCATGTAGTCACTTCGTCAGGTTGCAAAAGTTGCGCGTAGCCCGAAAAGTGTCACTGTCAAGACATTGGGAAGCATAGCAGGAATGAGGTTTGTGATAAGAGTTAACCTGCAGTCACTTCAAGTCACATCACGCATTGCAGGAGGGAACAATAGTTAGGTTGGATCATGACCTCATTTTTTTTCCTTTTATTTTGTTCTTGTAGACTGTCGTTGTGTTTTGCCTAGCAAGCCCAAGGGCCGAGACAGTAACCGTGATGTCCCAAGTCCCTGCCGGCCCCAAGTTTCATCCCCTTCCAAGATACAAAGGAGACTCCCGAGATCCCTCCCCGAGCAGAGAAGAAAAGAATCCCGGGAAGCCAATGCGATGCTAAAGTTTCGATATGTCTCTTTCTTCCTTTATATCTTTCAAAAAAAGAGAAATCTCAAAAGGATACGCCACGCCGTTTCCCCGTTCTTCAAAAATATAAAAAAAAGATGTCCTTCGCCAAGGAAATTTTGTCTTTTCCCGTTAAAAACATACAACACCCATTACGCTGTGTTGCTTTCTTTTTCATCCACGCTTCGTTATTCCCCCGGATTTACAGAAAAATGGAAAGTTCTTCATCTGAAAAAATCGCAACAAGCTTAAGCCTTGATGGCAAACTTGCGCTGGGGGAAGTGGGTCTCGCGCTTCTTGGTCTTCTCGAGCACGCGGGCCTTGTCCTCGGGCGATAGTCGGCGACGGATGGCGCGGGTCTGCTTGGGGCGGAGGTCGAGGGGAGCGTACTTCTTGTTCTTGTAGAAGAGGCGGAGCTGGCTGCGTTGCTTGGCGTTGATGACGGTGAGAACGCGAGCAATGGACTTGCGGAGATCGTGGCTGTGGGCAGAAAGAGTCAGTACATCCGTTGACTGAGACAAAAGACGAGGCGTCGAGCAAAGCGAGGACAGAAAACGTACATCTTGTTGAGCTTGGAGCCGGAAGAAACGACCTTCTGGATGCGGAGCTGACCGAGCTCGGCCTTGAGCTCGCCGAGCTGCTTCATGAGGTCATCCTTGCTCTTGTCCCAGAGCTGGACAGTCTTAACCTTTGCGGACGACTAGAAGAAAATTTGGTCAGCACATGCCGTGACTCGTGATGATTGTTGTAGTTGATGGCGGGGTTGGCCGAGGCTGCAGAATATCGAGGCAAAGATTTTCCATGCAATAATTTGATCGAGGATGGTCGTCATGACCGTAGATGTTGATGTTGTGGTGTCATGTGTCAATCCAACGTTGATTTTGACCATATCGATGCCGTAAACGCCGTCCATTCCTCATCGAAAAATATGCCATGGAAAACCTCGCCGTCGAATTCGTACAGTTGGCCGTAGTAATTGTGCTCCTCATGATGCTGGTGCTCCTGTTTCTCTCCATTGTGGCGTGCTGCCTGCCGTGCACCAGAAATTGTGCATCTCCTCCAAGCGTGACGCCCACCAAATCCAAATCCATTTGCGCTCCAGCAGCAGCAGCCGCACCACAGCGGAGAAGAATCAAGTCCGGTTCGATTGTCGAGTTGATGAATGGCAAAAAGACGCAAATTGCTACTCACCATCTTGGATATATGCTTCGATGGGGGTGTGCGAAGTAGTGTCGACTGGAAGTGCAAAGGAAGGAGGATGGTAGTAGGGTCAAGCACACTTCTCGCGACGGGGATCGTATGGCGCAGGGCAGCCCACTCACAAACTCTGAGAATTTTTGCCGAGACGGTGAAAAAAAGTTGCCCTAGGGTTTTGCCTGTTTGGGTGCGGCGGCTTTGGCGGGCACTGTTGCTGGTGCGGGGCAGACAGCTAATTTTCATTGGCTGATGTCGGCTGTGTGCTTGACATCACGTGAGTTTCGAGGACAAAGGCGGTCAGTGAAGTTCTGCCGTCTTGCGCACCACAAACGGATTAGCGTGGTTGGAGCTTGCGCTAGACTGTTTACGGATTGACCTGCCAGCACTTCTCAGGGACGGCGCGGACCCAGTTTCATCGTCGTCATTCCCGCTTTGCTGGTGTTAACAACTTCTGTCCTGGCCTCGGCTCTACAACGGTTCTTGGGCGCGCAGCTAGCAGCACGCGACACACCCTCGTACATCGAAAATCATGTCCAACTCATCAACAAATGCGGGCTGGGCCCAGCTCCGGCAACAAGCGCGATCGCTTGAGACGCAGGTAAGAGGAGGACAGCCCGAGATCCCGTTGCCATCAACAGGAGGCTAACAGACGCAGACCGAGAGTCTATTCCACACGTATTCTCAATTCTCCACGGCGACGTCCATACCCCCCAAGCCGACGCAAGAGGAGCGCACAACAGAAACCAAGATTGAAGAGCTGCTGGAAAAGGTACGGAGATGCCCCGAAACTGCAACGGTCACTGAAACGGCCGCCGCGCCCGTGGCGTAGCTAACTCGTCTCGCCAGCGCGAATCAACAATCAGCCAGCTCTCTCGCCTGCTCGACTCCGAAGCCGCGCTCACCTCGTCGGCGCTCAAGCAGAACAACCTCTCGCTGCTGCGCGAGAAGCTCTCGGCGCACAAGAAGGACCTGCTCCGGCTGCGCAGCAACCTGCAGCAGGCGCGCGACCGCGCCAACCTCCTGACCAACGTCCGCTCCGACATTGACGAGTACCGCGCCAACAACCCCGAAGCCGCCGAGGCCGAGTACATGCTCGACGAGCGCAACCGCATCGACAACAGCCACAACATGGCCGACAGCGTCCTCAGCCAGGCCTACGCCGTCAACGACAGCTTCCTCCTCCAGCGTGAGACCCTCGGCAACATCCAGCGCCGCATCACCATGGCTGCCAGCCAGGTGCCGGGCATCAACACCCTCATCGGTCGGATATCGGCCAAGAAGAGGCGCGACGGCATCATCATGGGCTGCTTCATCGCGTTTTGTTTTGTGTTCTTCTGGTTCTTCCTGTAAATGAGGACGGCCAGACACTGAAACGAGCCTAAGCGAAGCGAGTTGAACATGTTATAAAAACTGCACATGACGGCGTTATTGGAATACTATTCGGAAGGGGGTATCAGCGTATTGTTTCCATCTATATGCTATTATCTGGGTTTATCTTTTTAATATAATGTACAATGACTATTTTTACATGTTCTACACGCTACGTGGATGTCTCTGCCACCCCGGTCGCCCGCTTCTCGGCAAGATTCTGCATAGCTTTGCGTCCGATGACCGGCTCTCTTGCTGTGGCGGGCAGTAAAGCTTCCGCCTTGATGCCCTCGACCAGCCTGACCAGGCCTCGGTTGAGGCCCTCCATCTCTTCCGGGTTGCTGTTGCCACTGGCCGCCCAGCGCACGCGACAGTGCTGGTCGACGAGGTAGGTATAGCCGACTTTGGTGTTGAGCAGGCCGATGCACTCGCGGATGTGGTCTGTGATGCCGCGACGCACAAGGAAGTACTTGTCCCACTCGTGCTCGGGGAAGCGCTTGCGCAGACCACCCATGAAGAGCTTGACCAGCCAGGCCTTAGTGGCGTTGTCCTCGTAGTTGACGCGTACGACCTGCGCAAGGCCGTCCGTGCCGCCGTGCTGCTTGAGAATGGCCTGCAGCTCGGGGTTGGCCTTGGCAGAGGTGAAGCTGTCGGCCTGGGCCTCGGCCCATTGGCTGCTGAAGATGGATATGATGGACGCCTTGCCCGTCAGCAGCGGCGTGGTGTCGCGGGCCTCTTTGTCGGTCTTGAGAATCGTCTGGCCGTAGAGGTTGGGGAAGAAGAGTGAAAATTCGGCTTTGAAGAGTCGTGGCGGGGCGAGAAACGATTTGCCGTCTTGGTATTTGAGGTTGTTCCAGTCGCGAAAGTACGGTCGAGCCAGCTGCGCCGTTCTAGAATCTCTCGTTAGCTTTTGCTTTCAGGTTGTAATAATGCGAGGCTCGTACAGCTCCTTTCGTCGCGCCAGATGCTTGTCCCAGTCGGCAAAATCTTTCTTGCGCTGCTCGCGCGTGCGGCTGTCGATGCCAGTGTTCTCACCCGGTCGCGGCGGCAGCGGCATACCGATGGGACGCGGCAGCGGTTTGGGCGTGAACACGCCGTCGTAGCGCTTGCCGTAACTGCGCGGCGCCTCGATGGTCGGACCGGAGATCTCGCTCTGAGGATCCATGGACGCGCCCGAGGCCGGCTTCTCGGCGCGCTCACGAAGAGGCGCGGCCGTGGCCGTGAAGCTACGGTGCCATTGGCAGCGAGCGCAAACCGAGCGGGGGGCGCCCAGCTGCTGCGGTATGCGTCTGGTGAGGGTGTTGGCGGCTGCCAGCCCTATGCGCCGTGATGACATGATTCTGAGGCGAGATCTGTAGTGGGCGATGTGGTTGGATGGTCAGAATGATGTTCCAAGCATGGACTCCTTGAAGCGTTGGCGGTTTTTTCTGGGCCACAGTGCGCCAATCGGAAAGCGGGCCGGTGATGCTCATCAGAACGGCCTTAACATTACAAAATTGGCCAGTGCTTGAGCAAGGTGTGGGTTTTCTTGTGGCTAAATAAATATTACTTTCCTCTCATTTTTCTCATTATTTTCATATTTAATGCCCACAAGCTTTCTGAGTAGTTGTAATTATGTTACCAGAATGGAGAAGCAGCTCAGTAGCATTCGACCGAAGGCTGAGCGGACATAAACCATTAGATAGCATATGTAGTGGCGTGACGTGCGCAATCGTTCCAAGGTACTTTTGTGCTACTGAATAGCCATATAGCCATCACTCTATTCTCTCTTTCCTTATTTCTCACAACTTCTTATATTACATCAGCTAGACTTGACATATTGAAAGTAGTCAGGACCATACCGGCTCTTCACGGCCTTCTTGGCATGGATGCATCGCTCGAAACCCTTGCCGACCTCATACGGAACCATCTTCGGACTACAATAACCGCTGAAGAGCGCGAGACTTACCGAGGCTTCACACATATGGGATTTCCCAGCCACCCTGACCAGGTGTCCTTGGAGGTCTCCAATGTAGAAACGCCCGAAGACCTGCTTATTGCTGAAGAAACTGGGGCCTTTTGGATGCCCTCTGATCGTCCGGGCAAGGTGTACCTTTTCGCATACGAGAAGGGAGTCGTTGCTTCGGCCGCGTGGACTGCTCTCAAGCTCGACCCGGATGGGACGGGGAGGGAGCCTCAGACAAAGGACACTTTCGAAGAGCTGCATGCTAGATATAGGGCAATGCCCATTGGTAACACGTTGAATAGAGAGAAGCTAATGACTGAAGTTGCTCACGATTTTGTGGAATGGGCGTGCAAAGAGGGCTATACCGCGGCAAGCCAGCTACATGACCGGGCAGGCAGTGGTAATTGAAGCTCGTGCCATTGATCGGGCTACTGAGATTGACTGTCACGAGAGTACTGACCAATACCAATTATTTACAAGAGATTTCTGCGTTGTATTTTATAAGTTTTATATGTGAGTAGTAGGTGATGCGCAAATGTGGCATTTCAGGGTTTCTGAGAATGATGACATGGTCCATGGGCTGTTCGATACCCTCGACCAACATAGCAGACAATGCAATTCGCTTACACATAGTTCCTAGAATACACTAATTTCACTTTTGAAAAGGAAGTCGAACACTTCTACTTTATTACTCCTACAAAATTATCACCCCATCGCGTATCTGATCGGGCATACCTCACTGGCTTCCACGGGCGAGATGATTGGCGACGATATTTATCAGCGACTGCGTTCTTTCTGATTTTTTTTTTTCTAGATTCAAAACAACTATAGTCTCATTATGTTTGTTCTGTTAACTTTGGCCGAGCAATCAGTAGTTTCAAGAAGCATCGTAGGCCGTGTTCATTTTCCAGCTGTGGACGTCATAGCCAGGCTGCAGGGGATCAACTTGCCCGCCGCGCAGCCATCTATGATATCTTTTTTTTTTAATCCAAAGCATTTTCTAAAACAAAATTTATTCAAGGCTTGAATGTTTAATAACATTATCCCTGTACTTGACAGTCGTACCTAACCCATCCGTCCCGAACTAGCGGCTCCAGTGGGTAGTCTCACTGCCGCAGCGGCTTAAGCCAGTTGCAGCTTGGCGTTCGGTGCCCCGGACTCGGCTATTCGCGGGGCCCTCTTCCCCATCACCAACAATGCCGACTGAATGCGTCCTGTCTTGAGCCGCCCGTTACGCCGTCTGCGACAAAGTATTATTCTGCCCGCAATTGGCTGAGGGTCTAGTTTTCTTTCTCTTCCTCGTCGCTGCAACATCTTCGATTTTCACCTAATTTTTTTTCCCTCCACGCAATCGTTCGGATCAAGAGGACAATACAGCAAACATGTTCCTTCAGCGTGGATCGAGAGCCCTGCGCTCGCAATTGGGCGCCTCCAGAGCCGTCGGCCGCGTCGCCATGGGCAAAACACCACAGTCCGGGGTCCCCAGATGGTTCTCCGAGTCCAGACGCCTGTGCGCAATCAAGCCCGTCCTGTTGGCAGACATTGGAGAAGGTATGCATTTTCTCTCCCACGCGTGCACTTTGACGTGCTTCCGTGCATTGTTGTTGTCCCGCCGCTAACCACCCCGCCTCTCCGAACAGGCATCGTCGAATGTGAGGTCATCCAATGGTTCGTCGAGCCCGGCGCCCGCGTCGAGGAATTCTCCCCGCTCTGCGAGGTCCAGAGCGACAAGGCCTCGGTCGAAATCACCTCGCGCTTCACCGGCACCGTCAAGAAGCTGTACTACGAGGCCGGCGAAATGGCCAAGGTCGGCAAGGCGTTTGTCGATATTGACATCCAGGGCGGCGCGGAGGACGCAGAGGCGGCTCCGGCCCCCGCGGCCAAGGAGGAAACTCCTGCACCTGCTGCACCGGCTGCTCCCGCCGCTGCGCCTACACAATCCCCCGCCACACCCGCGGCGCCCAAGCAGAAGGGCAAGGGCGCTTCCATCTCGACGCCCGCGGTCCGTCACCTCTCCAAGGAGCTCAATGTGGACATCAACGACATTGACGGGACCGGCAAGGACGGTCGTGTCATGAAGGAGGACATCCTCAAGTTTGTCCAGAACAGAGACGCCGGTGCCAGCGGCCAATCCACCCCGGCCGCCGCCTCGGCGCCCACCGACACATCCGTCCAGACGGAGACGAGACAGCAGCTCACCCAGACGCAACAGATGATGTTCAAGAGCATGTCGCGCTCGCTCACCATCCCCCACTTCCTCTACGCGGACGAGGTCGACTTTTCAGACCTCGTCAGCCTGCGCGGCCGCCTCAACAAGGTGCTCGCCAAGAACCCGCACGACGGCGAGCTGTCCAAGCTGTCCTACCTGCCCTTCATCATCAAGGCCGTGTCGCTGGCGCTGTACCAGTTCCCCATCCTCAACGCCCGCGTCGAGCTGGACCAGGCCAACAACAACAAGCCCGCGCTCATCATGCGCTCGCAGCACAACATCGGTGTCGCCATGGACGCGCCCCAGGGCCTGGTCGTGCCCGTCATCAAGAACGTCGGCTCCCTCAACATCATCTCCATCGCCGCCGAGCTCAACCGCCTGCAGGGGCTCGCCCAGCAGGGCAAGCTCTCGCCCGCCGACATGTCGGGCGGCACCATCACCGTCTCCAACATTGGCAACATTGGCGGCACCTACCTGAGCCCCGTCATCGTCGACCGCGAGGTCGCCATCCTCGGCATCGGCCGCATGCGCACCGTCCCCGCCTTTGACGAGCAGGACAACATTGTCAAGAAGCAAATTTGCAACTTTAGCTGGAGCGCCGACCACCGCGTCGTCGATGGCGCCACCATGGCTCGCGCGGCCGACGTTGTCCGCAGCGTGGTCGAGGAGCCTGATGTCATGGTCATGCACCTGCGTTAAAGCAAAAAACAAAAAGTGGAAAAATTATATTGCATATGAAGTCACATCTAGCGAGTCTTTTGATTTATGACTATTGTGTTTATTTTCTTGTCTCTTTTTTTTTTCTTTTACACAAAAGCTTGCTGGAGGCGCAAGCTTGCCCAGCACATCGCGCAAAGAAGAACAGCTCACGCTACATGCAGCCGGTCGGGGTCTAGAAAAGCACTAGAAGCATGAATCTGCCCCCACGGAGACAAGAGAGGAGAGGGGCATGAGGAAAGATGTGACACAGCATTTGACGAATGACAGATCTTTTGTTGTCCTTGTTTTTTTCCTTTTTCTCATGCTAGACGACGCTGCCGCCGGTATTGATACAGGTTTCCGTGGGGGAGGGCATGGCATGGGAGGCAGCAGCCCCTGCCCAGCTGACGCCACCCGTGACCCTGGAGCCAAACCTTGCGTCATGCATGCACGCTGCCAATGCAGGTATGGAAAGGCTGCAGAAAGTGTGCAGGGGTGGGCACAATTATGTTTCCGTTCTGTGTGGTGTTGTGATGAATCCGTTTGATGGGGAGATTGCAAATGGGATATGGATGTAAATGTTAGACAAGCATATAGAAGAGCCCAGGCAAACAGCATAAAAGCATTAAAAAAACAATTAGAAAATATGTTCTACGCGCCACGACCTGCAGTGTTGCAAAGAATGATAGCCGATCATGATTGCCGACACAGTTGCTGTGACCGTTCCACTGCATGTCCACGTGTGCTGTGATGAGAGAATCCACGGCGCGCATCTATATAGAACAGCTGCTGAAGACATTGCATCACCCACAGCGTCGACAAGAGTGATGCGAGGAGTGATCGATTGGACGCCGCCGTTTCCGGCTGGATTATACGAGAAAAATAATAGCTGGTGTGTGGTCGCCCACGTTTCTTTGTCTATTCATCAATCTAGCGTCCATCTAGTTACTGTCCAAGCTCAGGAAAAAGCAAAACGTAAAGGCAGTAGTGTACAAGGCTCCGAATGCAGGAGCCTAAATAAAACGAGAAAAAAAAAATACATTGCCAAATTGCTTGTCCTACTGCCAAGCCTGCAGTCATGATCTCTATACAAGAAGTGAAAGAAGAAAAAAGTATCCCATAGGTTCAGCCCAAACATAATTAGTGTGAGACAGCGTGACGAAGCGTGCGCTGCACCTCCTTGTGCCCCCTGTCTCCAAGTTTCCTCCTCTTTCTGTCTCAATGGGAAGCCTGAATTCGCGCAGGCGTAGTTTAAAAATGTGATTCATTAAAAATGACCGTGGTAGTACCCCCGCGCTGTTCCAGCCCAGCATCGACTGCATCTAGCATGGCATAGGGAAAAAGAAGAATCAGGCACTCGCCGTGCCCATCACCTCATGAACTTGCGCAAGCGCATCTCGTTTGACTTCTTCGATGGATCGGCTGACGTCAATGCTGAAGACATCCTTTTCATCGTCGGATGGACGCTCCAAAATGTCAAACTGGCTGTGAACCATGTTGGCACCCATGTAGTGGCCTTGGCGGGCAGACACTCGCTGAAGAAGCACTTCTTCCGGCGCATCCAGGTAAATGAAGTGAATCAAGATGCTGCTGTCATAGTAGGCCGCGACACGGATGACGTCCCGGTACTTGCGCTTCAGGGCTGAGCATGTTACGACGACGCCATGTGCGCCCTCATTGAGCCGACGCATAGACTCCTCGCGCAATTGTGTGAGCCAATCCCATCTGTCGGCATCCGTCAACGGCACACCTGTCCTCATCTTTTCTACATTGGCTGCCGTATGATACTGTGTGGTTATCTGTTAGTCGCATTTGTTACTGTTATTGACACTGCATGACTCACGGAATCGCCTTCGATATACGGCATGGCGTTGGCGTCTGCAATATGCTCAGCAATAGTGGTCTTGCCACAGCCGGCCGGCCCTGTGACGAGCCAGATGTGGCTGTATTGAGAGGGCTGATCCTGAGCCGTAGCGGGAGTAGCGGCGTTCATCTGAGCGGCAATTGGCTGTTTGGCAGAACTGGTGATGCTTTTTGATAATGACGCTGTCAGCGGTGCTGGTGATAGAGCGTCCTGCCCTTTGGGAGCAATTGGAGCGTCGTAGGATAGCATTTTGAGCAAGAAGGGGCGAGACAGAAGGTGGAGGGCGAGCAAAAGTATATTAGTAGCTGGCTGGCGGCTGCTGTGTGACGAGACGATGATTTGGCAGTCTCTCGGTAAGACGCTCCCAGAGTATGGTAAGGCTTGGGCTTGGCCTGGTCATGCAGGTGTGATCGACGCTAGGCAAACCACGCGTTCGGGTCGTGCGGGCTATTGATGGTGGAAGGTATGGACAGAGACAGCAAGGGCAGTAAAAAGGCCGAGCAAGGAGACGAACGGTGGGAATTGGTCGAATGGCGCTAGAAAACGAGGTCGTGGCTCCCTTTTGTTTCGTCACTCTAGCGAGAGCCCAGTCGGAAGGGGGTGAGGAAAAAACTTTGTAGCGTCGACCTTGGTCACTTCCTTGCAAAAGCTGGGGATTCCGTTCCGGCAGGTTGGGCTGGGTCTGTCGCTGGTTGGCGGGTCTCGCAGCGTGTCAAGCTGTGTGTGTGTGGGCTCTTTGCAGGGTAATTGAGACGAGCAAAAACGGAGTCTTTATTCTGTGATTATTCTGCAGCCCGGTTCTTGTCCTTTGATTCGCCCCGGGGACGCAATTGAGAATGCCCATCCGGCGTCCGGGAGGTGCGTCCGGCAGTGCTGGTGGGTGGCACCCAATTCGGCACTCTGGGGCGATAGATGCCTCTTTGGGTGCAGAAGAGGGCCGGCCTCGCAGCAGGCGTATAATTAGCCTATCCCAAGAAATTCGTGTGGTTCCACAGGGCTATTACGACGCCAGGCGATGCCGACAGGGGAAACACTCCCAGCAGCAGACTGGCATGTTTCTGCCCCGGAGAAGCAAGTTTCATCAAGTCACACCACGAGAGCTCAGCTGCGTAGCGGTCTTCTTTGTCTCTTCATCGGGGAACGTCGGCAGACGACGGCCAGACTTGTCACTGCAACGGGCAGCTGGCCAAAGAAATAGAGCGAGACATCCTAGCGTGGTGAGAGCTGAAGTATCCGTCGGGGAGAGACATTGTGTCATCGTGCGCCAAAACGGCCACGGGGCAGGGGTGAAGAGACCAGGGTCTGGAGGTCACCGAGCAGACTGGCATGGATCACGCACTGGTGTGGAAATTATCCCACTGTCGCCAGACACGAGATGAGTGTGGATTGTGCTGTCTCGATGGCAATCGTACGTGTGTGATGTGATCTAGGCGTGTCATGGTCGCCGAGACTTGGAGGTCGATCTTAGAAAAGGCCGACGGCTGATCTAGACGATGCAGCTCCTCTTGATGCTATGCAGATAAATTTCCGCACAATGACCTTCCGTGGGGGCGACGGTGGCTGCGAGCCCAAGCAGCTTTCTGGGGTAATTTAGCAGCCACCCTACCAAACGCGTCGACGCCTTCGAAAGGCGCACCGTATTAGCAACAGCAGATGTTTATCCATGCATGCTCGGGCAGCAGATGAGATGTGAGATGGCGCTAATGTATGATTTTCGGGGCTCCGTGACATGCTCTTACATACTGCATGTGCCATGAGCGAGATGCAGATCCATCGGTTTCGTGGGGTAGAGCGTCATACCGAGATTGTGTCTTTTTCGATGCGGCATTGGATGCTACAGTCGTCTCGAATAGCTCGTTACGCGTTCCCGTGGTGGTCTTGGGAGGCTGATTGCTGCGAGGGATGTTTGCTGTGGTGTTGTGGGTGCAGAGGCTCACGATCGGACGCTGCCGCAGGTTCTGGGAGCCTACCCTATACTTGTACAACATCGACTTTTTTTTTTTTTGCTACCTGTACGCCACTGCAGTTCGTTTGCCATTTCTCTGTTGTCTCTATAGTTTGTGGTCACATTTCTGCCCTCGTGGTATGTTTTCAGGTCGCTATCAAAAGACCGTTGATGGCAGTTCTGGTGATGGCAGTTCTGGTGATGGCATACATTGTATACTTGTGGCGTTTAGGGACCACGTCTAAAAGATAGCTACAATTTGTTGATCGCGCAACTGAGCGTATACGAGGCCATTAAAGATCACAACGCATATATAGCCAGTATCTCGACAAACGATGTCAATATAAACCATACTCCCTCAGTATATTGCCCAACACGGCGTCGCACTGGTACCCAAAATGGCAGCGACCGAGCACCCCACATTGACTGTCAGTCGCGACAAAAGATCCTGCAACCAAGTCCATAAGCAACGGAATACCCCGCTGGTGGTGCAGTGCTTCTCGGCTCGGCTTAATTTGCCCAATTGGATTGACGATAATAAGCCCAGCGGAGGACAATATCAGTTGTAGCGGCAAGTGAATAGATTACCTATTGTTCTCTAATTAGCGTCAAACCCCTTCCGAGCCAGCGGTGCGTGCCAATTATGCCACCACTCACACGTAGGAGGGGCAAATTGGCACCGCTCGCAGCCTCACCTTCGATTTTGCAGACAAGGCATTGGAGCCTTCTGCATTGCTACAGGAACATATTAGAAGGCCAAGGTTGATTATAAGGCAACGTTGATAATGCAGTTCGCCAAAACCCTTACTGTGCTGTTGAGCGTCCAGCTGGAGCATTAATTTTAATCCGGCCGCTGCCAGCCGCCAACTGCCCGGGTACAACAGGCTGGCCGGACCGTCAACGTCCAACGGCCACCTACACACTTGCAACTCTTCATCACCACAAAACCAACATATTTGCAGTAGCATCGAGCTCGTTCATATTTACCGACAGCGCCACCAATCCCACTTCTCCAGCCTGGCCCGCGCTCACCTCAACTCGTGTCACTCTTGCTTTGCACCTGACAGTAGCCTCATTAGGCAAGTCGGCGCCTCTGCAGCTGCAAGCTCCCCCGCCCTCCAAGGCCCCAAGGCCGCAGAACCCTTTCTTTCTCAGGCGGTGCCCCAGGTGACGCACGCAATCGACGGGCCGCGAGAAAGCGCAGTCTGGCATTCAATTCGTGCATAAGACTAGTCGCTCCCGCTCGCCACGTCGCACACCTTTTTCATGACTTTCCGTCTTCCCCTCACAGCAATCTCTCAAAGGCTGCCATCGAGAGTTGCCGTTCGCACATCCCTTGTCTCTGTTTCGCGTCTTCCGCTTCCTTGTCGCAGACCATTCGCTCCAGCACTACTCATTCGCTATTTGTCCACAATGCAGCCCAACGAGCTTCAGCAGTATCTGGCTGACCAGCCGCCTCTGGTCATGCCCCTCAAGATTGAGCCGCACTTTGCGCTCCTGACCGACGAGCAGAAGCGTTACAGCCATTTCATCAGCCAGTATGCGCACACCCTCCCAGACTCTCAAACTGCCAGGAAAGCTAGATGTTAACAGGAAACCACAGGGCCGCTTTTGCCGGTACCAGAACTTGCTTGCGCCAGACCTCTCCCGAAGCTGAGGCCATCTTTGATTTTGTCCTTGCCATTCACAACAGCTGCAACGGTGACTGGTCTTCGCTGGCCGCCAAGGCCGGAGTTGAGGCTGATGAGGTCTCGCGTCTTCTCGAATACTCTGTCCAGGTTCTCGGCAACCTGGGCAACTTCAAGAGCTTTGGTGACGCCAAGTTCATTCCCCGCTGCTCTGAGAAGTCGGTAGACGCAATTGTTGCATCCGCTCCTGAGGCGGCCGCTCACTATGAAAAGTGCAAGGCTGCCGTCTTCGATCATTCTCAACAGACCAAGATGCACCTTGGCTTCCTCGACGATGGCCACACGACTACCTACTACCCCGAGGCCGAAGGCATCACCAAGGCCGATATCGAGGCTGTCAACACTTGGATGGCCGATAAGAATCTTCTCCCCGAGAACACAAGACTGAACAAGAAGGGCGATGTTTTTGAGATCCTCATTGCCTCCGGCATTACGTCGCCTCCTGCCGACGGTACCGATATTGGCAAGCAGACCGAGTTCACTGTTGAGGATGGTGCCCTGAAGGGCAAGACCATCAAGCTTGTATTCGGAGACCACGCTACTGAGATGGCAAACGTCGCCAAGAACCTTGAGCTTGCTGCCCAGGTTTCTGCCAACGAGAACCAGAAGAACATGCACCTGGCTTACGCCAAGGCTTTCTCGACCGGCTCCCACAACGCTTTCAAGGACAGCCAGCGCTGGTGGATTAAGGACAAGAGCCCCGCTATCGAGTGCAACATTGGTTTCGTCGAGACCTACCGTGACCCTGCCGGTGTTCGTGGTGAGTTTGAGGGTTTCGTCGCCATGGTCAACCAAGAGCGCACCCGTGCTTTTGGTGCGCTTGTTGATGCCTCTCCTCGCCTTGTCCCTCTACTGCCCTGGAGCGCCGAATTCGAGAAAGACAAGTTCCTGGCCCCGGATTTTACCTCGCTGGAAGTTCTTACTTTCAACAGCGCTGGTATCCCCGCGGGTATCAACATCCCCAACTTTGATGATATCCGTCAAAATGAAGGTTTCAAGAACGTCTCTCTGGGCAATGTCATTGGTGCCGCCAACCCCAAAGAGAAGATTCCCTTCATTAAGGATAGCGATTTCGACATTTTCGTCAAATTCCGGGAGCCGGCTTTTGAAGTCCAAGTCGGCCTTCACGAACTTACTGGTGAGTACTCAAACCTCGCAAATACACACCACCATTACACTTATACTAACGCACCACAGGTCACGGCTGCGGCAAGCTGCTCCAGGAGACTACTCCCGGTGTTTTCAACTTTGATAACGCCAACCTTCCTATTTGCCCCGTTACTCAAAAGCCCATCACTACCTGGTACAAGCCTGGTGAGACCTGGGGCTCGGTATTCGGCGCCATCGCCGCCTCGTACGAGGAATGCCGCGCCGAGCTTGTCGCCATGTACCTGTCCTGCGACTTCCCAACCTTGAAGATTTTCGGATTTGGTGACGGTACTGAGAACATGGACAGCGAGGCCGGTGACTTACTTTACTGCTCCTACCTGAACATGGCTAAGGCTGGTCTCGGTGCTGTCGAGATGTGGGATCCCAAGAGCCAGAAGTGGGGTCAAGCCCATTCGCAGGCGCGTTTCTCTATCCTCAAGTGTTTCCTTGAGGCGGGTGATGATTTCTGCAAGCTTGACTACACCAAGGATGACCTGTCGGATCTGACCATTAACCTCGACCGCTCCAAGATTCTCACTACCGGCCGCAAGGGTAAGCAATCATGACCCCATTTCCGAACCGCTAAATGAGACATGCTAATTAACATAACTTAGCTGTCGGAGAATACCTCCAGAAGATCCACATCTACAAGAGCACCGCCGACATCAAGTCCGGCCTGGAGCTGTACAACCACATGACCGAGGTTGGCCTGGACTTTTGGGGCACCAAGGTCCGCGACACCGTTCTCGCCAACAAGCAGCCTCGCAAGGTCTTTGTTCAGGCCAACACCTACCTGGACGAGGCTACCGGCAAGGTTACTCTCAAGACTTATGAGCCTACGCTCGAGTCTTTCCTACAGAGCTGGGCTGACCGCAGGATATAAACCACGAAACGATATCTTGTATATATAGAGATGAACGAAAAGCCCACTAGATGTGTTTGTAGAAAAAACAGTAAAATGAAATAAAAATATCCAAACATATGATCAGTTGTGGGCGTGTGACCATCCCGGCGGCAGCCTGGATTTGGTGTAATTGATGTTGTGTGCGAGGAATATATCCACTTTCACCCTCTGTCTGCGGACCCAGCCAACCTGAAGAAGCGAGAGACGACGCATCGCCAGTATTACCATGATCTATTACCATGATCTGTATGAAAGAACGCAAGTTTTAATTTTTGAAATATTTTGTTCAATGGTCTTTTTAAATTTTCGTTGACTGTAAAAACCTAATTACAGACGCCAAGATGTGACCGAATGCCCGTTTCGACTTCCAAATGCAGGGTCGGAAAGCCCGTTTTCCGTGTCTACCACATCCTCTCTCCTTCTTGCGCAGCACCGACTGCTTTGCTCGAAGAAAAGATCCCCATTCGTTAACAAATCAAAAAGGAAACAAAAGTGCCCGGAGAAAAGTGACCACCCATTCCGTCTTTCCTCAAAGTTTCTATTCCTTGTCGCTTTCGCGCCTCCGCTCTCTCTCCCTTGTTCGTAATTTTGTTGTTGTTCCCACGTAAACATGATCCGTATCGCGAAAAGAAAAAACCAAAAAGACAAAAAAGTCCAACAGCGCAGAAGACCCCAAATGTCTGATCCCACAGTTCCCTTGATTTCACATCACAAGGCGAAATCCCAATCGTATTCACCGATATGGCTCTTCCCTGTTTCTCTGGTTAAAAGAAAACATGTAATGACCAAAATGAGACGTTTAGATTCGCATTATAAAAAAAAGGGAACTATGTGTGGAAAAATCTTTTGTTTTGTCTGCTCTGCTCTTTCTTGCTTTTTTTCTTTTCTCGTTATCGGACATTTACCAAGCCATCTCGTGGGGCTTGTCACCCTTTCGCAGGGAGAAAGAGCTGGCAAGGTAGCTGGGGAGCATCTCGACCTTCTTGATGGAGGCAATCAGAGCCTTGTCGATGGCCTTCTGGTCGGCGGCACGGCTGCTGGTGATCTGCTTCTTCTGTAGGTAATGTGTTAGCAGGCTGTTTTGCCACCAAAAATCGTCGCGAATCTCGCTGGAAGAAAAAATCCTAGCCAGAAATCCATGACGGAATTCGTCAGAAAAGTCGTACCTGGGGCTTCTCGCCCTGCTTGAAGAAAGCGTCGGCGCCAGCCTTCTCCTTGGCCTTCTCGGCGGTGAAGTACTTTGGTTGAGCGATCTCGTCAACCTTCTTCTGGTCAAGGCCGGAGATGTCGACCTTGTAGGAGGTGGCAATGACGTATCGGGAGTTGATGCGGCGCAGGGGGACACCGTTGATCTTGAAGGGACCGGTGACGAGGAGGACACCCTGGTCGAGGTTCTTGAGGAGGACAACGCGCTTGCCACGGAAGCGGCCGGCGAGGAGGATCAGGACGGTGCCGGGCTGGAGAGAGGCACGGGGGGACCAGGCGCGGATAGCCTTGCGAACCTATAGCAGAAACAATCATGGTCAGCCGCTTGCCCTCACATGTTTCAATCGCGACATTGAGGCACACAAAATAGCAAAATATCAATTTTCGGGCAACACAAGTCTCCGGAGACAAAAAGCGTAGACGATAGCGATTGCGCAGCTCTCGAGGTTGCCGAAGCCTTGGTTGGTGCTGTAGCTTTCCTTCGTCGGTTCAAGTAAAGTTTGGCCGGTGCCGTCAAATCCTGTCGCGGGATGGTCTGTCGCCGTTCAAGTCGCTTTCGGAGTTGTCGCCAATGCTGTTGCGAGCGTCGCCATGCCTTGCATCGTAGAGAAGATGTGTTTGTCCCGAATGATATTTTGCTTTGTTCGCGATGCCATCATGTCACTGCCATCAATCACCAAAAACTCACCTGCTTGGGCTCAGACTCGTCGTCGGCGTTGTACCACTTCTTCGCCTTATCCGCGGCCGCGGGAACCTCCCGGGTCGACTTGCCGAACTTCTTGGAAACAGGCTTTGTCGACATTTTGACTCTCTGGTTGTGTCTGGTATCGAGGTGTGGAGAGGGAAGGAAGGGAAGATACGTTCGTGATGGTCGGCCCAAAATGTTGGATTTCGTGAAAGCCGCTAGGCGAGTTTGTGGGAAGCAAAATTGAACCCTCTGGCACTAAGCCGCTTACGGCACTGGTACGTACCTGCCCTGCCCAGTCATTGTGCGGGTACGGGGCTGGCTGCACGTGACGATAAGATATTGAATTTTGTGCGGCTAGTCATGGCTGTCACTGGCGAGCGGCCTGATAAGGCCTAGCGTCTTTAGCCTGGCTCTCACCTCAGGCATGGAGAAGGTACCGGAACAGTCGCGGCTCCACTAGAAAGTTGTCGAGCTTCCAGCGACAGCTCATCGCGAGGACTAGATATTGCCTACCTTCGACTGCTCGTGGGGGGGTATTTTCTTTTAACTTTTTTCCTCTCGAACTTCCTTCCCCCAAACATCTTCATTTAATTTCACAATATGCAAGCTCGACGACAATTAATATCCTCGGCCCAGCGCCTAGCTGGTGCCGCTACGAGAACATACAGACCAGCAACCATTGCCGGCGCAAGAGCTCTTGCTCGAAGCCCGGCCGCTGCACGACTATTACCAACGATCACATCAAGAACATATGCGAGCGGAAGGGGTCCTCATCCACCCGGCGGTACTCATCGCATGAACATGAGTGGTGAAGAGGAGAAACCCGCTCTGGAACAGTTTGGCGTCGACTTGACAGCGCGTGCTCGCGACGGCAAACTTGACCCCGTTATCGGTCGCGACGCTGAAATTCAACGAACGATTCAAATTCTATCAAGACGAACGAAAAACAACCCCGTCCTCATCGGTAATGCTGGTACCGGAAAGACGGCTGTCCTCGAAGGACTGGCGCTGCGCATCATTCACGGCGACGTTCCCGAAAGCATAAAGAATAAACGAGTCATTACTTTGGACCTTGGCTCTCTCATTGCGGGTGCCAAATTCCGCGGCGACTTTGAAGAACGACTGAAAAAGGTGCTCGACGAAGTGCAGAAAGCCGAAGGCGAAGTCATCCTCTTTATCGACGAACTCCACACTCTGTTGGGCCTCGGCAAGGCGGAAGGCTCAATTGACGCTTCCAACTTGTTGAAGCCTGCGCTGGCTCGTGGCGAATTACAGTGCTGCGGCGCTACAACCCTAGCTGAATACCGACTTATCGAAAAGGATGTAGCGCTCGCTCGACGATTCCAGCCCATTATTGTCAACGAACCTACCGTCGAAGATACGATTAGCATTCTGCGTGGTATCAAGGATAAATATGAGGTACACCACGGTGTTCGCATTACTGATGGTGCTCTCGTTGCCGCGGCCTCACTATCCAACCGCTACATCACCGACCGCTTCTTACCCGATAAGGCTATTGACCTTATGGACGAGGCGGCCAGTCATCTGAAGCTGCAGCATGAATCCAAGCCCGAAGACATCATGCGCCTGGACCACAAGATTATGACTATTCAGATTGAGCTGGAGAGTCTACGCAAGGAAAAAGACGTCGCCAGCAAGGAGCGCAGAGAGAAGCTCGAGAAGGAACTGAAAAAGTACCACGAGGAGATCTCTGAGCTCAATGCCAGATGGGACAAGGAAAAGTCGGAACTTGATGCCGTCAAAAAGATTCAGGAAGACCTCGACAAAGCCCGCTTCGAGCTGGACCAGGCACAGCGTACCGGCAACTTTGGACGTGCTTCTGAGCTCCGTTTTGGCGTCATTCCCGATCTGGAGCAGAAGCTGCCGTCTGAATCCGAACAGGAGCAGCCCAACGACAGTACCCTGATCCACGATAGCGTCACCTCAGACGACATTGGCGCCGTTGTATCCCGCATCACGGGCATTCCCGTTTCGAAATTGACCTCGGGCCACATCGAGAAGCTGGTCCACATGGAAGATAGTCTGGGCGAAGCCGTCAAGGGGCAGGAGGACGCCATCAAAGCCGTATCCAATGCAGTCCGTCTGCAGCGCGCTGGCCTCAGCGGCGAAAACAAGCCGCTGGCCTCCTTCTTCTTCCTGGGCCCCACCGGTGTCGGCAAGACGGAGCTGTGCAAGAAGCTCGCCGGCTTCCTCTTCTCCACCGAGTCAGCCGTCGTGCGCTTCGACATGTCCGAGTTCCAGGAGAAGCACACCATCTCCCGGCTCATTGGCGCGCCGTCCGGCTACGTCGGCTACGAGGACGCTGGGCAGCTCACCGAGGCCGTCCGCCGCAAGCCCTACGCCGTGCTTCTCTTTGACGAGTTCGAAAAGGCGCACCGCGACATCTCGGCGCTGCTGCTGCAGGTCCTCGACGAGGGCTACCTGACCGATGCGCAGGGCCACAAGGTCGACTTCCGAAACACCATCATCGTCCTGACCTCCAACCTCGGCGCTGACATCCTCGTTGGGCAGGATCCGCTGCACCCGTACACGGAGGACGCCAACGGCGAGATGGATCCCTCGGTGCGCACCGCCGTCATGGACGTCGTCGGCCACGCCTACCCGCCCGAGTTCCTCAACCGCATCGACTCCTTCATCCTGTTCAAGCGGCTCGCGCGGGGCGCCATCCGCGAGATTGTCGACATTCGCCTGCGCGAGCTCCAGACGCGCCTCGACGACCGCCGCATTGCGCTCGCCGTCGGCGACGACGTCAAGGACTGGCTCGCCGCGCGCGGATACGATCCCAAGTTTGGCGCGCGCCCGCTGAACCGCCTCATCACGAATGAGATTGGCAACGGCCTCGCGGACCAGATTATCCGCGGCAAGCTGACAATGGGCCAGACGGCGACCGTCCGAATCAAGGACGACAAGTCTGGCCTGGACGTGATCAATACGTCGGCGGCGGCCGAGGAGGCTTCCGAGGCGGCGTCTGCTTGATCCTTTTGCAGATGAACAACGCCCGCAACACTGCCAACACCACATACACAAACGCATGTAAAAACACAACGAAAACAAAAGCAACCACGAAAAAACAAAGGCTTGGCTATTTTGTCCTGTACAGTATTATGACTTTTTTGAATTATGAAAATTGGGCGCCTTGGGCGCAATTGTGGCGTTTTTGAGAGGAGGCCGTTTGTACTATTTCTTAGACCCGACTCCTCTCCTTGTTTGATACCCCGGATAGAAAGGATATATGTAATTATAATATATTAAACTGCTTTTAAAAGATTCAATATCATAAACACGTGACATGGAAACCAATCGTGACCTATACTGCCTTCTTCTCCATTATCATTTTCTGTCTAGTCGTGTGTTTTCTGGTCATGGCATCTCCATGCGTCAATCTTGTCTGACTCTACGCCGTTATTACCGGAGTGGAATGCTACATCCTTCATATAGCATATTTTGGCACTTCTTCACGATCACTATCGTGTATCGCAAGTCACGGAACAGCGCAGTTTCAGTGGCAACGGTCCATAGACCTCTATCATTCTCGTCGAGCCTAGCTACGATTTGCGTATTCTTGCCAGGCAGTTCAAGCTCATCTAGTCGTGATGGTACTATTGAAGAAGAAAATTTTGAGACAGGAAACTTTTGGGTTAATTTTTTTTGGTTCTTTTTGGGTGTAGTGTAAAAAGAAGTCGATAAAGAAAAATTGAACCAGACCAAAGCAAACACCGCATCTAAAAAGTTCGGAACTTCATGACAGACCCCACGTCAACATAAAAAAACCAACCAACCTCTCCCCCTACTCGTATCCTGCTCCATAGACCAGCCATTTGTTTCTGACCCATCGCTCCGGCAGTCTGCCTCGAAAACCGACGCTCCCTTCCACCAAGAAATCTCGCTTGCCTGCTTCTCCCCATTGGCGCAAAAACGACCCAAAGACTCCCTTTTCACATTCTGTACGCCGTAAAATGAGTACGCCATAAACCGCAAAAGAGTCGACAGACGCGTAGTTCCCCAAAATGACAAGATGCAGTGTAAAAAGTAGAAGAAGGATGAAGAAGCAAGAGGCTGCTCTTGCTACACGGAGCTCACAGCACACACCAAGGGAAAAGAGAAAAACAGGGCGAAACAAGCAGGCCAGGGGGGGCAATCGAATGAAGACATCCGACATTGTGTTTATGAACTAATTTCGATTTGTTGACCGATATAAGTTTGCAAATTACAATCGAATCCTTCGATTTTGGAGGTAGAAACCGATGCGAGAGGGTACAAAACAATGTAGAAGGACGGAGAAGGCGGAGGGTTGATTAAAGGGCTTCTCAATTGTTCTTCTACTGATGACCAGCCTTGCGGAGGGTGGTGGCGAGCCACTCGAGACCCTCGTACAGACCATCTCCAGAGGTGGCGCAGGTGGACTGGATGTACTGTTTGGCGATGTCGGTTAGCAAGAAAATCACTTGGCGGCGAGCGGGGCGACGAATGCGCGAGGGGGGATGGACATACCCAGCCGCGATGTCTCAGGCTGTGGAGGCCGAGCTTGTCGGTGATTTCGGCAGCGTTCATGGCGTTCTGTGGCGCGGACGTTAGTTTCGAGCAAAAGAAAAAAAAATTGTTGAGCGGTGATGGATTGCGCGCGGGGAGCGCAGAAAAGACGTACGGGAAGATCCTGCTTGTTGGCAAAGACCAGGAGGATGGCGTCGCGAAGCTCATCCTCGTTGAGCATGCGCTGGAGCTCTTCGCGGGCCTCGACGATACGGTCACGATCGTTGCTATCGACGACGAAGATGATACCCTGGGTGTTCTGGAAGTAGTGTCTCCAGAGGGGACGGATCTTGTCCTGACCACCGACATCCCAGACGGTGAACTGAATGTTCTTGTACTCGACGGTCTCGACGTTGAAACCTAGGGGGGTGGCGGGTTAGCGACGGTGAGAGAAGACCGAGGCGAGCGACGACGCGCGTTTTATCGAGGTGGGACGAGAAATAAACAGCGCGCGTCGAAAGCCAGGCGATGAAATCGGAAGAGCGTACCAATGGTAGGGATGGTGGTGACAATCTCACCAAGCTTGAGCTTGTAGAGAATGGTGGTTTTACCGGCGGCATCGAGACCGACCATGAGAATTCGCATCTCCTTCTTCCCCCACAACTTATCAAACAACTTGGAAAAGGCGAGACCCATGATTGCGATTTTTTTGGCGACGGAAGCCTACGACAACGCTTTCAACGGGAAAGGTAGACGTGTGTTGGTGGTGGCTTTGGTGGGATGGATTGTGACGAGGGAGAGAAAGAGAGGTGTCCTAGTTGCCACGGGTTAGTTTAGCGGCGGAGGATGGGCTTTACTAAGGAGGGGTTTTTTCCAGGCCCGCTCTCCGATCAAGCAATGACGCCAGCTGGGTTGATGCGCGAACGGAGGAGGGGGGCAACAGGACGAGGGTAAAAATAGATAAAAAATGTGTATGACTTGGGGGAATTGGTAGAGGACCGGTCAAGTGCAATTTTGATGACTCTGCGTCCGCTTGCTGACCACCTGCTTCGTCGTGACGTGCAATGCCCGCCATTTTATCCCAATGGCGGCACAGAGGACACATGTGCGTCCCGCGCCAAAACCACAACCACCGCCACAACAGGCACACACGCTCAACTGCCTAGCCAGGCAGCACCACTATCGACGTTGGAGCCGTTTTGCGCAGGCGACAGGATACATCGTCTCTGGCCAGGCTGGCTATCCATACTGCTGGCGACTGGCGGCGAGCGGGCGGGCGGCGGGCATGTGTGTTGTCATCTTGGTATGATCTTGTGGGGGCAAGAGGGCCTCTTTCTGGAGCATCGCAGCGAGACGCGAAGCGGGCAGATAGGGGAGAGACAGAGCAGCAAGCAGCAAGCGAGCAGGCGGTACGAGTAAGGGTGGCCAAGCAAGAGGACGGCAAGGCAGTTTGTATCGTTCATGCAGGCCAGGAGGATCAAGAGGGGCAGGCGGGCTAACAACTCACTCTATCGTCGGCGATTCGTCGTTGGTGGGCGGTTTAAGAGAGGCACACACAGAAAATCAACAGGAAGAAAAAAAATGTTGGATGGTGGTGGGATGAGTTAATGTGTGCTTTGGGAGGGAGGGTGGTTGGTGGGAGGCTTTGTCGGTGTAGACCGGATTGGCCTCTCAGCTGCCAGAGAGCCAGAGAGCCAGCCAAACAGAGACCAGACCAGAGCACAAGGCGACTTTTGCTGGTCACTAGAACCCCTCCAGGTGTCTTGTCTGCTTCCAAACCGCTATCCAATGCCTTTAGACAATCGTCCGTGCTGCCACAAATCCCCCCAACCGCCGCCTATCAGACGCATCCCGAGCCACTGAACCCTGCTGGAACGGCCCCTGCAGGGCCTGCACATGTTCTCTTGCCCCTGTACCTAGGTACGCCAAACCTTGCCAGCCTGATGTGCCATCTGCTCCATGTTCATCCCCCCTAAACTTTCCGTTCGTTCTAGCGCCTGTGTCTGCTCCAACCGCCTAAAAGCCAAGCGAAAGTGGACGTACTCTGAAAATAGGGGGCCAGCTACAGCGGCGCAGCGCCAGGCAGAAAAAAAAACTGCTTCTTTGCCACTGTACTCCACAGTGACCTAAGTTGAGCACGCGACCGTCGTAGTAAACACACCAGATACGCCCCGGTGGGCAGGTACCTCTATCGTACCTCATTCACGACGCCCGGCAAAACTGTGGCCCGCTTCCCGGCGACCGTCCGCACCGCGTCGAGGATGTCTCCTGAAATACGTGTGACTTTCTGTACTGGAGTGCTCTGAAATACTAATCAAGATAAATTAATACTATAAAACTAAGATAATAGAGAAAATAAAGAAGATAAGGAAAATAAGAAATATAAGAGATATAAGAAGAATAAGAAAAATAATAATAAAGCAAATAAGAAGAATTATAATACAGATAACTATCAAGTACTACACCAAAATTATTTCAGGGGGAGAGTGTAGGAGGCAGCCACAGCACCAGCCACAACTGCATCCACCACAGAAGTGGCTTGGCCGCAAAGTGGGCTGTCCCTTTTTTAGCTGCACCAAGCCAAGCTGGCCTTGCGAAAAGGTGTCAATTCGCGATACGTGGATCCACGTCGACATCCAGGAGCCAGAGCTTCCCTTTCTCCAAGCCCCCTGTGTCCAATCTATTCGCCGCTGCGCCCAACCGCCTCACACGCTCTTTATTGTTTCTTGTCGAATTGTTGCGTTTTGGCACCCCGAAAATCAAATCGACAATGCACTTCTTCTCCGCCACGAGGGCCCTCCTCGTCGCCGCCGTCGCGGCTTCGACTGCCTCTGCCCACAACATCGTCCTGCCCTCCCACGGCCTCGAGTGCTTCCACGAGAGCCTGCACAAGGATGACAAGATGACCGTCACCTACCAGGTCGGCGACCGCGAGTTTGGCAGCGCAGGCAACCTCGACATTGACTTTTGGGTACGAACGACGGACCCCCCTGTCGCACTCGTTTTTTGCGTCTGCCTGGCATCGATATCTGTCTTGATGACCACGTTCAGCATGATGGTGGAATCACGCGCGCCAGGCAGATGAATAAACGGATTGCGCAGTATCCATAACTTGAGTCATAGCTAATCGAAGTTTCTCTGCACAGATCACCAACCCCGTTGGCCAGTACGAAATCAACGTCAAGTCCGTCTCCAACGGCGACCACAGCTTCGATGCCAAGCACGACGGCAAATACACCTACTGCTTTGGCAACCAGCACTGGGGCGCCAACAGCAAGGAAGTCTCCTTCAACGTCCACGGTGTTGTCTACGTCAGCGAGTCCGAGTACCAGTCTGATCCTCTTGATGCCGAAGGTACGTCACCCCGTCACATGTTCCCGAGTCGTCTCTAACAACCCCCCTTGCAGTCAAGCGCCTCTCTGAACTCCTCGCCGAAGTCAAGGACGAGCAGCAGTACATTGTCGTCCGCGAACGCACCCACCGCAACACCGCCGAGAGCACCAACGGCCGCGTCAAGTGGTGGAACATTTTCGTCATTGGTATCGTTGTCGGCGAGTCTCTCTTCCAGGTCTGGTGGCTCCGCCGCTTCTTCGAGGTCAAGCGCGTCGTCTAAGACCCTTTTCCTTTTTTCATACGAATCGATGAACGAGTGGAGAAAAAGATATCAAGGTTTTTAAAAAGGGTTTGGGAAGAACTCATGGATTCTTGTTTTTGTTGTCAAGCGACCTGTTGCAGTACCAACCACCGAAACGGAAAGAAATGGTCAAGGCAAAAAGGACAACCCGGATGAGCTGGTATTCTCCCAAATCAGGGAAATGCATCAGCTTTTTTTTATATTAATCACCCGCAACTTGTAATGGCTTGTTGCGAGGCACAAATCACATAGAGCAGGCGCAAACAGGAGGAGGGACAAGTGTACGAATTACTTGTTTTTAAAAGAAAGGCATTCATGACATTTCAACATAATTCTCACCAATTTAACGTGACTTAATTCATTCGACCGACCCTGTGACGTTCCATCATACACTGTCGCCCCAAAATAATATTCGCGTAGTACTAAAATAAAGAAGAATAAGAAAAATAATAAGAAAGATAATTATTATCATTATTTACTATTATTATACTTTTATTCTTTTTATAATCATTGTGTATATAAAAGTAAGGTTGAGTTGTTGGAGTGAAGATGTACATATGGCCATTGGGGATAGTACAACGCCAACATTATTTCAGGGGTGAGAGTATATATAGGTGTTTATTATCGTGTCCAGTTGCTCATTATACATAAATACATGAGTATTTCACATCTCTTATATATCAATCCACCTGCTCTGTCCAAAATCATAACAAAATGGGCAGCAGCGCTGCGATTCGCTTTCGCTCTGTAGTCAAAGCCCCAAAAAACATTCTATGCTCGCAAAACGAAACAAACAAGAAACAAAACGTTCCGCCTTTTACGCCGTCGGATCTGATTCGGGCGCGTCCTCGCCTTGCTCCGGCGGCGCCTCGACCGCTAGCTCAACCTCCTTGATCGGATGCAGCAACATTGGCGGGAGACACATTCTCCCTTCACCGCCTGCCATGCTGCCCACGCCCGCGCCGCCCTGCTTGCTCTTGTCCTCCGTCTTCTCAAACTCGTCGCCGCCGTCGTTATTCACGCGCAGGCCGAGCCAGCGGCGGTACAGGTTCGGCGCGAAGCCCGTGTTGTAGAACCACGAGAGGCCGCGCAGGTTATGCTCGCGGGCGCCGTAGATGCTCGCGCGCGCGCCGCCCGTCGCGCCGTTGTGGCCCGCATTGAGCGTGCCGGCGAGGTACTCGACGGGCCACTTGCGGTCGACAAAGAGCGGGTGCGGCACAAAGACGGCCTTGTAGCCGTGGTGCAGCGCCATGGTGGCGGGCCACATCTCGGCAAAGGCAAACTGCTTCTTGAACGTCGTGGCGCGGTGCATGGACAGCAGCAGGCGGCGGCTCATGCGCGACGTCGTGATGATGCTCGCGCGCCGTGGCGGCAGCGGGTGCGACTCGTTGAAGCCGGTGATGTCGTCGCGCAGGTTCCACGTCGTGCCTTCGGGGTTGAACATGGGGTTGAGAGTGATGTAGTCGGCCTCCTCGCCGACGCCCCACTGGTACTTGTCGCTCTCGTACGTCGTCGGCGGCTCGGGGTCGTCCTCGTGCTCGAACCAGTCGTTCCCGTCGGCGGGACGCACCGGGCCCCAGATGGACTTATCACCCTTGCGCGTCTTCTGCTGCGATTCGTCCTCGCCTAGCTTCGGCAGGTTGCCCCAGACATTCTCCGCAGACACCGTGCCCATCTCCGTCTGTACGCGGGCGAGATGCTTGAAGTCGTCCCAGCTGCCGTGCGTCGCGGGAATGTAGAAGCGGGCGTTGCGCTCCCACAGGCCCTTGCGCGGCTGCTCCGTCGCCCAGGACTCAATCTTGGTCAGCAGGTCGTAGTAGTGGCCGGTATAGCGCACATCCATCTCCCAGTGCCAAAAGTAGTCGTACTCGGGGTGCATGTAGGCAAAGTGCTGCATGGCCATGACGAGGCCGCGGTAGGAGCCGTGCACAGAGTGATCCGGTCCAATCGTCCACTTGTCGTGAATACCTTGGTAGAGGGAGAGCATCTGTGTCTCGGTCCACAGAGTGACGAGACCCTGGAATTCTCTAGGGATGGTCTCGCGGATTCGCTGATCGTAGGCTTCCTGGTCGGCCCAGACTGGGTGCGCGCCGTCGTTCTTGACTTGGACCAAGAGGTGCACGTCGTAGCGGCCGCCAGACTCAAGCGAAAGCTCCATGATCATGGATCGCAAGTTGGCAATGTCGTCCTCGCGGAAGAAGAATTCGTCCCAGCAGCGGAAAACAATAGCGGTTCTACCCGTTTTGGGCGTGTTATCGGCGCTCGGCGTGGCAGAAGGTTCCTCTGCCGTCTTTGGCTCCGTTTCTGCTGTTGCGGTAGGCGTAGCTGCTTCGGCAGTCGCAGCCGGTACCTCATCGCGCTTCTGCTTGTTGTTGGATTCGGGAACGGCATTGAGAAAGCCCTGCGAGCCAACTTTTCGCGTCGGAACAGGCTTGAACCTGTGTGCATTGGACTGAAGACAGCGGCGCTGGGCATCGGCCCAGTCCACATCGCGAAAGTCAACATGCGGGCGGCTATCCCAAACCAACTCGGCGCCTTCGTTTTCGCTGTGCTCGCCCGTGCCCAGGCCACCTCTCCGAGAAGAGTATCCAAAGCCGTAAGGACCATAGCGGCCGTAGCGGTCGAAGCAGATATCCTCAGGCAGGCCAAGCATCTCGTAGGAGCCGCCAATGTGAGTCGGAAAGCCGTGGGGGCGGCCCTTGTAGAAGCGCAATTCGGGCACGCGAATCTGGTTCCTCGCATCGATGAAGCACTCTTCCACGCCTGCTTCCACCGATCGATTGCGGTAGTCGCTCCACACTGTGCTCGCCGGCACCGCCTTCTTCTCAACCGTCTCCGCCTTTTTCACGGGCTTCGTGTCCGCCGCTCTCTTCTCGTCGTCCTCATCCTCGTCGCCACCCTCCTGCGACTCGGGGCCGCCGAGCGGAATGGGCTCGTCCTCGCGCGGGTACTCGGGCTCGCTCTCGGCGAGCGGCACCAGCGTCCGGATGCCGCCGTAGTAGCGCTCCAGGAACGGGAACTTTTCCCAGGCAGGCGGGGGCGCCGGCCGCGTGGGCACCTGGCCGTTGGCAATCTTCCAGTTTTCCACCTGGCTAGCTCGTATTAACGAGAAGATGAAGAGCAGCGTTGTGCCCATGACGATGAGAAGCACGTAGCGCGTCACTTTGGTGGGCAGCCGGAAGCGATACCTGCCAAGGCAGCTTCTGGAGGATGTGTTTTTGGGTCGCCGGGCTTGGAGAAGGGCGGCGCGACTGCCGCTGCCGCCGCTCATGCTGTCGGAGACGCTCCGTGAGCTGTATCCTGAGCGGCTGTGTCTGGATGATGAAGGAGGGCTGTCGTCTTCGTCGGAGTAGTAATAGTCGTCGTCGTCGGAATAGTGCTCTTTGGACGGTGACCCGGGCCGCTCATACAATGGTAGTTGTTGTTGCTGCCGCGGTCGCATCGCATCGGATAGCAGCCCCATTCTGCCTACTTTTCTCTGGCTGTGTGCTGTCTTCAGTGTCAGGAACACATTCCAAATGGCTTGATAGGTCGAAAAGTCGTGTTTTCTTACCCAGCGAAAGATTTCTCTATGGTTGATTGCCCGCTTCCCCCGTGTCTTGGAGCTGTGGTTCAGCCGCACTAGTATGAGTAGCTAGCGCCGAGCCAATCTGTGGATGAGCAATGAATGGCAGTGTTCTTTTTTTGGTAGGTGATTGGAATGTAAAAGAATAGACGAATTGAAGAAAAGACTATTTTGGATGGATATAGGACAATAGATACTCCGTATCACTTCTCCTTCGGCCATACCGCTATTGATTGGGCGCCGGGACCCCGGGATGTCGAAGTGGTGCTGCAAGCCCAAGCCTGGTTGGCATGGCAACACGCCGAGGGTCAGGCGTTCTGCCTGGTCCAGGCAGTGAAGACGTCACTGAACAGAGGGTTCATGAATTTTCTGGTTAATAGTTTTGGCGATATATCGATAGGATGTAGTTATTCTTTGCGTGATTTCTGTTGAATTTAATACTATCACGCGCTGTTTCACTCTTCTGTAATTGAGAAATTCTCTAACTGTTTTTTGGACTTATGAGGACAAACACTGCACCTGTATTGATATATCTCGTTCGTAGTAGTACTGATGGAACACCAACTTCGTAAAAATTACGTTGCATCAAATAGACCTCTAGTCTATGTCGGTGATATTCAAATTTAACAATATTATACACGGGCCAGCGCCCCCCACATCTAATCCGAGTAATCATCATTATTCCCTGTCGACTTTTTAAATTTCTCCTTCCCCGTCGCCAGCGCAGCTTCTACCTTCATGCCGCCGAAACTCCTCCCGTGCATGAGATTGATGCACGCCATCGCCGACTCCGAGTCCTTGAACTTGACCGTCACGATGCCGTCCTCTTCCTCGTCATATAAAACCACGCTCGTCACCGTGCCCAGCTTTGAGCACTCCTCTCTGATATCCTCTTTGATCTCCAGCAGCGCCGCCGGATCCTCCTCCAGCTCCTGCTGCGTAAACATGTGTTGCAGCACCACCGTCTTGTCCTTTTTCGAGCTGACGGGTGCTGCGCTCACGGGCATGTCGTCGTCGCTCCAGTCGGCGAGCTTGGCATCCATCTTTTGTGTCTTTTTGATAATCTTTTGTCTGTCCTTTGTCGGTGGGCGGCGCTCGCCGTTGCCGTTGTTTTTTTGGTTGTTGCTGTTGGCGCTGGCCGCTTCGCCATTGCCGCCGCCGTCCTTGTCGTACTGGACCTTTTTGTAGCTTGAATCGGCCTCTTGCACCCGAATGCGGCCTTCGCGGGTGCCGCTGGCGGTTATTCTGAAATCAGTGTCGTCGAGTAGCATAATCGCCATTTCGACGCTCTGCGGCTTGAAAAACACAATGAGCGCATCGCCTTTGAAATTGCCGTCTGTATCGTTGTACATTTTTATTCTCGGGTCGCCGCTGTCAATCTCTTCGGCAATGACACCGCCCTTGCGGGAAAAGAGCTCGTGAACTTCGTCGACAGTCGCATCGGCGGGCAGGCCAGAGACGTAAACGGCAGTATTTTGTTTCGGTTGCTGAGGCGCTTTCGCTTTCTTATTGGGACGTTTCAACTTCTTCAGCTCTTGCGACTGTATCGAAAGAGTCAGTATATTTGCGCGCTTGTGCCGAAAGCTGCACGAGTGTCGACGGTCTCGAAACACTCCATCGCCACGTACCTCTGATCCGTTCTCTTCGTCGTCGTGTGGTCTCTTCCCTGCCCCTGCGCTTTGCATCGCCTGTGGCATATTTTGATCTAAAACGCCGTCGTCTAGTGTTTGTTCGTCTAATAGCTGCCATTCGCGCCGCTCGGCATCAAACTCGAATTCCGCGCCATCGTCTCGGACTGCGATAAACTTGCTGTCGAGTTTGGAGAAAGAAATGCGTTCATCGCCGTCGAATTCTTGTACATCGGTAGGAAACGGCGCGTCCATGACTGCAAACTATCGACTTGCGACTGCGCAGCTGGCGTGATGCAGGTATTTTGGACACAGTGTTGTTGAAGAAAAGCATCTGGCGCAGGCACCAGATCCTAGGCTGAGGTTGTTGTTGCAAGGCGTGGGGCGGCCATTTTAAGCACGTTTCTGGAACTGCCCAACTAGCTCCCGCCAAAGAGCCATGTGTAACTGTGAGTAAAAACAGCACTACAGGTCAATCGGATGCGAAATTGGGTGTGTGTAATGATACATGTCTAATTTAGCAAATGCTACTGTTTCACCTCGCATCCTCTCCTATTAAAGAAATGCCGCCAGTTTACTGCTGTTCCTTGGCCAACTTGGCAATACCATCGACGAATGCCTTGACAGCATGACCACCGCCCAGCGGCATACTGCCCTGCTGAATATAGCCACCATTTTGAACAGTGACTCCCAGTGCGTCGGCGATAGTGGGCAGCCCACCATCGCGCAGAGCCATGGTCAGCGCCCCGAGAGCCTGGTGGAATTGAGGACTGCGCAGCACCCTCGTAATCAATGCTCGCTTCTGAGGCATGGACAAAGCGGCCTTGGCCGTTTCGACAGCCGCCGGTTTGGGCTCCGCTGTAGTGTCTTCAGCACCTGGTGCGTCTGCAGCCATGAGAATGATTGAAGGCGGCAGGTAGTTGAGAAGAGACTCAATGAAGTCTTCCGACGCCTCATTCACCATAGGGACCGTAATCGAGGTAGGCAGAAGATGGCTAAGGTAGGGGTATGGTAGATCCGCATGCTGTCTCTGGCCTGGGCCGCTTGGCAGGCCGGCGCTCGAGATGGAGCGTAGGAAGCTTTGAACCGCAGCGCTCGCATCAGTAGCATCATTGGGTCTGCATGAGAAATGTTAGCAAGGTCTACACGGTAGTGCCGGAAGATTAAAACTTTTCACGCCAATTGCATTTTATCTTTGCCCCAAAGGAAAAAAGAATCTATTATTACATCGTGGCCAAGTTAAGTATGTCGTTTCCGGCGTCAACGGGCAGTAGGAAGAGAATCAGGGTATCACCTACGCTCTCGCACCGTCAGAACCGCCTTCTCTCGACCCCTCGCCTTCTTCTCTGACATCGCCTCCCGTGGCACCAGCACCAGCGCCGCCACTGCCGTGACGTGGGCGGGATCCCGAATCTTGACCCTCGACGTCTTCCATGGTCTCGTCGTCGTCGCCGGCTGGGGGGAAGTTGTCGCGAACTTTCTCCAGCTCGTGGTAGATGTTGATGTCTTCGCCTTGCAGAATACGGTTCACAATATCACCAACCTTGCGGTCGCGAGGGCTGAGGAAGCTAGCATCGCCGCCTTGGGGTTTTGACTGCAGCCAGAAGAGGTAGCGCTGTGAGGAGGACGCGAACTTGAGGACGAATATGCGACCGTTTGTCTTTGCCGTGGGCTGCGGGCTTGTCTTATACTCGTATGGGATAAACGTGCCGTCGGAAGGCACCATTACGAGATCAAGATCAGGGTCGTTGAGCGGCTGATCGGGCTTTCGCCAGCAGAAGTGAATGAGCTCTGTGAATCGTGTCAGTTGGGTTGCGCGTCAGAGGCGAAGGCTCTTTTCCAGCTTACCATCCTCGAGGTGGAGGTAGATGTATCCGCTCTCGGGCTGCGGCTTCACCTTGTATGGGCGGTCGGAGCCCTAGAGGAGCAGCGTCATTAGCATTCAGTGAATTGTGCACCTCTTATTTGCGGGCACGTACCTCGATCTCACAGATACCCGCCTTGAAGCTAATGACGGGTTGAATGGGCATGGTTGCGAGCGGTTTCTGAGGCAGAGATTTGGGGATGGAAACCTTGTGCTGCTTGGGATTGTAGATGGCGGTTGATGCTGCACGCGATGCTGCTTACAGGTACGGTGGCGGCGACGCTCGATAGGCTCCAGCTCTCGTTACGTAGATGGAGCTCTCTGTGTGGCAGCACAGCACCCCGCTAGCAGCTTCGCCAGCAAAGCTCCAGGTGGTGCTGCCGCGGGCCGATATTTATCCCGACCAACCCAAAGTGCTGCACCTTGCACGCTCCACGCCTAGGCACAAGTGGCCCCTCGCCATAATTTGGTTAAAAAAAATCCTCAACCCCACCTACCACATCGACCAGACAACCACCCCCTCCTATTTCTTCTCTTCAACTCTCTCGACACTTTTTCGTCCCGACGTACTCCTCTTCACAGTCAAAATGGGTTTCGCTGATATTCTCACCGATGCTGGTGCTACCAGTATGTCCCTTGCAGCCCTCAGCGTTTAACCACACCGCCACAGTCGCTGACCATGATTGCCAGTGCTCAACAACTGGGTTTCTACCCGCTCCTACATCGTAGGGTAAGTCCCTCTGACAGCTTCTTGCGTCCTTTTTTCTCTTTCCTACCTTCCCTATCACCACGTATTACATGATGAGAACAATTGGTCCGTGTTTCGGAGGCGGACTCAAGACCCGCCGACAGACGAAACAACAAGCAGAAATGCATCTCTGATTCAATACCCAACCCAACCTGTTGCTTTGCCATATCTGTCTAGAAGCTTCTAGACGCAGCGTACTGACAATGCATGCAGCCACGGTCCCTCGCAGGCTGATGTCGCCGTCTTCAAGGCTTTCACCACCGCCCCTGCCCTCGACAAGTACCCCCACGCCGCCCGTTGGTACAAGCACATTGCCAGCCACGAGAGCGAGTTCGCCACCCTCCCCGGTGACCCCTCCAAGGCCTACTCTACCTATGGCCCCGAGTCTGGCGACCTCGCCATCAACCCCGCCAAGGGTGCTGCTGCTGAGGACGACGACGACGATGTTGACCTGTTCGGCTCTGACGATGAGGAGGAGGATGCCGAGGCTGTCCGCGTCCGTGAGGAGCGTCTCGCTGCTTACCGTGAGAAGAAGGCTGCCAAGCCCAAGACTATTGCCAAGTCTGTCGTCACCATGGATGTGAAGCCCTGGGGTAAGTCAAGAACACTGTATCAGATCTGTTGCCGTACGTGCTAACAATATCATCAGATGATGAGACCGACATGGCTGCTCTTGAGGCTGCCGTCCGTGGCGTTGAGAAGGACGGTCTGGTCTGGGGTGCTTCCAAGCTTGTTCCCATTGGTTACGGTATCAAGAAGCTCCAGATCAACCTCGTCGTCGAGGACGAGAAGGTCTCCCTGGACGAGCTCCAGGAGCAGATTGCGGAGTTCGAGGACTTCGTCCAGTCTTCCGACATTGCTGCTATGCAGAAGCTGTAAGCTTTTTAAAACTTGTCTGCAGGTACAGATGTAATGAGGCATGATGGGTGGGATATGATGACTCCGATGAATTGACGCCTAATGAATTGGGCACGGATGCGGGGTCCGGCTATGAAAATAAAAATGAAAAGCCATTACAATGTCTATAGACTGCGCAAATATAAAAAAAACCTAAACGGCTCAATACTAGTTCTCATGCCCGTGATTAGTTTTCGGTGGCGTTGCCCAAGATTGCTGAACGTTGCAGTGCAACGGGCGATGCTAGCGGCCAATACATTATTGCTAAATCAAGTAGCATTTTGCCAAGTACTCAAGAGGCAACATGGTATTTTAAGTATGTTTGTGGATGAAATTGACTCGTTCGGGCAGTGCTGCCAATGGCGGGGTCGTGGGCAGCTCTGACAGCTCCCTGGCTTGGCGGGGTAGCAAAGGAATGATTGGCGGCAGACGCGTACCAATGACAGCCAGGCGCGTCCACCCTCGGCGCTGCGATTTTCTTGACCATTTCTTCAACTTATTCTACTTATATATGCCCATTGCCCACGATGTACGGTGATCTGGGAGTGAAGCTTGTGAGTTTTTTCTCTCTCTCTCAAAACGAATATTTTCTATATCTTGCGGGGCGCAGCAGCTGACCACTCGGCTCAACCATCCAGGCCCAGCATGCGAAGCGAACGCAGAACCTGGCGCACCTGCCGCCGTACCAGACCGAGGTGGTGCGCGCGGTGACGCGCGAAGTGCGCGACCTCGAAAAGGACGTGACGGACCTGCTGGAGCCGTTCCGGGGCTCGTTCGACCCGGCGGCGGACCAGGCGGTGGCGTGCACGCTGCTGGTGAACCACCTGTCGATGCGGCGCAACAAGCGGTGCCTGCTGGCGTACCACCGGACGCGGACGGACAAGCTGGAGGAGCTTGTCTGGAACGGCTCCGACATTGCGGACCTGTCGGGCCAGCAGGTGCGCGAGGCGGGTGCGGGCGGCGGCAGCCTGCCGGTGGCGGCGGGCGAGGGTTCGACGAGCAGCCTGAGCCCGCAGGAGGAGGACTATGTGAGGCAGTATAGTGATTTGCTGGCGGCGTACAAAGGCCAGTGGACGGATATTGATCTCACGGGGAGCTTGCAGCCGCCGCGGGATCTGTTCATCGACGTCCGCGTTCTCAAGGACGCTGGCGAGATTCAGACAGAATATGGGTGAGTTTGCTGATACAGGATGACTGGGGCACACTTCTAACATTTATATCACAGTGCCATAAATTTGACAAAGAACAGCCAATTTTATGTCAGGCAAGGCGATGTGGAAAGACTGATTGCGCAAGGCTACCTGCAGAAACTCGACTAAAGCGATACGACCCAGAACGAAAGCAACAAATTCTTATGGTATATCACCACTATCCACCATAATTTTACGACACACGAAACGACGCATAGAACGTGCTGTTCACATGGCAAATTGAAAGTCGCAAGCACCCAATTTGTCGTCCGCGAAGAGGCATCACACGGACAAGTTGTCCAATGCTGTGTAACGCGACAACACATTGCCATACAATTCACAGACGACATTACGATACCATGCATGAAACCAGCTAGCAGGATCTGGCGAGAGCCGGCGCCAAGACGTTGAAAAGAGGCATATAGCGAGCGGGCGTTATTTCCGACACTTCAAGTCTCACACGCCTTTAAAGAGCAACTGGCGGAAATGCGGCATCATATACATATATACCGAGATAGAAAGCCGATATATCCCGCGAAACGATAATATACCTAGATTATTCATATTAAGCGTGAAGCGATTACAAGGATCACCTGGTGACAAAGACGCTGATTAGAAGCCACCTGAGATGGTTCCATTGCTTCGCCGCCGGTCTGTGACGACGGAAGCTACCACCACGCAGCGTAAACCAGCCGTATCAGTCGTACCTACCCGGCGAACCTTCATAGTCGATTGGGCAAACGTACCACAAACTCGCACGAGACGCGCGCGGCAAAACCTACCGCTATCAGTTCACCTTGGTGTTATCTACAACTTACAAGATGCGGTTAGGTTAATACTAAACCCTAACCACAATCTGGAGTTTCTCTCTCTCTCAATAGCACCCTGGTTAGTAGAACTTGATATCCCATGCATTCCGAAATGCAAATAAAGAAGCTGTCAGTGGAGAAAATTGTCTCGCCTGCATGCGACCTTGCAGCGGTCGCCACGCACCACCGCGGCGCGAGCGGGCGAGACACCAATCATTCAGCGCAGATTTGACAGCTGAAGCAAACAGCAACTCCACTGCCAATTTATTAATTTTAGTGGCTGCAGGGACGCTGACAGGGCTCGTGGACGAACATGCTGGGCGTTGCTAGCGTGGCTGCACGACCTGCAGACGAGACCTGCAGCCAGCCAGGGAACAGCCCTGACGTCTTTGCAAAAATCAAGAAAATAATTAAGCCGCATCTCGTCCGCATTTTGAATGTAGGTTAATCTTCTTGGGCTTTTTTAATCAGCCCATTGCCTCGTTCTTATCTATCACAGTCCCCGACGCCAGCTCCCCATCCCCGCCCTGGCGCAGCGCTAAACTCCACCGGGAAATTGGAGAGTCATTGAACCAAGGCGTCGTCCAAGCTATCAGAAAATCCTCCCGTTTGCACATGCAGGGAACGGGCAACGTCTTTTTGTTACTTTTTCTTCATTCTGTTCGATTGCATTCCCCCGGTGACCTTAAGCATCATGATCTCGTCGACATTTTAACCTCTGCCCCTCTGCATCTACTCGCCCTCTGACGCTGTGCGATTGTTGCTGGCCGTTGCAGCTTCGCCGCATGCGATCAGCGCCGCGACAGGGCCATCGTCGATCCTCCGTTTCTCAGGCCTGATCTCCGCCAAAAACACGACAACGTGAGAATTTCTTTTTGAAAAGAACAAAAATGTCCAACTCGGGTTCGGGCTTCTCCTCCTGGAGGAAGAGAGCGCCGAGCATATCCTCGTCGCAGCCAGACTTGGCTCGTACCGTGACCAACGAGTCTCAGTCGAGCACACAGCCTATAGCGACGCAGCCGGCGCTCTCTTCGTCTGTGGCCTCGAGCCATCACCGAGAGCCCATTCGATCCTTTATCCACGGCGCATCTCGTGATCACCTCGGTATGTTCTGAACACGATATACTCATCACAGTCACTGGCTCGGCAAAAAAAAATTGTAGAATGTAGAGCGTGGGATCATGCTAACGCGGAACAGCCCCGGTCGACAGCCTTCAGAATGCCCGCACAGTTCGTGAAGATACAGCCGAATTGGCCAATTATTTTCTCTCGGATGGCTCTCAGCGCGCCCGCGCCTTGCTCCAACGTTCGCGATCCTCCATCCACGATGTTTTCCCTCCCGAAGACGACGACGAGTCCATTCCTGACGTACGACGCGGCTCGCCCGCTATCCCGGAAGTCTCTGAGCCTGCCTCGCCCGACGAGAATGTTCCGCCACTTGACCAAGGGGACGCTCCTGGGCCCTCTGTCTTGGCCAATCTCTTGAAGCGAGCATCGCCACCGGAATCAGAGGGCGAATCGACACCGAAGGCCGATCGTGCCAAGTCCTTGGCTACGGCGACGGGGAGCAACGAGGCCCTCAGCACTACCAAGGTGGCAGCTGAGATGACGGATATCGAAGACCCGGCAACGGAGCGTACGCCTCTGCTCGCGTCTTCATCGCAATCAAGCTACGAAGCAGAAGCAATCCTCGAAGGCCAACATCAACCCGTCAAGCGCAGCTGGTTTGGTCAGGCCCGAGAGCGGAGCCAAAAGTTCGAATCTAGCTTCATCCACGGCGTCAAAATTGTGACTAATCCTAAGAAATGGGATGGCAAGGCCTTGACGCAAAATGTACTGCTCGACCCTCTCTCATGTCTCCCGGCCGTCGCTGTCGGCCTTCTTCTCAACATCCTGGATGCTCTGTCATACGGCATGATTCTCTTCCCCCTCGGCACGCCTATCTTCTCTCATCTGGGCTCTGCCGGTATCTCCATTTACTACGTCAGCACCATCATCTCTCAGTTGATCTTCTCGACTGGCAGCATCTTCAAGGGCGCGGTAGGATCCGAGCTCATTGAGGTTGTTCCCTTCTTTCACAACATGGCCCAAAAGATTCTGGATATTGTGGGCGAGGACAACCCGGATGCTGTCATTGCGACCACAATCGTCGCTTACGCACTCAGCTCCATGGTCACTGGCCTGGTCTTTTACCTCATGGGCAAATTCAAGTTTGGCTTCATGGTTGGCTTTATTCCCCGCCACATCTTGATCGGATGCATTGGCGGTGTCGGCTACTTCCTGATTGCTACCGGACTTGAAGTGTCAGCACGTCTCGATGGAAACCTCAAGTATGATCTCGACACTTTTAAGCAGCTCACTCAGCCGGAAACGATATTGCTTTGGATCTTCCCACTGGTGCTGGCCATCATCCTCTTCTACGGCCAAACAAAGGGTGCTTCGAAATACTTTCTGCCTCTGTTTATCCTGGCCATTCCTCTCGTCTTTTACATCTTTGTCACTGCCATTGATGCGCTCGAGGCAGACGATCTTCGTGACAGAGGATGGATCTTTCAAGGGCCGCCGCCTGGTGAACCTTGGTGGTACTTTTACACTTTGTACAGTAAGTTTCATCAGGCTCTCTCCGCATGCCCTTCTTGCTAACATGAAATCAGAATTCAATCTCGTTCGTTGGGATGCCATTGTGCAGGTCGTTCCGGCGATGCTAGCATTGACATTTTTCGGCATCCTCCACGTCCCCATCAATGTGCCTGCTTTGGCGCTAAACACTGGTGAAGACAATGCGGACTTGGACAGAGAGTTGAAGTTGCATGGCTACTCCAACTTCCTCTCCGGCTGTATGGGCAGTATACAAAACTACCTGGTCTATGCCAATACCGTATTTGTGATTCGTTCCGGTGGCAATCGTCGTCTTGCCGGCTACATGTTGGCGGCACTGACATTTGCCGTTATGCTCATTGGGCCAAGCATGATTGGCTACATTCCCGTTATGATGGTCGGTACTCTCATCTTCGACCTCGGCTTCGAACTGTTGCTGGAAGCTGTATGGCTCCCCCGCAAGAAGTTGAAGCCTGCAGAGTTTTTGACCGTGATTGTCATCGTCCTCGTCATGGGCATTTACGACTTTGTTGTGGGCATTGGCGTTGGCATCGTCCTCGCTTTTGCCTCTCTCGTCATTCAGACTTCTCGAGTCTCTGCTATTCGGGCCACATTTGACGGCGATGTCGTCACCTCGACTGTCCGACGCAATCCCTCGCAACACCACTACCTCAACCATGTCGGCCAGCAGACATACATCATCAAACTGACTGGCTACTTATTCTTTGGTACAATTGTCAGTGTTGAGGAAAAGATTCGTGGCTTGCTCGATGACGCTACCTTTGAACGCCGCCCTATCAAGTTTTTGATTCTGGACTTGTGGCATGTCAGCGATCTGGACTATTCTGCAGGTGAAGCTTTCAACACCATTACGAGACTTTTGGATAAGAGGGGAGTTTTGCTCGTGCTGAGTGGTGTGGAAGCTTCTGCCCAACTCGGTCGCAATCTTCGTGCGGTTGGCATCGGTAGTGGCAAGATTGAAGTGCTTATGCTACCCGACTTGAACTCGGCGCTGGAGTTTTGCGAAAACGAATTCCTCAAGACACTCTACGCCAGGCAGGAAGCCATCAATTCGAATGAGCGCGTGCCCACGGCCAATCTGGATGTCCCAACTGGATCTACATCGCAGCTGTCATCGTTTGATCCCCCGTTCAACTCGCCCCGACAGTCACATCTGAACCAGGCTGCGCACCAGGCGCTCAACACGACCGCGACGCAGCGCCCTCTGAAGTGGCAGAGCTTTAACGAACCTCTGCGCATCATGCTGCAAATCTTCCAGGGCCTGAGCGACAAGAACGAAGACTTTTGGTTCCCCGCCACGTCTTTCTTCAAGCGCAAAGAATACGTCGCCGGCACCACGCTCTTCAGCCGCGGCGAGGCCGCCACCGATTTTTACCTCGTCGAGAAGGGCATCCTGCGCGCCGAGTACGACCTGCCGCAGGGCTGGCTGTGCGAGAACATTGTGGCCGGCACCACTTGCGGTGAGCTGCCTTTCTTTTCGGAGACGAACCGCACGGCAAAAGTGACGGTGGAGCGGGACTGCGTCGTCTGGCTGATGAGCCGCGAGGCGTGGGCGCAGCTGCAGAAGGAGAGGCCGGATATTGCGGGCGAGCTGCTGCGCATCTCCCTCAAACTGACAACAGAGCGCATGACGTCTATTACGTCGTATATCCTGACCACGGCCGGATGAAGGAAGAAAGTAGTAGGATTTTGATCTTTGGATATAGGAAGGAGGCTATTTTGATTTTCTCAGCAACAGCATATTTGCCGCATGGCAAAGAATCATAGCATTTGCATTTCTAGCCAAATTGAACTTTTGATTTACATCATGCATTCTTGTCCATGATACCTACGCAAACATGTTTTTACGCCTCCCAGAAACGACTCGGCGCGTCACAGGTCACTTCTCTCCCCCACACACCTGGCTCCGGCACGCTGCCCGTCAGGAAATACTCTGCCATGAAGCGCTTCGCGCACGGCCCCGGCTGAGAAAGCGTCACGCAGTGGCCCATCGTATCCTGGATCACGAGCCCCGACCCGGGAAAGCTGTCGCGCGTGATCCTCGCGTCGCGCAGCGGCGTCACCGGATCCCAGCGGTTCGACATGAAGAGGATCGGCGCCGCGGGCTTGCCCTCCTCCGGGTTCCTGGGATTTCTCGACGGCGCCGGCATCGTGTACGGCCCGGTGAAGGTCATGCCGGCCGGGCGTGCCGGCCACCCCGCGCAGAGCGTCTGCAGCGTCGTCATCCACGGCCCGCCGAGGCGCGACACGGCCCAGTTCCGCTCCTCGAGGCTCTGCCACTCATCCGTCGAGCGGCCGGTCACGTCCACGCCGTCGGTACACGTTACGCCTATGTAGCGATCATACCAAATCGTCGCCGACGACGAAAAATTGGCGCGCACCGCGTCGGCGATGGGCACGTACGCCGTCTCGAGGACCCGCGCAAACAGCGCCGTTGTATTGCCGTCGTGCATGGCGGCGGCGAGCGCGTCGGCGAGCGGCGCAAACTCGGCGACCGGGTGGTAGAGGCTGGCGATGAACAGCTGCCTGATAGTGTCGCCCGTGACGTACTTGCGGTGGCCGTCGGGGGTGGAGATGATGAGCGGCATGTCCGCGGTAAGTTCGGAGGCCCACGGCCAGAAGCGGTTGAAGATGTCGTCGGCGGAGGTGTCGCCGGGCTGGCGGAGCGGGCAGGAGGCGTCGAAGCAGCCCTGGAAGAAGAGGTCGAGCATGGCGTCCATGTCATCGAGGCCGGTGGCGGTGCCCTGGAGGTAGAAGTTAGCGTTTTGTATAAGAATTGGTCTCTCTCGAAGGTGAGATGAGAAGAAGGAATACGTACATCTTGATAGCCGTGGGGGTTGACGACGCCGTCGAGGATGAGACGCCCGACACGACCGGGAAACAAGGAGGCAAAGGTGGTACCAATAAAGGTACCATACGAGATGCCGATGTACTGGAGCCGCGCCACCTTCTTCTCCCTTTTCGTCTTCATCTTCGAGGCCGACCTCAGCTCTAACTGCTGCCACTCTTCCTCTTCCTCCTTCGCCTTCTCCTCCGCCTCGCGTCGTCTCTCCCGCTCCTCCTCAATCTTATCCAGCATCGCCACCATGTCCCGCGCCACGTTGGCCGTACCCGTATACTTTAAAAACTCGCCATGCACCTCCCCGCACCGCTGCCCATCCGCTTTCCCCGCCGCCACGAGCCGCGCAATCGACTCGCGGCTCTCATCCATCGGCGCCGCCAGCTCGCGCTCTTGCGCGCGCAGATAGCCCAGCAGGCCCGGGAAGCAGTCGAGCCGGGGCACGCTTTCGCCGAGCCCGCGCGGGTCAAACGCGAGCAGCTCGTAGTTCCGCGTGCCGGGGATGTCGATGGCAGAGCCGAGCTTGCGCCCGTTGCCGCGGAGGTAGGCCGTGCCTGACGCGCCAGGCCCGCCGGGCTGCGTGAAGACGGTGCCGCCGAAGAGAGGGGAAGATGGGGGAACGGAGGCGGGGAGCTTGGTGATGGCGAGGGCGACGGTGGACGGGTCGCTGGCGTTGGACCAGTCGAGCGGCAGGAGAAGACGCGCGCACTGGAACTCGTCGTAGCAGGGGTGGTATTCGAGGTCGGCGGACGGCGTGATGGTCGACCAGTCAAACTCGGGCTCTGTGGTGGTGGTGGCCGCGAGACAGACGCGCACCAGCAAAGCCCATGATGCGATTGTGTGCTTCATGGTTAAATGTGGTAGAATTGAAGCTTCAGTCTTTGTAAAGGTCCAAGTAGTCACATCTGTACAACATGCCTTGTGAGGGGGGGGCAGATCAGGCTGCGGCGAATAATAAGCAACTGTCCCCGTCACGCTGCGTCATCACAATCTTCCGGCCACGCTAATATTACGTATATTTAACATCACGATTTGCGAAAATCAATCCACTGCGATGAAAAAAGCAAGACTGCCCTCAGGAAGGATGCCGTGTATGCGTGTGGATGAGCCTGTTGGTGCGCTAGCGCGGCTGGAGCTGGATGCAGACAGAAAAGGCATGTAGGGTATTATTAAGCGTGGTGTTGCTTTCGATGTCTGCATCAACAAACTCGCATTCAGCTGGGCCAGGTTGAGCCCTGTACTTATTTTTACACCCTTCAAAACCTCTTTAATCATAACTTGTCCAGTTTCTGCATCGACACATGCAGTGCTGGATGTTTTCATGTGAGATGGCACATGGATGCCAAATTTGCGACCACATACTATGACTGACCAACTCCATCTAGGTACAGCGCATTCTCATCAACATCACACATCATTTACACCAGACACATACAGACATGCCGAAGAGCTTACGGTCAATATTAGGCGGCGGCAACCGTGTCAGAAAGCCGTCCCGTCCTACCGGCCCTCGTCAAAACAACAGCACCACCGCTTCGCAGTCCGCCGCCAGCACACCATCCTCCTCTCCCCGCAAGAAGCCTGCGCCTAAAAAGAAACCGACCGCCGCCGACGACGATGGCGAGCTCTTCCCGGAAAAGCTCGACGATGCCGGCCTCGCATCGCTGCTCGCCTCGGAGCTCACCCTGCGCGACGTCGTCCAGGCGATGCGCTACATCCGCGCGCACACCTTCACGCCCGTCCCCGAGACGGGCTTCCACTCGTCCCGCCGCACCGAGCTCCTGCGGCACCGCGCCACCATGCCGCCGCTCGTCACCGCGGGCCACCTGCACGCCGTCCTGTCGGGCACGTCGCCGACGCGGGTCGAGCGCGAGGCCGCGGAGCTGCTGGGCGCGGGCGCGCTGCGCCGCGTGCGCGTGGAGCGTCGGGGCGGCGGCGGCGAGGCGCTGATTGAGACGACGCTGCTGGCGGACATGCTGCGGAATAGCCGGACGGTGTCGGCGGAGACGGCGGATGCGTACGTCGTGTTTTTGAAAGCAAATCCGACGGCGCAGACAATGGGGGGACGGGTGCTCCGGGAGGCGCAGACGGACGAGCTGGTGAGAGCTGGGTTCCTGACGAGCGCCGCGACGAGGGCGACGCCGGGGACGACGCTGCACGTGCGACCCGAGGACCGGACGACGCTGACGTCGATCCAGCGCGTGTCGCAGTTTGCGTCGGGCACGCTGTCGGCCGTCGGGGGCCACAACGCGATTCACATGGCGGGCGGCAGCGGCGGTGCGGCCTACGCGCAACGGCCAGCATCTGGTGGTGGTACGTCGTCGTCTACGATCAATCATGCTACGGCTACGATAGGAGATGAGCGAAGTGGTGAGACGGCCGACTACCGCATCGCGGTTCCCGGGCACGGGCGTCACCTCAAGCTGGCCGACGCCGCCGTGGACTGGCTGCGCGACGCGCTGGGACGGACGAAGTGGGGTGAGGGCCCCGAGGACTGGCTGCGGGAGCGGTTCGAAGGCGGTGGCCTGTACGGGCCGCGGTGGAAGGAGTTCCAGGGCGTCGAGTGGTCATGGGTGCTGGGGGAGGCGGTCGGGTTGGGCGTCGTGGAGGTGTTCCAGACGGGCTCCGTTGGTCGCGGCGTGCGAGCCTTGGGGGGATGATGAAAGATCGGTGTATGAAGGGGAATATATGTGCACGACGTATTGGTTACGTTGGAGTTTCGGTGTGATATAATACCCGCTATAGGAGCTGAAGCACTTGGTAAAAGGGAGAGGCATAGCGCTCCTCTGATATGAATGGATGAGAGAAATGCCACCTTGGTCGACGTCGGCCGTCATCACCGTCGTATTGATGCAACATAGTGTTTGAATGTGACCGGGATGTGGTTGATGTGAAAATACGACTGAGCGGCCACCAGAGATCAAAGGCCTTTACGCCAACAATACGCCAATGCCCAAGAGCTTATGCGTTGCCATAACGGGTAGGATGGACACTCAGCAGGAAATATCTGTGCGCAGAAAGGTGTTTATCCTAGCACTTCAGTCATGAGTCTCTGATCCTGATCCAGGATATGTTCCTGAGACGAGTCGAAAGCTTTGGCAGACTACTGGCAGCTGGCAGCCTGACACGGCAGACGCGAATGGTTGTGGCTTTCGTTCAGAGTTCTGTCAAGACGGGCGCCATCAGCGTTCGATGGGAAGCTATCACATGGCAGGGGCAGGGATCCGTCCGGCGGCCAGCCGGTTGGCAGAACGGCTGCTGCGTTGCCGTGCCTCAGGTAACGTGGGTTCAGCGGGTTAGCCGAACTATGCTTGGGAAACTCTTTGCTCGTCTTCCTGCCTGGCTTCGGATGGAATACAGGTGAAACGAAAGCCTGTGCTGCAGCAGAAATTTTGAGAACATCGAGGTTGGGCCGGCCGTGGGGGGGCGATGTGTCTACCGCGGCATAAGGAAGAGTTTCGTTTGATCAGCAAGGGGATGAGATGGGAATGCAGCAACAGAAGCTTGATTGTGCTTCCGTGACGATCGTCAATGGGGGACCAGTCCAGGCCCAAGTCGGCCACGCAAGGAAGACGACGCACGGCCAGCAGAAAAGTTGGACAAGGGATGCTGTCGATATGCTGTTTTTAGCTCAAGACCAGACTAGGACGATACCTGTTTGCTGCAATCAATTGCATGTGCATTTTGCCAGTGTTTTCTGCGGCAGAGCGGAGACGTTTTTTGTCGGCAGTCGACCACAGGAGCTCATTCAGGAAAAAGGATGCTGATCCTAGGCCCAGGGCGTGGGTCAAGCCACAGCATTGGCAGCTGCCGACATTGTGTGCCTGCATTAGCACAGTTTTCTTTTTTCGGTATTTCCAATCTGCAGATTCTCGTCTTGCGGCTTCTGGTATAAGCGTCAGCCACGCCGCGTTAGCACTGTAACCTTTGCCACTGATAACGAGGCGGGCTTCGCGAAGCGATGGACTGTGCTCATGCCAATGACCAGGGTGCCGACAGGACAAGACACTGGGGTAGTTGAGCACAGAGCAGTGCTGTCGATTCGGTGCACATGCGGGCTGGTGGTGCGCGCAGGGCTCGGTCGGTGGTCCACATCTTCTGCCCCTGAGATGCAGCTGCGGGCGCAAGGAGATTTAAACTTCAAGCTGCATATCTAACGAATATCTCTGCCATTTTAATGCTATAATTGGTTCGGAGGTATAGACGCTGCGATGGAGACGAGACAACGTTTAGAATAGCGTCACCAGCTGGCATGAATCAGAGCAGATGTAATACGGAGACAGGACCAAGATCGGTAACCAACATAGCTCCTCTGTGGGGAGGCTTCAAGGCTCCGGTGATGAGCAGCTAACAGCGTACGGTGAGAGGAAATTTCGACGACGGTGGAAGCCGGGGGTGGCGGACCAGCCACATGGGTCCTGGACGCTGGACCTGAACGGAGGAATTATGAATGCTGAGCAAACAGGACAAGCGAAGGTCATGTCTGTCGGAACCATCAGGCGAACGGGATACGACGTGCAGCATGACCAGACGGGCAAGGAGACAGCGCGTACCGAGAGAGGAACAGAGTTGGCATGCGAAAACGCAGCCGCGACGTGACAGGTGCGCCAGAACAAAACTCAGCAGGGAGCAGCTGGCAGCCGGATTCCTTGCCAAATTGGATGAGCTCAGGAGTTGACATTTGCAGGTCGAGCTAGTCGGAGAGGCTAACTGGACTGATTGAAGAAAGTTGTACCGTGCAGCCGGGCTCAGGTGTGTGGAGTTCGGACCTGTGGTGGATGCGGTGATCTGGGTGCGTCCAAGGGTGCCTGCATGAGCAAGGTGATTGGCGAAGGTGGTGACGGAGCTAAAATCGCGGCGGGGACGGGCTGCTGGCTGCTGGCTGCTGGCTGCTGGCAGGAATTAATCTATCGCTGCGTCAGCGAACGGGAGCGTGTCTCAAACCGGTTCATGTAGGGACGCGCAGGCGAGCGTGTTATTATGAATCCTGGATCATAGTAATGCAACACTGTAGCAGTGATGATGGAGAGGTTCCAAAGTATGATGTCGAGTGTCTTGTACGGATAGAGACAGCGCAGCGTACTCCATATAATAGCATGTATCAGAGAAACAATAGCATGAGTAGACCAAAAACTCCGAAGGACAGCAAGTTGGAACCAAAACCCGGACGTTTTTTTTTTTCTTTCTCTCCGAGTCAGACAGCATCAGTAGGAGCCTCGTGGGTTTGGCCATTCCTGTAAGATGAGAGCATCTGGGCCGCGATGGGGCACGGGGGTGATGGAATGTTGTGTCTTGGCGGAGGCGGAGAAATGAGAGATGAAGGGAGACGATATGTGATGAATGGGTTTGTGTGATGGAGGAGATGGTGGATTGGTGCGCCACTGGTAGTTGTGTGGTGGTCGGGAAGTTGAAGTGTTAGTGCGAGAGTGGTAACAGGGCGGGGCACGCTAACACGACATGTGCGGAGCAGGCTCTGTTAGTGGCTCTGTGCCTGCAGTGGTCCCCGTAGCGGGCGATGAGTGGCTGCGGTGCGCCTGTGGCTTGCGTCCGCAGGGCCGTCGACTTTGTCCAGGGGTATTTCTTTTTTGGTGCTGGTTACCTATGCCATGCCGTCAAACTCAAGTCCGGGTCTTGTTTGAGCGGAGACTTGGGCTTTTTTGTGTGGTGTGTTGAGGCGAGCCCGACCTTGCAGCCACGACGGCTCAAGGATGCGGCGGGCGCCCACGACCAGGACTCCCAAACAATGGGGATTATTTAGGGGCGTCCTTGAATAATAACAGTGAGAAGGAAGAAACATGCAGTTTCTGTCTCGTAGGGAATTGCGCGGGCCAAACCGGGCGTTCAAGTGCTGGGTAGGATGGGCTGCTGTGTTGGGCACAAGTAATAAGCCGTGTAATTAATCCTGCAGTGTGATTGCGCCACCAGATTGCCACCACTGTCTTGTTTATTTAATCAAGTGCAGCAACCCGACTTGGCCAGTAGGATGGATGAACCATGTTCGTCCCCAAAAGTCTGGCTGTTAGGTTCCCAATAGTGTATCCGTAGACTAGGTAACTAGGTTGGCATACCCCTGATCTAGCCAAAAAGCACCACAGTCAAGTCTCAATTGGTGCCCATGTCCATTTCCCATGCTGAGCGACAGCCACACCCCTGTCCATGGTAATTACGGTAATTAGAGGTTTTGGTCCCGGTGACCCCATCGCCAGTTCTCGGACAGCAACGCGCGCAGTTGGATGTGAGGCCATTTTACTGATTTGTTGACCATCACTGTGACCACTGTGACGCAAATTGCGTAAGATTGCTCCTTCACTTTTCTGTCCCATATCAATCTAGAGTGACCGTTTAAAGCATCAGGCAAGGCGGCGAGGCTGTTGTATCATCGTCTCTCGGCAGACAAGCTAGATCCGCCGTCTAACTCATCAGTGTCATCTGTTCTAGGCATTACTCCCTTTTCCGGAAATATTGTCGTCTCATCGGAAACTCTCACGGCATTCACTATTCTTGCCCCTTTTTACTCTTACTGCAATGAGTAGTCTGTAGCTGTTAAACGCAACAGAGTTTACTCGAGAGCAACTCGTACGGCTTCGGACTCTGCCGCTGCTGGCCTGCAATGCCCCCGATTCGACGCCCCATTTGCCCACGGCGCCCACTAACGTAGCCCGCTGCAGTTGTGACCTTGCCCAGCCCATCACAGACACTCTCAGCGCTTCTCGGGCATCCATTAGGTAGGTACCTACAGGGCCAAGGCCGCTAGCATACCCCCCAGCAGACCCCAGCTGACCCCCAGCACAACACCAACATCCCCTAAAATCGCTAGCACCCCGCTAGAACCCGCCACCGCAGGCCCTCGCCCGGCCTACCACCCGCTGCAGGGCTTCTCCTTGCACCCAATCCCCCCCCGTCCAGTCCATGGTCCCTTTTCCCTCTTCCTCTTCCCCAGAACCACACTACATCTGCATCGCGAAAATCTGCCTTGGCTTCATTCTCTCTCTGGTCGCCTCTCGTTTCTTTTGGCCAACTGTCTCTCCTTGTTGCAAAAGGGTGCGCCGCGCGAGACATTCTGTGGGAGCTCGCTTCCCTCCTTTAGTCCTCGACTCCTCGCCCACTTGGCTCACCTCTTTGGTGGCACGGCCCGACCACTCAGCTCTGTTGGACGACGAGAAAAAGAAAACCTCAACAACCACCCACTCTTTCTGTATGCATTCACTTCTTCTCACGTCTGCCAGCTGTGCTTTTACTAGTGCCCGAGACGCATGTCATCGCCGCCCCGTCCAGCTTTCGTCTAGTTTTGCTTCTGCTCGCCCGTGTTGTGCAGACGCTGCCGTGCTTCTCTGCATCCTTGGCTGCGCCCTCAGAAGCAAACACCACTTGCTGTTGACTCGGCCCTGACTCGCCTCTCTTGCCACTCCTTGTCCTCGCCGGCGAGGCCAACAGCTCTGCTTTACACTCTTCACTTTTATTCTGCCTCCCCCGCCATTCTGGTCGCCGAGATCATTTATGCCTTGATTCGTCAACGTCTGTCTTGACAAGCGATACTGACTACCCGCCCAGTTGTTGACTAGATCCATCATCAGGCGACCACTTCACCGCCTAATAAGACATACCCCCAGAGTCCCGCCTAGGGGCTAGCCGATCATTGTTGACCGAATAATCCGCCAGCTCATTCGTTTTTCTTTTCAGCGGCAGTGGCTTTCCCCCTTTGCGACGAAACCGCATACACTGACTTGCGAGTCTGTTGCGACGCCTCTCGATACACACAGCTATTCATGGACTCGCTAGGCCTCTGAGCGACAACGTTTGTCTGTTTTGGCTTGCATCAGCATAAAGCCAGACAGTACCATAGTTTGCCCGCCGAATCGACGCTCGCATCATATACACAATATAAATATCCACCACCAGTATGGCCACCACCCTACCCCGCCCCTCGCGGGCGTCAAACGGGCCGCCAAACATGGCCTTGCCAGCTCTGCCAGTCTCCAAGTCGCGCAAAAGCACAGGAAACATGCTCGTGGCCCCGTCATCGCCTTCGCAAAGTCCTGCTCCTGCCATCCCTCGAGCCTCCAGCATTGCCGGCAACCCGACAACACCTCGCAGCAGCCTTCGCGCTCCGTCCATGAACCTGAACCCGCCAACACCAGTTCCCACAACTGCGCTGCCCCAACCAAAGGGACTACCCACGCCAGTCAACGGCGCTGGCAAGACTTTGAGGAAGAGTGTTAGCATCAACTCTTTCCCCCACCCTCCTCGCGGGGATCAGCGATCGAGCAGCCTGCCTCCGAGCCCCCTCGCCAACGACAAGACACCTCGCGCCTCGCGCAAGTCGAAGCTTCCCAAAGAGTTGGCATCTCAGAGCTCGTACGCGCCCAGCACACCCAGTCTTCTCAACGGCAGCGGAGAGGGAAAATCTATTCGCATGTCCGACGGCCTCATTAGTGTAGGATCGCCAACACAGAGCCGCAGTTCCTCTGCTCAGGACTCATACTCAACGTCTGCCACAACATACGACGACCCGATGGACACACAGCCTCCGAAACAAGACGCTGGTGCCGCTGCCTCTAGCTCAGCAAGCTCTGAAAAGCGATCATCCAAATCTGAGGGCAAGGGCAACGTTGTTGTCAGCGTCCGTGTTCGTCCTGACAACTCTGGAAAAGAGCAAAATCCAGAGGGCGAATGGATGGTAGACGGACGCAAATCTTTGATTTCATATAAAGGCAAAGAAGGAGGAGACCACACCTATGGTATGTTTGGTCGCACTGATCCGTCCGATGGCAAATTAGCTAACCGTTTTAGACAATGTATTCACCACCCACGATAACAACCACCGAGTGTACGACCACATCGCCAAGCGTCTGGTACGGCGCGTCATGGAGGGCTATCATGGAACCGTATTTGCCTACGGCATGACCGGAACTGGCAAAACATTTTCCATGCAGGGCACTGCCACGAACCCTGGTGTTATCCCCTTGGCCATTACCGACATTTTCTCATATATCCGCGAAACGCCCTCGCGCGAGTTTCTCCTGCGAGTCAGCTACCTGGAAATTTACAATGAGAGAATCCACGACTTGCTGAGCATGCCCACTGGTGGCGGTGTCGGGGGCGCTCAACAGGAAGAAATTAAGTTGCGAGAAGACAGCAAGCGTGGCGTCTATGCCACGCCGTTGAAGGAGGAGATTGTGCAGAGTCCCACGCAGCTGCTGCGAGTTATTGCCCGAGGTGATCAAGCTCGTCGAACCGCTAGCACACAATTCAACGCCCGCAGTTCTCGAAGTCACGCCGTGGTGCAGATTGTCGTGGAAAGCCGTGAGCGTCTGCCGGGTGCTGCGGTCGACGGTAGTAAGCGCTCCGGCATTGCCCCGGGTGGCGTGCGCGTCTCGACACTGAGCCTGATCGATCTGGCTGGTTCCGAAAAGGCTGCCGAGTCCAAGGAGCGCCGACAAGAGGGCGCACACATCAATAAGAGTCTTCTTACTTTGGGAACCGTTATTGCCAAGCTCTCTGAGTGGAAAGACAAAGAGGGCAAGGGTGGCGACAAGGAAGGCAAACATCTGCCGTACCGCGATTCCAAGCTGACGAGATTACTGCAAGGCGCACTTGCAGGAAACTCGCTGGTCAGTATCTTGTGTACTATTCAGATCGGATCAGCAAATAGCGCCGCTGCTGCCAACAGTCATACGACCGAGACCCTGAATACGCTCAAGTTTGCCAGTCGCGCAAAGAACAGCATCGTCAGCCACGCCAAGAAGGCGGAAGAGGCTCTCGGTAGTGGTGGCGAGGGTGGTGCTAGAGTGCTACTGGAGCGTTACCGCATGGAGATTGTGGAGCTTCGACAGCAGCTGGAATCACAGTCCAAGAAGAAGGACAAGGAAGAAGTTGACTCGGAGAAGGATGAGGATGAAGAGAAGGAGAAGGCGCTGGAGCTTGAGGCTGCTGAGAGACGCGAAGAGCAAATGTTGGAGATGCAGCTTGCGCGCACCGCGCTCAAGGAACGTATCGACCATCTGAACCGACTTATTTTGAGCTCCAAATCGATTGGAGTCAACTCGAGCGGCTCTCTCAGCTCCCTCAGTCAGTATGCCAGATTCTCACAGCTTTCCCTGACGGGATCTATTCGATCATCCATGACGACACCGAGCGGCGGACGCGATTCTTTTGCTGGACGCGATTCCTTCGCAGGCCGTGACTCTTTTGCTGGTCGCGATTCGTTTGCCGGACGCGACTCGTTCGCTGGACGTGAGTCTCTTGGCGGACGCGAATCCTTCCTCGACAGAACTACTTCGGTCACGTCATCGTCCACGATTGGCAGACGCTCAAGCGGAGGCCAGAGACTGAGCGGCGACGGTGACGGTGTAGCTGAGACGGAAGAAGATGGCATGGGCGAATTCGGAGACGGCAATGCATCGCTTACGGCCCAGAACCAAGCGCTCCAGGCGGATTTGGCGGACAAGAACCGGTACATTGCGACGCTGGAGAAGCGACTGCTGCAAGCCCGCCGCGCCAGTTCATCCAGGACCTCGGTCGGCCTGTCGGCTCCTAGTAAGGCCATCATGGTTGGCGAGGATCACAGCGTGTCAGCGGTGCTCAAGGAAAAGGACGTCGAAATCGCGGATCTCCGGGCCCGACTCGACGACAAGGACCGCATGCTGGCAGCCCTGCGCAGCGCGGCGCGGTCGCGCGACACCGCCGACGCATCCGGCGAAGTGCGCTTCTCCAACCCCGAGATTGAGAGAACCGTGACGGAGCAGACACCGACCAAGGGCCCTCACCGACGCACCAAGAGCGTGGACGAGATGAACAAGATGCTGGAGGAGATGATCCAGGACCGGGTGGAGAGCGGCCAGATCGTTAGAGGCGTGCGAGGCAGCGTGCGTCTGCCACCCGGCACGAAGCTGGAAATCATGGGCGAGGACGCGGGGGAGCTGGAGCCTCTCCGCCAGACGCCGTCTCCCGAGGCTGTTCCTGCCGTACCCGCTGTACCTACCGGTGCTGTTGGTGAAGCTCTGTAAATGGACGGGGAAGATGAGTGATATGTAAGTACAAGGGTGGTGGCTTGACACGCTGGTATTGCGTGTCTTGATTTTTTACGGTGTCTTTTCTTCTTCTTGCGTTTCATGCGCCGCTTCTGCGCATCATTGCCGGCTGCCGGCTTTTTTCCCTTTTTTCTTATTGTTTTCTTGACGTTCATTCAAGACCTCTTTTTATATATATATGGGTTTGCTTCAGCGGAAACGGACGACGGCTTTTGCTTTTTATTACTTTATTATTCGTTTGATTACGGGATACCCAGATTATACGTCAGCTTTTTATTGGTTGTTTTTATGTTATTTTTGTTTGGCAAAGAAAATTGGCAAGTGTAAGAGTAGTAGTTGTTGCATAAAGAGAGCACAAAATACATATTCCCAATCATTCTTTTGGTGTAAGTGATGTGGAGTGATGAATGAGGATGTAAGTATGTGTAAGAGATGGTTCGGATGAAGAAGCGAAAATGAGAAAATGAGATGAAGGGGGATACATGTTTGATGTTGATGGGCAGGGAGACTAGATGACCAGTTCCGGGAGAGGCAAGTGATCTGGAGCTGACATTGTCATGCAGAAGATCAAACAGGATGATCCTCCGAATGAGCAACGCAGGTCTCGCATGATGAGACGACTGTCAATGGACCGAGGTAGTTGGCGGACCTGCCATTCATGTACAGGCGACACATTAATAAATATAACTCTATGCCTAGATGTCTTGTTATCGGCTTCATAGCTGGCAACTCATGGGCATGTTCGGCTTGTCGGTGCGGTTCTGCGCACGTACAGTAACGGCGTCAGCGTTTCCGACACCGTCGTGCTTGGCCACCGCCGTAGCGTTGTACCCGGCGAGCCATCGTTGCGTGCGTCTTTGGTGACGGTATATGCGCACAGATGGTATGGCTTGCATGCATGCTTCTTTGCTTTTGTTCATTTTGGCCTCTCTACCGACAGCTTACTTTCTGGGTCCTCTACACCATGCACGTTCGTTGTTTTTACTTTATTTACTTTTTCCCTTGGTTTTTAAAAGACTCTGCCCCTGCAGGATACATGGTGTGGGAGAGAGAGAGGGAAACAAAGTGTGGACGGCGTGGGTTAGAAGTAGAGTTTGGACTGCTGTTGTAAGGTCACCACACAAAGGTTTTCAGCGAAACTTTTCAGAGGTCGGGTTGGTAGTAGAGAGGACTAGCAAAAGGTAAAAAAGACATCGATGCCCATTTAAGCTGTCGTATGAATGTGGGTGCTGGATGGTGGATGGTGGGCTGAGGAGGTGGCAGAGGTTGAAGTGGCTCCACCAATCGAGGCTCTCGGCCTTGGAGGAGGGGCGGGAGGGAGCTAATGCATGTGTGTGTGTGCACTGCTGAAGAAGAAAGGGACAAGAAGGAAAGGGAAAAAGCACAGCGCAGATACGAATGCGCAGCGATGCACAGCGCTGAGGAGTGAAAGAGAGTGTGTGAGAGGTGATTGGTTGAGGAGGTTGACGCGGAGGAGGCTCCCGTCACAGGATGAAACGGCACTAGTCGGACCAGGGGCGGGCGCCACTGTTGGACGAAGCAAAAGCTGGCGGGACCGAAAAAAAAAAGAGGAACTGCTGTTAACAGATGGCACGAATGAGAAGAGGAAGCGCATGTTGGGTCTTTTTCTGCCTCGTATTAATGGGAGGGATTTGGATAGAGGAGCGGGACCGGATACTGGACTGACAGACCACAGGAGGATTGGAAGGGCAGTCAACACAATGCAAACCGGGTATACAATAAGAGTTGAGCCACTACTCATGCTAGAGAAAGATTTATGTATTCAAAGTTTGTTGGGTTGACTGGATTGACTATACCGATTTGTGAGTGGTGGGATTCTGGGGCGTGGGCAGGCACAGCGCCCACTGCCCTTTGCCATGTTAAGCATTCCGCCTGCATGAAACGAGGGCCTTTTCCTCTCGGGCGCAAAAAAATCGTAAGACGGTAGGAACAAAACCCCGTATTGAAGTTGAGCCATCCCATCGCACAAACGTCACCCGCTTCAGCGTCGCACCAGAAAAGCAACAAACCACACATACAGACTCACACGTCATAACACTCAATAACAATACAGCTCAACTCGGACCTTTGTAATCCATGTCTATGCAGGGAAAAAAACATGGCAGAAGACAAACATACCCCTAGGTATGACGCTGGGCCCTCGACCCATGGAAGCTTTTAGCCGCCGATCCTGTATCGCGTCCCCTGCTTGCTGGGCTGCGTGGCGCCGAGCCTTTAAACATGCGTAGCTGTCCCGATTTCCACCTGTCGATTATGCTTTTTCTTTTCCCTTTTCTGTCATTTCTACAGAAATATCCTGTGGACTCTGTTCTATTACACTTTTTTTCTTCTCAAGAGAGTCGGAAAGATTGGCACTTGGCGTCGTCCAACTCTGCATCTTGCCGCTTTAAGTGGTTCTCCGTTTGCCACCGTTGACAGGCCGGCGACTTGACAACAGGCTGTTGTACATTCCACCTTTCGTTCACTTCTTCCTCTTCCTCTTCTTCTTCCTCCCTCCATTATCCTGATTCCTTCAAGATTCCAACAAACGGAATATCGCATCAACATCGCACGCCTTCTCGGCCGCACACCAATTTGGCAGCCCCCGCCGCTACGACGCACGCACGCCCGCCCACTGGTCTCGAAACATCAGGCGGCTCTGGTTTCATCCCCCAGCACGGCAGGGGATACGAAAAAGCCTTACGACGACGCCTCCGGCCCCGAAAAGAAAACAAAAAGCAAGAAGTACAGACTTGCGAAACGAAACGGATTTTTTTTTGACCACGTAAAAACAAAAGCCCATCGACAACTGCGCAACTTTATTTTGGGACACTCGCTTGTATCGTACGTCGGGCCCGTTCGCTGGGGCCACAAGAGGACGCCTCCTCTTATACAAACTCGAAAGTTTCCGCGTCTGCTAAGAGGCCCTGGCATATAATTGTCAATCTGCAACAAACGATCGACATCGGCTAGAGAAGGGACCTTCATCTCTCCTCTTCCTCTCCTTTGTCATTTCTCTTCTCTTTTAGTCGGCTGCCGCTGCATGCCTGCTGGTCGGACTCTGTAGCTGGCTTCTTTGCCGCTTTCCTTTACTTCACCTCGGCTGATATTTTCTCAATCTTTTCCAAGACGGCCTCGTCGTTGATCGATCCTTGCACCTTTGCTTCTTCTTTTTTCGCACGAATCCTTTCTCTTTGTTTACAGCCAAAATGACGCCCCAGATCGACGTCACCGACCCGCGACTGCTGGCCATTCCACCTCGAATGAACCTCCGTCGAGCCGCTTCCTACAATCTTCACGAACGCGCCCAAGTCCAGGACGTTGCATCATCCTCCTCAAGTCAACCACCCCTCAGCAGTTTATTCTACTCGCCGCCTCCCTCGCCGAGCCTGCCATCGCTCGTACCCCGACGCAAACGCGCATCGTCCAATCCGTTTTCTGGCCGCCCTAGTCGAATTGTCCGCTTTTTCTTCTACCTTTTCATATTGTCGGCCTTTGGATATATGTTTACCTGGATTTTTGGGCGCAATGTGAGCTCACTCTCCATCTTGGAGGAAGAGTACAAATTGGTGGCGCAGGATGACTTGCCCGACTTTCCCACCCCAATTGTCATAGACGACAATCACGGTCGCTCAAAATGGACTGTGTCGATCCCGATGAAGTACCGGTTTCCTTTATCCATGGAGACGTATTCGGAAATGATGGGAAGCTGCCGCGAGGCTGCCATCCGCCAAACCTCTGGCTCTGGTCCCGCGGCGAGCCAGTCAGTGTTGAAAAAGCACAGCTCCAATCGCTTTGTCGATGTTGTGGAAGCAGAAAAGACGCATCTGCTTCCCTCTTCTGATAAGTCGCCGTTGAAGAAATGGCGCAGCGGCAGTTTTGTTGGACTGTCAGAAGATGTTGACAATCTTCCTGTCTGCCACAGCTCCATGATTTACGTTCTGGAGAGCACAGATGCCGGCATTGGCCAAGCTCTCATGTCCATGTGGACAGCCTACGGTCTCGCCAAGGAACTCGGAAAAGACTTTTTCATCGACGACTCCCGATGGGCCTACGGCACATACACTGATATCTTTGACACACCTCCAGTGCCCAAGTGCCAACCGCCACCTCGACACCACATTCTACCATGCCCTGCTGAGGCTAGGCACCTGGTAGTTTCCAACACCAATGCCAAGGAAATTTTGTCTGAACTGGTTGCCAAACTCGATTCGTACCCTGAGATCAGCGAGACCCAACGGCTCTTCACCCTGGCCCGAGTCGGCTACACAGCCATGTTCAAGCTGAACCAAGCGGACCAGTCTTACGCTGACCAGCGCATTCGCGAAATCCATAACAAAGCCAAGGCTAGTGAAACCTCATCCACAGACTCCCCGGTCATTGGTTTGCATATCCGCCACGGTGACCGACACCCGCTGGAGTTTCAGTACAAGGATACATATATCCCAGCCGAGGTCTACCTGAGCAGGGTGCAGACCCTCGTTGACGAGCACTACAACGAGACCGCCGGCGCCAACTACAAAGGCGCCCGCGACGCCATCACCATGCTCGCTTCCGATGATCCCCATGCTTATCAGGAGGATGAACTCTCCAGCCTGCTGCCGGCACAGGATCGAATCCAGCTGGCATCCAAGGATAACATCGAGGATGCCAATTACGATCCCCATGTGCTGCACCGTTTCGTTGAGGACACGTTTGGCTGGGAGGGCGGCTTCTTCGCGTCCATATTCTGGCACCTCGGCTCTGAATCAAAAGACAACTCGGCCAATGCGCCGGCCGCGTCTCCCTACGTGTCGGAAATCAGGGCCGTGTCCCGCATGAGACCCTCGGAGCAGACCCTCAGGCTGCGCAGCCTGCTGGGGCGCGCATACATGATGGACCTCGCCGTGCTCTCTGGTGCGAGTGACAAGGTGGTCTGCGCGGTCAGCGCCATGGGATGCCGCATCCTTGGCGTCATGATGGGGTGGGAAGGCATTGAGGCTGGCGCATGGATCAATGTGGACGGTGACTACACCTGGCGAGGCCTGGACCTTTGAATTGTTCTAGCATTCATTTTTTTCTTTTTTGTCTGAAAAGCATTATATGGCGTTTTGAATTATATATATAAATAGTTGCATTGTATGAACGGCCTTTTTAGGGATGGTAAAACGGCGTTGGCCAATGGCCCTAGATGGATATAAATAGCTTAATTTAGAGCATGTTGAAGCCATGCCACAACAAAGACAATCACTTTGAATAATTTCGTCCGCGATTGCCTTTTGCTGTTTGTAAATTAAAATGAGATACCAAAATTAAATAAATAAAGTAACACTTTATCAAAATTGCTCGCACTGTTTCACGTTGGCAGGGCGGCGTGCACGCGGCGCGGAAGCTTGATTCGGCCCCACTTAATCTAGCAACTGCGTCGCAACTTGTTCCTCTCCAACATCTTCTTCCATCATCAACAAAGCAATTCAGAATGGCGGACCCGGGACCAGGAACGCCCGCGGGGCCTCCCAAACCGCGCCTCAAAATCAACGTCAACCGATCAGCCTCCTTCGTCACCGACACACCGCCCTCCGCGATCGCGACTCCTGGCGAGGGCGGCTCGCGCAAAGTGAAGCTCAAGCTCAGCGGCTCCACGCCAGCGACACCTGGCGGCGGCGGTGAGCAGGCCACGCCCGTCAAGACGAAGGCGGGACGGCAGTCGAAGCCGACACAGAAACTCGTCGAGAGCAAGAAGCGCCAACGAGATGACGACGACGACGACGACATGCCGCTCGCGACCTCGGCGCCGCCAGCGACCAAGATCAAGATCCGACAGGCCAAGGCCCTTGCGGCGGCGGCGGCCGGCGGCGCGCACACTCAACTGGTGCTGAAAGCGCGCGGGCGGCCACCCGTGCACCCGCCGGGCGACGGCTACGACTCGGAGGCGAGCGACCGCGAGATGGACCCCGCGATCGAGGAGCAGTTCATCCTGCGCATGGTGCCGGGCGAGCACAGCGACTACGTGCGGACCATGATGGAGACGGGCAAGATTGGCGTGAGCCGGCAGCAGGGGGGCGCCAACATTGCGCTCAAGTTCTTCGAGGAGGATTCGCACCGCGCGGTGGTGACGGTCAAGGGCCAGATGTTTGCGGCCGTCATGGTCGACCTGCCGACGATTACGGAGTCGATGAAGACGTGGGACAAGAAGTCGTTTCTAAAGTCGGCCGACGTGTGCCAGATGCTGCTCGTGTTCCAGCCGGTGAAAAGCGAAGACGAGGCGAAAAAGGCGCCGCTGCCGAGCATGATTGATCCCAACGGGTTCAAGTGGCCGCACGGCCTGACACCGCCCATGCACGACTGCGTGAACCGGCGCTTCGCGAAAACGATTTCGCGCAAGGAGATTGAGGATAAAGAGATGGAGGTGGAGAGGCTGCTGGGCGAGGACGCCATGGCGGACCGCACGGCCTGGGAGTGGGTGGACGAGACGAATCCGAACGGCGAAGACGAGGAAGAGGACGCCGAGGGCGAAGATGCCGAAGGCGAGCTGGATGATTCGATGGACTACTTTGGCGACGCCGGCGCGGACGATGCCGACGGCGACGGCGATTTGGACCTGGAAGCCGATCTGGAAGCCGCCTTTGCGGACGATCTCGTCGCCACGCCCGCGACGGGCATGGATATCGGCACGCCCATGATGACGACGCAGGCCAACACGCCCGCCGTCCATCAATCCATCGAAATGGACGAATCCGATGAATCCGACGAAGACGAAGACGACGACGACGATGATGATGACGATGATGACCTGGATGAGGATCAGCGCGCGGCGCGTGATGAGGCCCAGGGCGTCAAGGACATCATCAACGACCTGAGGAGGCAGCTCAACCACCGCCGGGCCGATCTCGAAAAGACGCAAAACAAGATTCTCCGCCAGCGGTTGGAGAGTCAGATTAAGCAGCTGAAATCGGAGATTGAGCTGAAAATGTCGTCGATTGGCATGGAAATGGATGATTAAAGAGGTGGATTTTGTTCTGGGGGTTTTCTGTTTAATCGATGGGAAGGGGGACCAAAAGAAAACGGAACTATAGTAAGATGGTTCCATTGGGACGGGCTATAATGTACATTTATTCATTGGCGTTTATGGAAGGGCGTGTTTACCAATTTTTGGAATCAAGCGGGTTGTTTTTATTGGCCTTTTTGACGGGCCGGCTTTTTTTATCTAGATAGTGCTGAGAGCCTTGAGAGTAGAAAACACCATCATCTATACCTCTACATTACATTACACATCCTCAGTCTTGTCATGCCCATCTCCGAATTCATGTATATACATCCATCACCAAATTATTTCTTCATAACCATCCACGTACCAGTTTGCGTCCCCATCACTTGCCCTGCTCCTCCGCCGCCTGCAGCGCCTCCGTCACGTCCGTCGTGTCGCGCAGCAGCACCCCCTCCACGACGGCCTTGACGTCGGCCCACGCCACGAGCTGGCAGAACTCGTCGAGGCTGCGCGGCCGCAGCGGGCGGCCGGGAAACCGCGCCTGCACGCGCCGCTGGATGGCGCGCTGCAGGAACACGGCCATGCGGGCGTCGCGCTTCGACTGCTGCTGGAGGTAGCGCGCGCAGAAGACGGCGTCGGTCAGCCGCGTCGTCTTGTGGTCGCGGTTCCAGCGCCGCGTCGACTTGACGGCGTCTTGGATGCGTGTGCGTATCGACGGAGTTGCCAGGGTCGACGGTTGGGAAAGTGTCTGCGACTCGCTGTCGACATCTTGTGCTAGATGCCATGTTAGTCAGTTGAGAACAGCACAAGGGCTTACACAGGATAGCGGGTAGACATACTTTCATGCTCATGCTTGGCGGCGTCGCCTTCAGTGCTTTGACTCAATGCATTCTGCAGCTGCTCTGCCGTAGGGAGCTCCGCCACCGTCGCCGACAGCCCGCCCACCATCTCCCTGACGCCCGCAATCTCGCCGCGCATCGCCTCCATGACGCGGCTCATCTCCTCGCGGCACGCTTCGTCCGCCATGCTCTTCGTCTCCCGCTCCTGCGCCGCGTGCGCCTTGACGGCCAGAATCTCCTTCCACATGTCCTGCAGCCGGGTCTCGTGGTGCGCCCGAAACGCCGCGTCGTGCGCCGTGCTCTGCACCAGCGCTTTCAGGTCCTGCTCCAGCCGCGCCGCCTGCTTGCTGACGGACCGAATGTTCATCTCGAGCGTCATCTTGGCGAGGGCCTCGGCCTGCGCGGCCAGGTGCGCGGCATGGGGAGCAGGAGTGCTGCCGCCGGGGGGCACGGTGGTGCGGGTGCGGTGCACGGCGAGGAGGGTGCTGGAGGCGGTGGCGGCCTGGCTGCTGCGGGTGACGCGGGTGTTGGGCGGTACGGGAGGGACGGATCGTGATCTGGATGTCATTTTGGATGTAATTGAAATGATGGCATTGAGATGGATGAAGGTTTTGATTTAAAGAAGATTGGTGGTGCTGGCGACACAAGGTAAAGTAGGCCGTTTGTCTTTTGCCAGTTCCTTCCTCGGCGTTGACTGGCAGCCGACAGAACAAACGGCCGGTTCCTCCACTACTTCAAATTGGTTTCTCCAAACAATGGAAATTGAAATTCTGGTGTAAATTTATTCAATTGGTATCATATTAGCACCCTGCTCAGAGTACTCGCTACTTTCTCTGTCCGACAACCCACGACATGAAAAAGTCGACGTCCTTGGGCACCATGTCCGGCGTGGCCAGGTTCTGGATGAACTCGGGTAAAATGCCCATGGCATCCGACGCAGTGCCCATGACCCATTCAATCTGTTTCTTGCCATTCACTTCATCAGGCAACTCGCGAATGCGCTCAATGCTCGTGTACGCGCCCGTGACCGTGCCGTGGGCATTCTCCTCCGCCGGCCCGCCCGCGAAGAACACCTGGACCACGACAAACTCCCTGCGGCCCTCGACCGCCGCCGTCGCCTGCAGCACGGGGAAGACGCGCTTCTGCAGCGGGAACGGCAGCTTGTGCACCGACTCCTCGAGCTTGAGCGTCCAGTCGACCCACGTCTCGCCGCCGACCTGCACCGCGACGCCGCTGCAGTCCCATTGCCGGCGCGACGTCGTCTTGACCACCGTCTCGGTAAAGGCCATTTCCGACTCGGCGTGGTGCTGCTTGAAGCTGGCGGCAAACTCGTCCCAGATGGCCGTCTTGGGCTGCGCGGCATCCTCGTGCACGCTGCGGCGCAGGAACCACGTCTCGGGGCCGACCTTGGACGGGCTCACCTGCGGCAGCTGGTCCTTGTGCTCGGTGGCGACGCGGCGCATGGCGTCGGCGACAAGTTTCCTCTCATAGAGGTCGACGGGCGCTGTCGACGACGGGTAGCCGTACGTCTTGCGATACTTCCAGGATGAGGCGCCCGAGTCCTTGCCGGTGGGCACATCGCCGACAAAAGGTAGCGCTTCCGTGAGCAAGCTGGTGAGGAGGGGCGTGAGCTCTGCGCCTGAGGCGTTCTGCGCCGGCAGCTGGGAAGCGTCAATGCCCCAGAGGTGCACGTATGGACCGAGAGTCTGCGCCATTTTCGTAGATTATGGGAATGTGTTAATGAAAGAAGCAAGTTTAGTGGCGAGACGCGACACCGCTACATGTTTCAACCTGTAGTAGCGTCATTGCTGTACTAGCTCGGATGCGCTAGGAGACACTGCGGCGATCACGACACCTTCGACACGCGATGCACAATATGCCAGAAAATGGCAATTATTGAATGATATAATTTTCTGTATTTTCTTTTTTTAACAATACACTATGCAAAGGGATGAGATCAAAAAAAATGAAATATAAAGGAAATAAGAAAATAAACGCATCGAGAAAAATAGCACTTATAAGATAAATAAGATATATAACGACTATACACCACAAAAGGAAAACAACGAAAACAGCGAAAATAAAAAGAACGAGGAGTACAAGTAAATCAGTGAATGTCAATTCATGCGTTTTCGTTGGCGGAAATCCCGAATTCGCCAGCTGCTGCGATTCCTCCTCCGGCAACACGCACCTGCAAACACCGTCCCGCCTGCAGGCACTCGCCCCGCGTTGCAGTTAATCATTTAGTTATTCCTATTCACTCTATTTTATCAGTCGCCTTAATCATAATTCTTTTTATTTCTTTTACCTTGTTCATCTTCTTATCCCTGTCTTCTACACATCTGCCAAAAGAACCCTTCTTTCTCCTTCACCCAACTCTCTAACAGCGACATGACCACCGAGGCCGCCGAGTATCCCACATCACCTTCACTTGAGGAATCCAGCCTTTTTCTCACACTCTTGAGCGAATCCGCCGACTTTGACCCAACCAACAACATGCCAGACGAAGCCAGCGCGAACGCCCCGGCGCAGACAAAGCAGGAAGAGACGGAGCCAGCCGCCGTTAACACGGCCGCCCCGGCGAAGAAGCCGAAACGGAAATATACCCGTCGAGCCCCAAAGACATCTGCACCTGGTAAAACCAAGCCCGCCGCCAGGAAACGCGTTGCGAAGCCCGCCGCCACCACCCGGACCGGCACCAAGGCCCCGGGCCGGCAGCTAGACCTCATCGCCGCGGCCGCCCGCCAAGACGCCGCATTTGGCCCCGACGGCCGCGACAACAGCAACAACGGCAGCAGCGGCAGCAGCAGCAGCGGCGGCGGCGGTCCGGCCGTCTCCGTCAGTGCCTTTTCCGCGCCGCGCGAGCCGCGTCCGCCACCGCAGCCCGCCGCCGAGGTCTTCTCCCTCCTGCCGCCGGGCCACAACCCCATCGACCGGACCATCTTTGACCGGCTGGCGCTCGTCTGGAACGAAGAAGCCGGCCACTGGACGACGGAGATGCAGCAGTCGGTGCTGGCCCACCTGCCACGGGCGCGCGTGACGCGGTCCACGGCGACGTTTGCGAACCACTACGTGTCGCGGACGGTGCAGCAGCGGGGGCTTGTCCCGACGTGGGGTCAGTTTATCGTCATGCGGACCATGTTTGGCCCCGCGCGGTGCTTCCGCACGAAATGGGCGGCGGCGCTGGCGCAGCGCTACCCGATGGCGTTGCACGACGCCTACGAGGGCGTGGTGCCGACGGAGCCGCAGGTGATCCGGGACGTGCTGGATGGCAAGGTGGCGATGCCGACGCCGGGACGGCGGATGGAGTCGGTGGTCACGCTTAGCAAGGAGCGCACGCGCAGGCGCGGACCGACGGGGAAGACGAGCAAGGCGAAGAAGGAGGAACCGGCGGACGAGGAGGAGGTGGATGTGAAGAGGAAGAGAGAGGAGGAGGAGAGGGGAAGGGAGGAGTTCAAGATGGCGGCGGCAGCCGCGGCGGAAGAGGACAACGACGACGAAGAGATGCCGACGGTGGGGGAGAATACGTGAATGGCGACGGCCGCGGCCGCGGCCGCTCTCGATCCGACGAGGACGGTGGCACAGCTGCGGAAGAAGTATTACGCGCAGGCGGCGGAGATGAAGAGGCTGCGCGAGAGCAACGCCCAGATTCAGCAGCACATACTCAAGCTCAACGAGCTGTGCACCGTTGCCCAGGAACTGTAAATGGCAAAGCAGAAAAAGGGAGATTTGACTCTTCACGACGAATCGTTGTCCGCATCTCCCCAGAATTGGATGAGATGGGAAGCCGGCATCGGGGTGAGAAAGGTGAGGCTGGTTTGGTATTATCCAAAGTATGGGCGTGTTTTGGGGGCGCCTGCTTTCAGCGGCAGACCGGAAAAGTTATTGTTCGGCGTCGTCGGCTTTATTGGCGCAGTCGACGATTATCGCCATAACTTTTCTTGTTTTCCTTGTTTTGCTTATTTGCTTTGTTTCTCTTGTTTTTCCTGTTTTTCCTGTTTTTCTTATTCGTCTTATTCGTCTCATCTTTTACTAGATTTCTGCTTTCATCGAGCTACAGAGACATGTATCTGACAAGCGTCATTGCATAAGGACTTGTGGTCTTTGCATCGACATCCTATCTTCAGTCCAAGTATTGCATAGAATTGCCACCAACAGCTGTTAAACAAATGATTATTTTGCATAAATTATATTTACATAAGAAACGATCGCATACAGAAAAGAGTAAAGTAAAACTCGCTTGGTAGACTATGCAAGTGAATTGGTGGTGTCCTGTGTTAGTGTACAGTTATGAAATGAAAGATGGAAGTTGCGTAAGCGCCGTAATAAATGAGACAAATCAGAACCAAAGCTGGTCTCTGCAGAACAATAATGGTAACATCCAAGCTTCTTCCCTCCTCACCTCTTTCTCTCTCCTCCCAGTTTCATTCCTTCTTTTTACACACTCTACTCAGTCGCTCCCACCGGCTCTGCCTCCACCGTCGCCGGCCGCACGCCCATCTCACCTTCGAGCAATACATCCTGCCACTCCCCGCAGAGCTCCCCAAACGACAAAAACTCTTCCCCCTTGTAATCCGTAAACGCGCCGCCATACTCGGCGCCTGGCCTCGGCCTGCGCAGGTCGTCTCTGGGATACTGTAGCCGGGGCAGCCACGCTCGGCCGTCCATGGGCGAGGCCGTGAGTTCGTCGCCGGAGCGCGAGGCCAGCGCGTTGGCGCGCAGCAGGCTAGCGGCGAATGGGAAGAACCACAGCGCCCGATACTCGTCGTCGATGGAGTCTTTCCCGCCGGTGCAGTGCCAGAGGGCAAAGATGTGACGCGTCACGTAGTTGACGCCGAGGTTGACAGTCCGGATCCACTCGCTGGCGGGTAGACGGCTGCGGCTGACGATGTTGGTGGCGGCGGCGGCGTTGGTGGTGGTGTCACGTCGGCTCCGGTGCGGCGCCGATAAAGATCGGCGGCCGGATGACAGTGGCTTGACGGCCGCCTCATACACCCTGGTCAGGGCCGCGTACACCGCGGCGGGCATCTCGATGGAGTAAGGGACAAAAGAGGCGCCCGCCTCAAACATGTCGACATCCATACGTGCCGTGTAGCCGGGCTCGTCGAATTTTCTGTAGCCAAAGAATCGCTCGTAGCCAGCCTTGGTCTGGAACAGCGCCGACTCGTAGTCGATGCCGACGTGGAACTCTGTCGCCTCACCTTGGATGACGAGCGGATTGGGCAGCACGTGGTCCACGCTGGCTTCGAGCCACTCGCTTGCATTGGCCGGCGCGCTGTCGCCCTGGAGCGCGAGCACCTGCTTGGAGCGGTGGTACTCCTGGCGGCCCCAGATGTTGGAGAGGTAGAACTGGTCCGACTCGCTATTCTCAAAATCGGCGTCGTAGGTGCGCTCAATCTCGGCCATTGTGACATTAATGTAAGTCCGCAGGTCGCCGACAGGGCCTAGGACGGTGCCCGAGTTGAGCCACTTGGGGTCGTTAGTCCCCATGTCGCCGTCTCCCTGGTTAGGGCCAAAGGCGTGGTCGCCGAGGTGCGAGGCCGGCACGGCCCAGCAGCGCGGCGCCGACCAGTCCACGGGCCAGCAGAGCTTGTCGGGACCCCAGAATATGGTGTTGCTGATGTTTTTGCGGTGTAGCTGCTCGACAGACATGTTGTAGCGTTCGGCGAGCCGGGCGTCGGCGTCGCGCTGCATGATAAAGTAGCGCTCAATCATGACCTCAACGGGCAGCTGCAGCATGATGTCGTATCCGTCGACGATGAGCACGAGATCATCGTCCTCGTCAGTCGAAAGGCCTTGGAGGTACTGCTGGATGGCGCGCAGCTTGGCCAAGTGCGTCTCGGCCGCGTCCATCTCTCCCTGGCCCTTCCAGCCGAGGAGCAGCGGCGCCGGGTACCGGTTGACGGCCGCAGAGACGACGTTGTAACATAACTTGATATTCGGGGAGCTGGCGGGGACGAGGTAGTGAAAGGCGGACCCGTGCGGCTTCGATTTCGAGCCGCCGGGCCTCGGCCGGCTGCTGATGATTCTGCTAAAGCGACCCTTTGATATAATCTGTGAGCGTCAAAGTCCAATGGCTTGCCAGATAGAAAAGAACAGTTCCGTACCGGTTGTAGAGACTCATCCAGCGCAAGCAGTGTGAAGAAAAAAAGGAAAATTAGTGAAGGAAAGAGTAGCGAGCGCCGTTTCCCAGAGAAGAGTGGCATCTTGACTCGAGTCACTGGCAGTTTCGGGAAATGAACGAAGCTAAAAGGAACGAAACAAAAATGAGTGCCGTGTGTATGCCGTGGTTATCAAAAGAAAGGAAGAAAAGAAGAACCAAGGCTTGTTCGCATGTGAGCCGCGACTCGGACGCACGCCACAGGCCGACTGCTTATACAAAGCAGACGAGTCAACACAGGTGTGGGATCTGCCTACGTGTGCGCGTGACGTCTATGAGATTCGGGGGGCTGGTCCTTTCGCCTCAGGGGAATAGAATGGAAAGAGAAGAATCGCAAGCGGGAATGTTTGAATGGATAGAGTTGACAAGTTCAGAAGCACTGGTCCCTTCTCTGCATCCCGCTGCTTCACACCCAGTATCATCTACCGGGGGCGTGCGTGACGGTGTGGATCTATGGAAAACGCCACACGGCACCACAGTGGACGTCCCATCTGTTACTGAAAGTGGAAATGCTGAGAGTACGCAAGGGCAGATTTGCACGAGCCCACATACATATTGTTAGAAGAGTGCAGCGTGGCGCGCATTCTTGATTGAGTTGTTAGCGTAGCGCTCACGAATAGCCGGCTCGGCCGGTGTCGCTCCAGCGCAGGGAGTTGCCTTGCAACTTGCTCGTATTGTGTCTTCCTGCGATGTGCCGTTGCAGTGGCCAAATGGTGCCGAATAAAGTTGTTTTAATATTTCTTTGACTTCTCATATTCGCGGCTTACTCGCAGGGCTGCTGATCGCCGAAGTATCAATTTAATCAAAATTCGGGTTAAAAGCAGGGCGACACAGCACAAGGTATCCCAAGTCTTTCGTGGTAGCTTAAAAATATGTTAGGGGAGACCCAGCAAGTCTTTTCCAAGCCATTCTGATCGTTTTCAGGGCGTTTCTGTGTGTCAGGTCTCAGGAGTGTTGTAACCGTGCGAGTTGCAAGGCCTGTTGTAATTTGCACATATTAGGCGCCGCGAGCCTCCAGAGGTTTTGGTAGCAAATTTCAGTGAACGATTGAGGGTTGAACTGACATAGCCAACTAGAGACAGCCAAGGAGCCAAGAGAGGCTGAGGCCATGACTTCTTAGGTGTAGATGGATCAGTGTGCGGCGTCGGGTTGCCTAATGGCAGTAAAACTCGTCGGAGTGAGCACTGATGTCTGATGGCGGGCGCTCAAGGCAAGGCCATTTTACAGATGCACGCACGCCAAGGTTTTGCGCCTGGATCCGTTCCAACCAGCTGCTCCGGGGCGGCGAAATTTAGCAATGGCTGTCCTTTGAACGGCCTTGGCAGTAAGTTTTGAATACGGGACAAGCTACAGGTTACCTTACGGCTACCACGCAGGTCCAGTCTCAGGGCGGCATTCTTGGCGAGGGCCGTCTCATTTTAAATCTCCGTGTCACGTCGGAAGATAAGCGTGAGGATACAGACGATCTTACAGCAATGTTGCGAGTGTGCATAAATAGGGAAAGAGATAGTCGCAAGTCGCAAGTCGCGTGTGGCTTGTATGCCAATGTCCAGGTAAAAAGCCGCAAGAACTACACTTGGCGAGGTGGCACAAGACCAGCAACTAAAGACCTGCGAGTGAGCACGCGATAAAGCGGCCACAAGCGGAGCTGTGGCTTGTTGTCCACGACCGCCTCGGGGAAAGCGAAATGATTTGGCGGGTTTGGCGGTTTGGCGGACAACGATACATAGGGCCGCCATGGTACGCAGAGACGACAGAGAACAACGTCAGAATTGCGGTTCATATTGTATGAGAAGTGTGCCACGATCCTGGTACAATTAGCACCCATTCATGTGCCTGGATTCCACCATGTGCGGCAATCGCCTGTCCAGACAGGGTGCGCTAGCGGAGGCTAGCGTTGGCCAACCGTCTCTGGTGGTGAGCGACCGGGGCAGGGAGAGGCCAGAGACCTAAAATGGCAGCGGGCATCCAGGAGAGAGAATGTGTAAGAGGCGCGGAGCGGTGGCATTACGGCCGAAAAATAGGACTCCCAGGAGGTTGCATGGACCTTTTGACAGGATTGAAATAACAACCCGTGTCCGTGTGCGCTGGGTGCCGAGGCCCAAGGGACCAGTTTGAAACGATTGGCAGGGGCAAGGCCAGATCTAAAGTCATGGTCGGTCAAGCAAGATGCTCGTTGTAGGTTGCATGGATGAGGCATGGGATGCGGCAGTATTCGAACAGGGGGCCACTGCGGAAATAATGAACGATGCTGATTGGTGATTATCCGGAACAGCAGTTTGGCAGGTTAGCTTTCTTTCGTGGGTACGCAATTCATTTTGCAGTGTGGACAGAGCGATGCGCGGAATGGGGAGGGGCCTATTGCGAGTGTCTGTGGGCGTTCTCGCCCCGGAGCCAATGCATCGGGGGGTCACGAGTCGACGATGCGGCAGGGGCAGGTTTGATGGCGGGCTATTCCGATATTGTCATTCTTGATGCGTTTGAGTTCAGTGCATGATGAATTGCGATTCTTCGAGTCAAGCTTGGGCAGCAATCGCGTCGAAAGAGCTGACGTATATGCCGGATGGAGTGTGCCGTGCGGATTGTGGAGGTGGAGCGAAGAGAGAGGTCTAATAGGAGCGACAGGGGAATAAGAGATTCTGGAATTCGGCGATTTTCGTCCAGAAAGAGATTGCAGAGGCAGCTTTTGGCCTGGGCCCGGCACCGTTGTCGGCAGCCACAGGAGGATAAGGTGGACGGGTGTGGCGCTCAGGTGTCGACGCAATTGAGGTGGGTTGCGTATGCGTCTGTGATGAGCACGGCAAGGAGGTGCGGGAAGGGTGAACGGCGTGGGTTTGGATGGGTTTTTAGCAAAGCGGCGTTGGTGGATGAAATGAGCAATATTGTATGGCTGGTAACCGGATGGAAGGTGTCCTATTGCGATGTGGACGTGATGGAAGGTTGTTTGAGATGCCAAGACGACTTGTGCCTGCTGTCAGAGGTGGCGGCGGTGGCTGCAGCAAACGCGGGTCTGTGGCTGCGGTGGCGGTGCCAGACTGAGAGGCAGGTTGTTGATGATGTGGCTATCGCATACCCACTAACTAGTACTCAGTATGAACAAGCAGTGGCCAAGATGGCCAAGAATTGCATTTTAATTCACATTTGTATTCCAGTACTGCCCAGATACGCTCTATACGATAAGCCATCACTGTTCAAGCAAGCGTCCTCTCCATACAGGTACCCATACCAAGCCGGTTCCAGCAGCCAAGCGGTTGGCAGTGTTTCGTCATCCTTTTGGTCGTGTGCTCGGCGCCTATTGCCCGAAACAAAAAAGCAATAAGCGGGATGAGCTTAATGTGCTGCGGGACAAAGTTTACATGTTACTTGCCAATAATAATACATAATTCACGCCCTGCTGATAGAGTTGATGCAAGTACCGAGCTGCACCCCCATGTATACACGCCCCCTGCCTGGGTGGGTGTTGTCGTCGCATCTGCCCCCAACCATGACTTTAGCGTGCTGGCCCGCTGATAACTTGAAAAACAGCTTAGCGCATCTACAGGCCATCAAGTCCCCTGCAGCGATTCTGGCTAACCGCTAACAGCAAGGTGCGTCCGCTGTATTTTCAATCCTGTCCCAGCTCATCCAGTCAAAGGAGGTCTGAGCCTCTCGTGCATCATGAGAGCGCACCTGGCTGGTAGATCAAGTTACTCCAGTCCCCCTTGTGCTTTTATTTTATTTTATTTTAATTTAAATGTTTTATTTTGTATTGATGGGCCTGCCTACGTCACAGTGTATTCGGAGACCGCATGATTGCCAGCTCCGAAGCTTTGGTTGTTATTAGCTTCCCCTGGCCAGAGTGCAGCTCCCCCAGTGTGTCCCAGCTCCGCATACAAACTACCGCTCCAGCCACGGGTCGCCTACGTATTGTCGACCTTTTGCCATTCTCACATCTCGACTACCTCCGTTTCTTGCTCTACCGAATCCCCGAGCTCCTACCAGACCTTCAGACCGCAGCGGCTCTTCCTATCCCAGGTTCTTGCATACCTTGACTACCTTGCCTCCCCATACCTACCTTGCTTGCCTGTGCTTCTTGCCAAGCCTCCTCCAATACAAAGAGTGCCCCGTTCGCCAACAGCCCTCACCCGCAGCTCCAACTCTACATTGGCATACAAACGCAATCATTCTTTCGGCATTGCTTTGGGTTTTTTTTTTCTTGGCTTTCTCGACTCTTATCCCATCCATAGTCGCTCATTCTGCATCTCAGCGTCGACATTCTAATTCGCCCGCTCTTTTGATCCGATCCCCAGCTACGCCAGTGTTGCACCATCACACCACATACCACGCACGCCTCTGGACCTCTGGTTGACCGTCGCTTGCTGGTCCCACCTACCAAGCTCCTCTTTTGCATCGAGACCAATTGAGTCAGCGCCACGATTCGTCACGTCTGTATATCGTCAGGGTCATTGACATCACCCGCCGCCCCAGTTCTGCCGTCCATCCGGCGCCGTCTTCCCCTGCTGGCGTGCCGGTACCGGCTTCGTTATATATCTGCGTTGATCTTCCGCGGCGTCAGCTTCATCACACGCTGTCTACTTTGACATCTTGTGTCAAGCTTCATCATCTCTGACTTTCAAAACCGACGACCAGCTTGATCTCGCTCGCACGCTTCGTCATTCAATTGGCCTGTTGATACTTGCCCAGTTCCACTTCAACATGTCTTCACAGTCGCCGGAGCCTTCACCATTACTGTCAAAAGAAGAACAGGATTTTAGCCCGCGATCCGACACCTTCGTCGATATGGAAGCCAACGCAGGCCGTTCCGAGACTGCTCCTCAGGCTAATCTCGACCACGAATATTCGATCCCATCAGCAGTCAAGTTTACATGGCTGGGCACATACTTTCTGCTGTCACTGATGCTCACCATCTATAACAAGCTCGTCTTGGGCGTGGTATGTACTTAGAACCTGATCCTTTGAGCATTGTTTGCCAACTCTTTCTAGTTTAAATTCCCCTGGCTCTTGACCTTCCTCCACACATCTATTTCCGCTCTCGGAACCTACGGCATGCTGCACCTGGGCTACTTCAAACTCTCTCGTCTAGGACGCCGCGAAAACCTGGCTCTTGCCTCTTTTAGTGCTCTTTTTACAGCCAACATTGCCCTGTCAAACCTATCGTTGGCCATGGTGTCGGTTCCTTTTTATCAGACAATGCGGATGCTTTGCCCCATCTTTACGCTTCTCATCTTCCGTGCCTGGTACGGTCGCACCTACAGCACCCTCACTTACATGTCTCTGGTTCCTTTAATCATTGGTGCCACAATGACAACCGCTGGGGAGATGAAGTTTTCCGACGCCGGCTTCCTGTTAACAATTCTTGGCGTCATCTTTGCCGCTCTCAAGGTATGCCCCAGCGTGCTCTACTCTTATTGTGGCTGCTAATGGTATCTAGACTATCGTGACCAACCGCTTTATGACGGGCTCTCTCGCCCTTCCGCCGGTCGAATTCCTCTTCCGAATGTCTCCTTTGGCAGCAGCCCAGGCCTTGATATGCGCATTTGCTACTGGAGAGGTGCAAGGCTTTCGTACAGCCATTGCCAGCTCAGACATGTCGGGCATTGCCACATTTGCCTCTCTGCTTGGCAACGGATGCCTTGCTTTTCTGCTCAACATGTCGTCATTCAACACCAACAAGCTAGCTGGTGCATTGACCATGACGGTGTGTGGCAATCTCAAGCAATGTCTAACCGTTCTCCTCGGCATCTTCATCTTCAATGTTGAAGTGGATACGCTCAAGGGCGCGGGGATGGCCATCACGATGCTCGGCGCCGCTGTCTACAGCAAAGCGGAACTCGATAGTAAGAAGCGGCAAAACACCGTCTACAAGAAGATTGCGCAATAATTGAGCTGGACGAATTACGTTTCATTCTTTGCCACACGCAAAGAGTACATTCCAGTTGGATAATACTTGTCATCTCGAACCCAATACCAAGTATTGTGGTCGTTAGAATGGCTCCATGATACCCAAGACCGGGAGGGAGAAGAAGAGCTTGTTACATCCCTGGCGGGCCAGGCAGGCCTAAACTTTGGATGCCGGCCAGGGCGTTTGTTTCTGCATTTGGCGTTGCAAAACGGGGCACTGTATCATTTTATTTAGTTATTGATCTCGCTCAGGAGGGATGCATATACAGTTACAGAGCATTCTGTTTGTTGGGCACTTGACGCAAATTTGATAGACGCATTATGCATAGCATGCATGGGCATATGATATACGGACTTTAATACAACTACCTGCCTTTAATTGATCGCGTGCTATGGCTCGTTTGAGTTATTCGGCTGTTGACGAACTACCGTACATGAAACAAGCCAAAAACAACCGTTCACTCCCCGCCCTGTATTGAGTCAGTTCATCGCAGCGGCTGAGTGATGGTCCGCATGAAAACGTCTGTGCAAGGGGCGCACTTTGCAGGGCTGACCATGCCTTCATGACAAGGGATGATGACGATGTTTATCTCATGTTGAAAAAAAAAATTAGTCAGATTTATATATATATATTGCTATTATATTTACCCTGGGTAATGACTGAATCGCCAAAGAGAACACGAATACGATAAATAAATAAAAAACTCCATTTCGCTATGCTAGAGGTTTGATGTTGCAATGCAGCACCGCAGAAAAAAAAATAAGAGACCAGACCTGCTTTGTCCGTGAAGATGGTAGGGACTGAGATAAATCGGGTATAAAATATGCGACAACGCCTTTCTGCTATTTCGCACTGCTTTTGTGTTCGCTTCCTCATCACAGCTCGTCGACCTTGACCCCTTCCGGCGCAGGCAGCGACGCGGCCTCGTCCTGCAACGTGCGGATGCTGCTCTTGACGTCGTCCAGCGTCGCATTCGCCTCGAGGCCGAGCGTGCGCGCCAGCTCCTCCAACGCGCTCGGCATCTCGCCCTCCGCCGGCGCCGCCGCAGGCCCCGGCCCGATGCGCAGCGGCGCGTGGTTCGGCGTGGCGCCGTCCGCCCAGGACATCTGCGGAAGGACCGGGGTGCGCTCCTCGCCGGGCTTCTTGCTGCGCTCGAGCATGGCGAAGCGCAGGCCGACCTCGGTGAGGGTGACGAGGATGCTGACGAGGATGAGGATGATGACGATCCAGGTAATGGCGCTCATCTTGGCGTCGTTGACCGAGTCGGACAGGATCTCGGCGAGGTCGAGGAAGACGCGGCAGCGCTCGTTGAGGACTTTAATGCGCGGGTCAATCTCGAGGTACTCGCGGATGGCGGCGTAGAGGGGATGCAGCGTGGGCTCCGAGTCCCAGAAGAAGTTGGGCACGTCGAGAATGTTGGAGGCTGTAGATGACAGTGGTTAGTATTGTGTGAGCATGGAGAGTTAAGTTGTAGTAGGTGTAGTAGGTGAAGCACGTACAAAGATTAATGTCCACGCGGCTCTTGAATAGACGGCCCAAGATCTTGACAATCTCCGTCCTCGTCATGTTGAGCTCGCCCGTCAGCGCCAGCGTCTTGGGCACGTCCTGCGCATCGAGCATCGTCTCGCCCAGCCGCTCCTCAAACAGGCACAGTTTTGTACTCTGCGCAATGGCGTGGCTAATGGTCAATTTAATCATGTGGTCGGAGCGCGGCATCAGCGTAATCATGTCGTTGAAGATGCGCGGGCGCTTCACGTCGGCGCTGTACTCAAAGTGAAACTCCTCCGTCTCAAAGTCGTGCTGCTCCAGCGGCCGCGTGAGCAGGCTGATGCCGTCCTCGGCGTCGGCAAACGTCAGGTCCGCCAGGATGTCCTTTTCCTGGAACTCGGTAAAGTTCCAGAACACGACCACGCCGTACGAGTAGACAAACATTTCGGCAAAGTTCTTGGCGTGCGGCGCCAGCCGGTTCATGGGCGAGATGCCTTCGTCGTGCGGGTGGAAGCTGCCGCCGTGCATGTTGGCCTCGTCGTCGGGCGACTCTTCGCGCGTGCCGGGACGCATGTGGCTCGGCTGCTCGGGGCTCTGCGGCCCGGTGTAGGCGTCGTCTTCAAAGTAGCCTTCGTGATGGTCTCGTTGCTCGGTTCGTTCAATCTCTAGATCGAGGACAGTCTTGCCAGAACCGGGTGTCTTTAAAATGGGGCGGCCGCGCACACGGTAGCCGTCGGTGCCATTCATCAGCGGCAGCGCGTATATGACGTAGAGGCAGTCATCGTAGAGTTTGGTTTTCGCTTCGTGTTTCTCTTTCAAAAATTCGGCAGTTGCCTTGATCTTGAACGCCTGCGCGGTACAGTACGCTGTCAGTCGACTGACTTTGTCTTTGCGCTGCATCTTTGGCAGTCGCTCGGCGTAGGATTTGCCGCGGATGCCACCGCGCTTGCGCAGCACATCCAGCTCTTCATCGCGCAGCGGTCGATCATCCTCGGCTTGCATTTTTCGTGCAAGCACAGTGTCGCTCTCGATCTCGTCTTCGACATCTTCCTTGTCGTCCGTCTCGGGCAGCAGCACCAGCTTTTCGCTAATCTTGGTCGTGCGCGATGGCATGGGCTGCCCTGTGCGCGAATGCACATTCGGGAGACCGCCCGAGACCACGCGTCGTGGTTGTACAGAGCCGCCACCATGGGGGCCAGTCGCAGGGGTAGGAGGGCCTCGAGGCTGTCCGGACGGAATCTGTGAGCTGAATTGTAGAACGTTGTCGACCGTCATGAATCGCATCGGCATCCGTCCTGGCGACCGCGACATGGCATCGGGACGCTGTGGGTTGCGTCGCTGGTTAATCCGCTCGCGGGCTCGTGAGTCGGTGACCTGCATTGATGTCAGTTTTCTCTGTGCGACGCGAATAGCAAACGCTTAGCAAGGTCGTCGCATACCAGCACCGAAGGCGCCCTTTGTTTATTTCCAGAAGACATTGTGCAGAGATTTTCGTGCGTCGGACAGCATCAGTTATCAAAAAGTATCGACTGGGCGATTCTACCGGTCGAGATGAAACTGGATAAATTTTCAACGAACGGGTGCCACATGTGCTGTCGTCAACAATGGTGGCGTTGTCCGGAAGAGGTAGCTTGGAGTTTGCGTTAGCGCGAGTGAGTTTCGACACAGACTGCAGCCAGTGATGACTTCAGAAGGTCCCCACATGGGCGGCGTGCATGACGCTACTGAATTACCCTGCACGAAACTTTGACCAGTCAACAATTGCAACATTTCCCTTGATCACATGGAGTATCACGGATGAGGGTTCGGTAGATGTGATGCGCTTTACACATAATGCTTTCTAAATGTCGCAAGCCCTTGGTTTATCCAGGAGGGCGTGGCGTCACATCGCCTTCTGGATCGAGTCTTTCATCCGCTGTAGTGTCAAAAGAAGCCATCGTATCAGCCGCCTTGCGTTCCAGTTCTCGGGCCGAATCACCCGGCTCAAACAAAGGCCCAAGTTCCGATGCTTTGCTGATCACAGCCAAGGAGCTGTTTTTCCAAGCGAGACACTGCAATTTTTTCTCCGCTCCTGAAGCGCAGACCACCGTCGCTATATAAAAAGCTGCGCCGCCTGCGATCAGAACAGCGTGAAGCGAGATCCAACCCCATTGCACCATGTACACTGTATCGTGCCGACCGGATTGTCCTGCAAAGTCACCCGGCTTTTCTACTTCGCTTGCGCCAGCATTACGCATTGCATTGCTCATACTCAGTGACAAACGCGCAAACCCTTGCGAAAGGTCAGATTGGCCTTCATTCCATAGTCCTCGCCCCCTCTGCGGCAAACCATCCCCTGTAAAATATGTAATGTTTGCCCTGCCCTTGGGCAGCGTGGGTGATTGGAGAGTTACAGAAACTAAATCTGGCCCGTCGCGATTTGTTAGGTTGACGTCTGTTGGAAATGTGGATTGAAAATAGCTGCTGATGCTCTTGACCGTGTCCGCGGTGAAGAAGAAGATCTCCGACGCGTTCTGACGACCCTGCAGCTGTAGGTTCGATCGTCTCATTGCGGAGGTAGCCAGATCGAACTCAAGGCTATCGCTGACATTGCTGGGAAGAGACGGAAATATCGCTTTGTCAAGGACTTGGTACGAGCCGGGACTGGGGATCATATCCAGCTCGTACGACGTTTCCCATAAAGTGCCATTCGTAACATTCGAAGCTATCCCGACGCCACAGTAATACAACGCGCACTCGATGCTGTTTGTCCCAGAGCGCTGTAGTTCATAGATGTTGATTTACCATCACTAGAGGCTAGGATATTTCCGTCCAAGTGGGCTAGGAAGTCTCCATTAGGTAGGAAGAATGCAGAAACATTTGTATCTGTACTTGAACCGTTGAGAGTCGATAGCGCCCATTGGTCGTGACGGATGAGCTGAGAGGTGACGTCGTTGCACTGATAGCAGACTGCGGCGGTTGTAAAATTGGGCCACCGACAATCTGCTGTTGGGCATCTCATGTAAGCGCGTTGACTTAGGATGCTGTATTCGTTGAAGAGTCCGTCAAGGATAGTATAGTATTAATGTCTATATCCTCGTTTGGTAGAAAAATAAACATTACGAGTATTACTCTGCAGACAATACAGTATTTTTAATCTATCATATCAACCTAGTAAGCTCTATAGAGATTTATAATACTACTAAATAGCAAGCTAACTATTTATAGGATAAAGCCTACCCCCCTATACTAAAGAGGACGCTACTGGAATTTTAGGATGCTATGTAAAATAACAAAGCAATGCATGGGCGCAGGAAAACAGGCTAGACCTCAATCTTATTACTATGACAACGGTAAGCCAGAATGAATCCGGGAATGGCTAGTCTCTGCTAAATGCATATTTCAGGTGGTGGCGAGATTTTGGACAAGTGCCTCGACCGTGCCAAGCCACACGCACGCTTTGTAATGTGCGAGGCGTCAGTCAGTATAACACGAAGGATCCATACCGCTATCGCAATATCTTGAAAGTCGCAAAAATGCGCATTCGCATGGAGGGCTTCATCATGCTTGATCATCAGGACGAATGGCCCCAGGCGCGTAAGGAGCTCGCAAAGTGGTTGGCCAAAGGGTCACTAAAGAGTGACGAAACCATAGTGACTGGAGGGTTAGCAGCGGCGGAAAACGCATTGGTGGATTTGTTCAAAGGCTTGAATAGAGGCAAACTTCTAGCAGAAGTTAAAAACCCCGAAAAGTAGACAGTACTCTGACCAAAAGGCAGATATCTGTAGCCAGCATAGGCCTTCAACGATGAGTAGCCGTGAAGCTATACAATTTGGCCTTCCTTCCGTTTTAAACCCAGTTCAAATGATTGCATCCAGGCGATCGTGGTAGTGATTTGATGCGTTGCGTGTCTGAGCCTGACTGTGGATGTGCGAACGCTCGTGACGGCGAGTGCCTTCTGACGGATTTCCCGGCGGCCTGATTTCAAAGCTGTTAGCAGCGTTGGGCGAAGGGTCCGAAATTTACGAGTTGTATTGTACTTGTTGTGCTATAGTCACGCGCAGATGGTACGGGTCGCACGGAATGGACTTGGAGATGTGAGCCCTGGGGCTATGTTCAAGTAAAGAATGCTGTGTCACAAGATCGCCAGTTCAGCATAACGCCTGAGAGATACGGGCGAGCCACTAGCACCAGTGTGCCACAGTATATTCAACATGCTCGTAATCCGTTCATAGATTGATTTCCTCGCAGCCGCTGGAGAAATTCTTGAATTAAAACGTGTATGTACGTATATTCCATGTATTCGTGAGCGTCTGTGTGTCTAGAACATTCCTCTATCTAAAAGCAGGCTCAGCTTTTCTGGACAGTGAGCCAGGGTCGGGCCATGCCCTGTCATGGAGCAGAAGCAAAAGTAAAGTTGCGCTACTTTGTCTTAAGCTTTTCCTTTGGCAACATGCCTTCGTTCAAGAGCCAGAGTGAAATACTAGCGACTCCGCCCATGGTAGAAGCCCAGGCGTTGGCGGCCACCTCAGCAGCAAATATGTCCTTCTCGGCCGTGGGAACGCTGAGCCATTCACGCACCGCTGGTGAAAGAAACGGGAGACCAACACCGACAAGCTGGTATACCAGTGTCCAGAATCGATGGAGCGGCACAATGTAACCTATGTGAGTATACACGGTGGACCACTGGCGGTGCGCGCGCATGTCTCGCCTCAAAGCAGAGCTCAAAGTCAAGTATCCGGCGGCGATGGTTATGAAGCCCAGAAAGCTCGTCTGCAGTTTAAAAGTTGGCCATATCATCACGGTTGTCTTGAATGTCTCGGGGCCGACGCGCAGTCTATGTAGATGCCAAAAATCGGACTCTGTATACGACAGGCTCCAGAAGGGGAACATAAGGCCGCTGATACTAATGACAGTCGACAGCAGGATGGTCAAGTATCCAGAGAGCTTATGAAGGGACAGGAATTTGCGGCGGAGAGACTTAACGTGCTGCAACGGTAGCAATAAGCACCATAAGACACTGAAGACGCAGGCAGTTAGCCAATATGCGCGGCTCGAGGGCCGGGGATTGACACATACGACGGGAAGACATGAAACATGTAGTATAGGGTAAAGTTTTGCTGTTTTCTGTGTGTAAAGTCAAACTGACCGGTGGCATTTCTCATGCCCACCAATACAGGGGCAATCGTCGCGTCGGCGCCGTACTTGATGGCCTCTTTCACATTTTCGGCATCGTACAGCCATTTGGAGGGCGGCACGGGCGATATTATGGGAACCAGCCCGTAAAAGATGAGGAGGACGCTCAGAAAGCCCAGGACCGGTGCTTGAGCCAATTTCAACATTGTCTTGTCTGCGCGGCCGGCTTGGGATGGCTTGTCTGGAGGCTTGTAGTTGGCAGTTTGCCGTTTCGTTGTCGTATGAAGGACCTGGCTTCTACTTATAGACCTGTGCTGCTGCCCCTCGGCTGTCTGTATAGACATGTGCGGGGTGAGGGCGATGGCATTCCGCCACTTTCCTATTCGAGGTTGAGTTGCGAGCGGAGCCGGAGAGGCGCGTTAATCTCTGGACTGCCCGCAGGGTTCAGAGGTGGTCGATCTACGCTTAAAAGATAGAGTAATCAAGGCCGCGCGCTAGCGCCAGTCCGCTCGCCACGCCCGTATATCTATTATAACGTATTTAGGGTCACGGCGGACCAGGATTAATAGCTGCATTGTTGCACGGTTCGCTCGCTTCTTGCGTTTTGACGTTGGGCTACGCTGCCTCGGCTTTCGGCTAACCGTTGCACCCGTCGCGATCGAGATAACGCTAGGCAAGCCAGCCTTGGCAGCGTATAAATAAATACACCTAGCATCAGTCACCTCACACTACTACTTGGCCTACCCTACCTCACACGTCAAACTATAAGGGACAGGGAAGCGATTACTGTGCCCTCGTCCACCGACTCTCGGACTCGTAACCATGACCAAATCATGGCAATTTGATGGCTCCTTTTACCTGTCAGCAGCATCAGTGGCCTTAGGCGCTGTATGCGGGGCCGTCAGTGTCTTGGGCGCCAGCGACGGACTGGGCCGAGAGCTCATTCAAAATTGTCACGATCCGGCATTCAGGCACGCGCACGGCACTACATTGGTCACCGGGGTGCTGCCTCTGGATTGGCTATGGTGCGTGCTCACCAATTTTGTCAAGGGCTTCGTCGAATCCCCTCTCGGCATAGGTGTAAGTGCCCGACACGAGGGACGTTCTGGAGCTGCCGCTGACCGTGTTGCGTGACGATCTCATTAGCTCATCCAACTCGTCGTGTCGCTGGTGGTGCCGATATGGGGCTACTTTGCGGCCGTCATGATGGCTGACGCACCCGCGGCCGGGATGGGTCCTGTTGCTGTCTCCGTCCTCGTCCTGGTGTCCCAGATTTTCGGCTTCCAGGGCATCCTCACCGTGTACTGGATTCCCCTCGTTGTCAACCGGCGCGGCTGGGCCCTCACGCGCTCGCCGCTGCGTGCTGGCGTGGCGGCGGCGGTGTTTTGGACCGTGGCGCTACAAGCCCTGGCGGGCTCCGTCATTCTGGCCGTCAACGTCGAGAATGGATGGTGGTATCAAAGATCACAGGTGGTGTTCCAGGTAAGGAGAAGAGGAAAGAGAGAGGAGGGGAACAGAAAGCCTTCGTCGGCATTCCCAAACTTAAAGATATTCTCGACTAATGCTTTTACCTGCTAGCTATACCCTCTCGTTACTCCAATTGTTCATCTTGGCCTCCGCGGGAGCAAGACCTACGAAAAAAAAGGACCGCATGTCCAATTAGCCCAGTCTTTTAAGCGCATAGGCTTCATCAGCGTTGCACTTTGGTGGTGAGCTGTCCACAACAGAACCAAGAAAGTTGGGAGTTGGTGGAACGATTGCTAACAAACGAATTTCAGGGCTGGCCTGGCTTTTCTATTTGTCCGCCCAGCTACTCAGCCATCAACCGCTCAAGAACGGCCCATAACGTCGGCAATCCTGAACCCGTCTCTAATGCACATGTGGCAGACCTTTCCGAACTGGCACGTCGCGATTCCAGAGATGACTCGTCTGTCCAGCGGCCAGCTCTTTTGCGTCTTTGATCTCTTCTTGACGACGTATTCCATGCTCGTCATTGTCTACATTGAGCGAGCAAGAAACAAGTCATTTACTGGCGAGACGAGTAAATGGCAGGTTTTTGCAAATATGCTTGCTGGCGGGCCGGGGTTCGCATTTGCGTTGGAGTTGGTGACTCTGTGCAAGGCACAGCCAAGTCGCAGCAGCCATAATGTGGCCAAAAATAAAAAGCCCGCTAAATGAAGGGATGGCATGCTGCGGTTAGATGTTTTTGGCTCACCGTGCCAAGGATTGGCAATGTGCCACTGAGGATGGGCCTCACACCTGCACTTATATAGTTAATGCCAACAAGCTAAGCCATGATCTGAGTATATGCATTTCCAATCGAAGGATTAATTTGCATACTGTCTACTACAGACCAATGTCGCAGTCATGAGAAGGAATACACTCTGAAGGACAAACAACACCTTCTGCAACCATCTCCCTTGCGTCAAACGCACTGTGATGGACTCAGCAAATGAAAGCTTCCATGGTGGCGTCAATGTCTGCTCTAATTTTCGAGAATTTCTTTCTGATCCAAAAAGTGTATTCGTGGGACCGATTGAGTGCAGTTCACCTGATTCATAACCGATAGTTCGAGCAATGGGGTCGTCTGGTATTTCCGAGTAGGATATTGTCGCCTTCAGTTAGACCAGCCGCTGTGAGAAAGGGTCCAAAGCAATGAAAGAAACATAACCAATGCACCAGCTTTCACTATGTTGCTAAATCGGTCGCTATCAGCAGCTGAGCGTCCGGGACTGTAGCGAGAACTTGCGATAATTTTCTGCGACCAAAAACGGAAAAGAAGCCCCAAGAACCGCGACTCGAATGGATCTTTTCAAACTCCAAGATGAGGTGTTTTTCTCGGCTGAAGATAATCCACTTCCACTGTCCCAAACAAGTCGCCAGCACAGAGCATAGAGCGGTTTTCAAGAGAACTGACAGAACCGACACGACGACGTTGAGAGTTACACCGTGCCAATCAAATATGACATGTCCGTCATACGCACGAAGGAGTGCGATCAAGGTAACCAAACTGGCAACAGAGAGAATCATCAGGCTCGTTTCGGCTGTCCAAGGCCAGCTTCGGCGGAGAGCGCTCCATGGCTTATTGCGACTGCGAATTTTATTCTGCTGTGGCGTAGCGATAAACTGAAATTTAATTATGCGAAAGAGAAGTTATCAACCTGCTGCCTTATTCGTGCCTGGAGCTTCACTCTCCATGCTCACGCCCCCTGGGGGTGTTATTCAGCGCCCAACTGGCAGACAGTTGTGGTCACACCACAGCTTCCCAAATCAAGAAGCGATCGACCCAAAACAGCCTTACCTGCATCGCGATGGATTTACCGAGATTTTACAGTTGCGGCTGTGATAAAGGAGACTGACATCTGTCAGCGCTGCAAAATTATTGCTGCTGAGGCAGCTGATGCATGGGAAAAATGCAATAATGTATTACAGAATGCCTTCCGGTCCGCAATTACCGTCAGGGACGCTCGAAACGTTGTAGCAGTGGTAGTTTTGGATGGCGTTGATTTGGTGATTCATTGGCCGGACAAAAGCGTCGAAATTGGCTACCGATTGGTCCAAGTCTCTGCCCTATATGCTCGGCGCAATGCCTTTTAAGGAAACATACAATGTCGGGCGTTATGTTAGCCTCGAAAATTGGTAACTTATGAGGCTACTCAATACTAGCTCTTACATTATGATCGGTCTGACGCTAGAAGCCAATTGCCCTATTCTACTACTGCCAAGAACATTTCGTCAAACCTCGAAATTTTTCAATACAAGTTATGCTTCCAATCCAAGAAAACATCCGTCTTCGAAGATTACTTTGAGCCGTCTAGTGCAACATGGCTAACCTCGAAGGTTCTCTCGGTCTCAATCAGACGGGAGGTGTCCGGCAAAAGAGGTGGACGCCAAGGGTCAAGAGTGGCTGTTCGACGTGCCGGTCCGTATCAAACCTTTCCACGATGCAATTGCTCTTAGAAAAAAAAAACTAACATTTTACCAGTTCGCGCCGAGTCAAGTGTGATGAGACGAGACCGAGGTGCAAGCGCTGCATCAGAACTGGCAATGACTGTCCGGGTTATGCAGAAAACTTAGCCGGTCGCGAAATTCGCCCACTCCTGAGTACGAATACCGCAACAAGAGACCACGATGCTGTCAACTTGAATCAATTTTACCGGAGCAGAGAGGTAAACATCGGATTAGCCAGTCCTGACTGGGAGTTATTTGACGGGATTCGCTACTGTAAGTTTGTTAGTCCGAACGATGACAAAGTTTGCTGACTCTTTTCGGCTGCGACTCAGATTTCCAAGTCATTAAACCGAGTCTCACTGAAGAAACCAGTGAAATAGCAGACCCCCCTTTCCATATTCCCCAATTTTCGGCCAAAAAGTTTCTCTCCCAGGTGGTTTGCGATCAGATATCGAGAGTTTCTAAAGCTCGAGGAAGGCTATTGGAGACGGGCGAAGACTATGCAATGGCGGGAAGCTGGGAGCGCCACTATCGTTACACAGCTGATTATATCCATATTGCCAATGAACTTATTCAGGGCGACGAAAAGAGCAATCAAGCGTTCGGGTTAAGCGGAATTTTCCACCTACTCGTTATGGACCTGTACGTTAAAGGGGCGTTATGGCGAGCACACCTCGGCGGCTTCCTTGCTTACGCCCATCTCCGCAAAGGGCTCCAAAATCCTCCTCGGCCTACACGATGGGCTTTGAACATTGGAATCGGGTGAGTAATTCAACTTCACGCTGTAATATTGACCTCGAGACGCTCATGAACGCACAGAATAGCTCTCAGTGCCAATACCACAAGCCCAGCAGCCAATCAAATCAAGGGACTGGACAACTTTACAGATGACGAATTAAAATCTGCGCTCGAGTTTACCACGGTGGGGAACATTACGGCTCCAGCGGATTTACTTGTCATCATTGCCAATGTCACTCGATTGCGCGTTGTCGTCGCTGGCGGGGAATTTAACGATGAGTACCAAGCCAGGCTGGAAGAGAGACTGAACGCAACCTGGGACACTGATGTGAGAAAGTGGGCAAAAGAAAAATTTGCAACCAACAAACTCGGCGAGGGACTGATGTGCGCCCAAGTTCATGCCGTCGCGGCTCGCCTCTACGGCATTCTCGCGCTTCCAGCGGCCGCCATCGCGACGTGGGCGGGACGCTTTGCGCAGGTGCGGACCGCGTATCCCAACATCATGGTCCAAGACCCCAAAGCGTACGAAAATATTCGAGCTGCGCATCGCGAGGAGCTAGTGGCTCTTTTGAAAAGGGCGCAAGTAGGATTCGACTTGCGAACAGCGCTCACGTGGGCCACCATCGTGGCTGGAGTGGCAGTCTCGAACAGCGATGCGGACGACCAGATATTTGTCGCGGGGGCTATGCTGGCAATTTGGGAGCACCCGGCTACGATATGCACGTTCATGATGGCGGTAGAGAAACTGCAAGCTTTTTGGGCGTCGGGCAATACCAGCTGGGAGGATTGCTTTGATGAGCCGGTGGCTTGTATTCCTGCGCCGTAGGCAGAGCGCCCATTCCGCTGGAAACTTAGTCGAGAACCTGCCCAGCGCGGGTATTTTCACATATTGCAGCAAGTTAAATTGTAGTACTATCGCTGTATGCTAATGTTACATCGTATCTGTATTTTACTTATAAATTTAATCCTATGGGCTGGTGAGCAATTGAAGCAGCGCATGTACTCGAAGTGGAGTTTAGACAGAATGCGGGAAGAACCGATGTCAAGGCTACAAGGCCCGCCGATTTTTTTGGTGCTGCAGTCATATCTATTTTTTCCGCAATTGTGAATACGAACAACTTCTCTCTTACATACAGTTCCTTTGGAAGACTGCATACGGTTGCGCCATGGCGTCGGCGGCCGAGACGCAGCCACCAAACTTAATTAGGCGTCACCTTCCGCTAAACTGGGCTGATTCAACTTCGCGCTAGCTTCGTGGTTCGTTCGCTCAGATAAAATCTGCGACTCGACTCCGAATTTACGCAAACTGTACGAACATCGTTCGAATTGATGGAAAGGATCGCTGCTCTCGCTGCCGTTGATGGCCAAAATGACGATCTGTAATGAAGCGCCCGGCGCGGCTGGGCTTACGCCGAAGAAGAGGCGATGGGCAACCCGGGCCAGAACTGGGTGCCGCACGTGCCGGTTCGTACACCAAGTTTCCCTCTTTTCGAGGCTTTCTTCCCATCAAGCAACTAGCTTACAAAACTTGAAGCATTCGTCGCGTCAAATGCGACGAGTCAAAACCGAAATGTCATCGCTGCATTAAAGCTGGCTTCAACTGCGCTGGCTATGAATTGCAACCAGATACAGAAGACAATGCTACTTTCGCAACACCGCCACCAGCTTTTGTAGCTGAGAAATGCACAAATACAGAAGTGCAGTGCATCAGGCAATGCGCACAGTTGGGGAGAATGATCAACCCGCCCGACTGGGACACAGTGCAATGTCTACGGTACTGTGAGTAGCGGCATTTCGGGATTATTTATCTCACGACTAACAAAATGAATCTCTCGCAGACGATGAAGTTATAAAACCAGCTTGCACGACTGAGATGGGCGTTGTATTTCATCCTCCTGCCTTCCCTACGAATCCCGTGGCAGAGAACTTCTTATTTTCCCAAGTTGTCTGTCATGTCCTCTCGAACACATCGAGAGCCCGCAGTGGATTACTGCGGTATCAGGAAGAACCGGCGTTTGCCGGAATCTGGACACTTGCTCAGAATCTTTTAACAAAGTCTCTGCGGCTTGCCAACCAGTGCATATGCGAGGATTCAGCCAACAAACAGTGCAGCGCCATCATGATAATTTTAAACTTGGTGGCCATGGACGAGATGATGTTCCAGAAGTCGATATGGAAAACGCACTATGAAGGCCTTCTTGCATACATTCAGCATCGAGGAGGTGTCGGAGCTCTTTACGGCCTGCCCAGAGCAAAAGTGAGAATGCAGTGCGCTTTTGGGTAAGAAAAACCTGCAGATCATAAAGATGATGGATCAACGCTAACCGGTGTTAGAAACATTATACACATCAATACAACGTGTCCAGCAAATCAGCAAATTCAACGGCTCTACCAATTTTCGGAGGATGACATTAAGATGACACTTGACACTTATGTCATCGATGCCATGCCCTGCCCAATTGATTTATTTATGGTCATCAATCGCGTCTCGAAACTGCGTGGGTTGGTGGCAGGACATGATGACGACGTCTGCACATCCGCTGCTGTGCAGGCGATATTTGAAGCAATACGGCAATTCAATGCAGAGAAATGGGCCGCAGGACGAAAACCGGAGGAGAGACAGCAAAACATAGTAATCGGGGGACTGTTTGCAGCTGCCATTCAGCTATATGCTGTCTTGACACTCCCACAACCAGCCCTGGTTACTTGGGTGAACTCTTTATCGGATGATTCGTCCATGTCGCCGAGTACTCCGAGCGCCAGTCATGACATATATTTGCTCCTCCGGAAAGTACATACCAAGAAGCTTTTTCTGCTATTGCGGTATGCGCGAGGTACACTACATTTGCTTTCGTCACTGCACTGGCCATTGATTGTTGGCGGCGTGGCGGCGTCGAACGGCACCGCAGAAGACCGGGATTTTGTTCGTCGATCCATGATGGAAATCTACGACAATCCGCGTTTCGATTGTAAGCTCAAAATTACGTTGCACAAAGTAGAGGCGTTCTGGGGGTCGGGGAAAACAGGCTGGGATGATTGCTTTGACGAGCCCGTGCGTTCCTGTATTTACTGAGAGGAAGAGGCGTTGCAGCGCGTGAAATGTATTGTATCCTTTGTACCATAGCAGCTAATGAAGATGGAAAGATGAACACTGTAACGCCCGCGACAGAAAACACCTTGACCTTGCGTCTACGCACAAATCCACAGTGCGCACTGTGCCCGTCGCGCTGCATACAAACGACACGCCACGCGGTCGAAATCGATCGTAGCGCAACCGGATATCCGCATAAGCAGCCTGTCGATTATGCACAAAAAAATGTCTACATTACACTGCACAGCGGAATTGCTAGTCTCGATAGAATTATATCAGGCTCCAATATCTCGCCCAACTATTAATAGCGCGCGATTGGACATTCCACAGTGCCGGGCCCGTCGTAATGAGACCTTGCCAGTGCCCAACGCCACAACCCCGGCAGAGGTGAGCCGTGAGTGAAAAGCGGGTCCTTGTCGGGAAGCCACCCAATCACAGCGCCGCATGCGCCCGTTGCTACGCCGTCGCCTGGTTGTTTGTTTACATCCTGCCAGCCGCCCGCCAAAAACCTGCCAGCAAGGCGCAACAACCCCGCGATGTGGTCCTTGCTCTTCGCCTTTACCTCCCCTGCCCGGCCCATTCTTGTAGCCTGCTACCTAATTGTTAGGCTTGCATCTGCTAGGTATTTTCCAATAAGCTTGTGACGGCATAGCCCAATTTCACCGCCATCAATCATCCTTTCAACATTTTTTCCCTAGTCGCCGCATCGTGCAGCATCTACAACACAGAACACCCGTTTGCCACCTCTGTTGTCACGATCAACAATCGCCTATCAACTCTGCTCCAGGACTTGCTGCGCGCGCATGTCTTAGAGCCCATACTGCTTTCCTGCGACGATTCCTCTGTTTGCATTCCAGCGCACAACCAATCCCCGGACCTAGACGCCCAGGAAGATGTTCTAGCTGCGCAAGCCTCAAGCACCTTGCGCCGACAACTTTGCGAGACACCGGCAATACTCAACCTACCCGTTTTGCTTTGCTGCACTGAGCGAGCCTAGCTGCCATGTTTCGCCCCCATCCTCTACGGCAGTCGCACACCCTCGAGGTTGTGCCTCCCGACAACAACATCTCTCGCCAGCTCTCCACCACCTCATCCTCTGCCTCGTCTGGCTACTCCTACGCCTCCGACCAGACTCAAAATACCCAATACTCGTCCCTCTCGAGCGGATACTCGCCTCCCAAGCCGAACACCACCACAACTGCGGCACATAAACACAAGCGCGGGCAAAGCGATGTTATTGCCCGAGCCCGGCTTTTCGAATCTGGCGAAATGAACGGCTCTACTAAAGATGCGGCCTCGAATCGCCCGTCTCTTCGCCAGCTGCCTCAAGCCCCGGTTGCCTCGCAGCCTAGGCCGTCTACATCGCCCGAGCAAAAGCTGCGTCATCTTCGCGGCCAGAGCGTCGACATATCCAAGCTATCCATCTCCCAGCACGATGGCCCAGCATCACCGGTATCTCCTCCACGGATGTCGTCCATGCGACCCAACTCGATGCTACTAACTCGCTCCGACTCCATCCTTCGCGGAGCCGGAGCTCTTGTGCCTAGCAACAGCGCGCACATTGGCGCTCCAGAGCTTGAGCAACTTGGTCGCTCCTCCACCACACAACTGCGTACCCTCTCCAGGCTTGCCCAATCCAATACCGCTGATGACTTTGCCATCACATCGCCCACGCAGGAGGTTGTCGGCCTTCGCGGTCGGCGCAGACTTCAGCGCGCGGAGCAAACAGATGTCGGCAAGGCCGCCAAGTCTAATGCGTACGGATGGGAGGGCCGCAACTGGATGGATAAGCAACGTCAGTTCCTGCAAGCCTACGAGTACCTCTGCCATATCGGAGAGGCGCGCGAGTGGATAGAGGATGTTACCAACAAGACTCTACCGCCCATTGTCGAACTGGAAGAGGCACTTCGTGATGGTGTCACACTCGCCGAAGTCGTCGAAGCGCTCAACCCCGACAAGCACTTTCGCATATTCCGCCATCCTAAGCTTCAGTTCCGACACTCTGACAATATTGCCATCTTCTTCCGCTATCTCGATGAAGTAGAGATGCCCGACCTTTTCCGATTCGAACTTATTGATCTCTACGAAAAGAAGAACATTCCCAAAGTTATATACTGCATCCACGCACTAAGCTGGCTTCTCTTCCGGAAGGGCATAGTGGACTTCCGCATCGGCAACTTGGTCGGCCAGCTAGAGTTCGAGCACCACGAGCTCGAGGCCATGCAGAAGGGCCTGGATAAGTTGGGTGTCAACATGCCAAGCTTTGGTAACATGGGTGCAGATTTCGGTGTGCCCGAACCCGAACCGCAAGAAACCGAAGAAGAGAGAATCGATCGCGAACTTTCCGAACACAATGCCGAAATCACGGAATTGCAAGCTCAAATACGTGGTTCTCTCGCGAGATTGCGTCTTGGAGACACCATGCAAGATCTGTGGGAAGGAGAACACGCTCTCGTCGACCTTCAAGCACGGATTCGCGGCGACTTTACGAGACAAATTATGGGATATAGGCTCCAGATGCGTCGCTCTTCCATCATGGTTCAGAGTGTTGCACGAGGATTCCTTACCCGACGACAGATGAAGAAGAACGACCGCTCCTGGAAAGCCATGGAACCCGATGTTCTGGCTCTGCAGAGCATGATTCGGGCCAACAAAGTCCGAAAAGAGGTACGAGATGTAACTTATGTTATGTCGCAATCCGAAGGAGCTGTTCGGGAGATTCAGGCGATGTCTAGAGGCTTCTTAATTCGCAAAGACCTCATTGTACAGAAGCGCGAAACCAAACAAGCCTCCGGAGATGTTCTCAATCTCCAGGCGCTTGCACGCGGAGCACTACTGAGAGGCCAACTGGACACCCGACGTGATCTTTTAGAGAGCTATAACGGAGCAACGGTGCAGTTGCAAGCGGCCGCCAGGGCTGTGCTGACAAGGAATCAGATTTCGCGTGAGCGAGATGCCATGGAATCATTCGCGTCTCCCCTGGCCATGCTTCAAAGCGTGGTTAGAGCCAAAGCAGCGAGAGCCAAGCACGTTGGCACACAGATCGAAGTCAAGAAGCACACACTCGACATTGGCAAATTCCAAGCCGCTATCCGCGCGGCCGCCGTTCGAGCCGAGATTGCAAGTCAGCTGGATAGTCTTCACCTTAACGAGCAGAGCAACGTCGAACTTCAATCCCGTATTAGAGGCATGTTTGAGAGACGAAGTGTCTTTACTCTTCAACAACAGCTGGGTCGCGACAACCCGATAGTCACGAGTTTGCAGAGTCGCATTCGCGGATTCAACTCCCGTCGCAAACACCAGGCCCTCATGAAGGAGCTTGTGGCTCACAACGCGGAGACGGCTGCTTTCCAGGCCATTCTTAAGGCAATGATGGAACGCGCCCGCGTCGACGATCTCCTGACCGAGCTGTATGAGGATGAAGAAACCGTTGTCGAACTTCAATCCGCTGCCAGAGCATTCCTCGTCCGTGCCCGATTTGAGGAGAAGAAACGCTTCTTCAACGAAAACATGCAAAAGGTCATCAAAATTCAGAGCTTCGTCCGGGCCAAGGTACAAGGCGAGGCATACAAGAGTCTTACCACTGGAAAGAACCCCCCCGTCAATGCCGTCAAGAACTTTGTCCACTTGCTCAACGACAGCGATTTCGATTTCAACGAAGAGGTGGAATTTGAGCGCATGCGCAAGACTGTGGTGCAGCAGGTCCGACAGAACGAGATGCTGGAACAATACATTGACCAGCTCGACATCAAGATTGCCCTCCTGGTGAAGAACAAGATCACATTGGACGAAGTCGTTTCGCACCAGCACAATTACGGTGGCGGTTCCTCCATGGGAATGCTCGCCAACTCCTCCATTTCCTCATCCAACCAATTCGACTTGAAGGCACTCAACAAGGGTTCGCGCAAGAAGTTGGAGTCATACCAACAGCTGTTTTTCTGCCTCCAAACGCAGCCTCAGTATCTTGCTCGTCTCTTCAAGCACCTACGCGAGCAAGGCACGCCTGACAGCGAAGGCAAGCGGATCGAACTTTTGGTCATGGCCATGTTTGGCTATGCACAGAAGCGTCGTGAAGAATACTATCTGCTCAAGCTCATCGCCCGATCCGTCCGCGAAGAGATTGAGGGCAACCGCACTATGCAAGAATATCACCGTGGCACTTTCTTCTGGTCCAAGCTATTGGCCAACTATACTCGGTCTCCACGAGACCGCAAATTCCTGCGTGGTCTGCTGGGCCCGTTGGTGCGCGACAATATTGTGGAGGATCCTGCTTTGGACCTTGAAAGCGACCCCATGCAGATTTACCGTGGCGCCATCAACAATGAAGAGCTGCGCACTGGTCGTCCAGACGGCAGGCCGCTAGACGTCCCGCGCGAGGTTGCGATCCGCGATCCTGAAACCCGCCGCCTCTTCATTGATCACCTACGCGACTTGAGAGAAATCTGCGACCAATTCTTCCTCGCGATGGAGGATCACGTCTTCAAGACTCCATATGGTCTTCGATTCCTCTGCAGGCAGATGTTTGAATCTCTGCGTCAGCACTTTAACCAAGACTCGCCTGATATTCTTCTTCAACATGTCACAAACTGGTACTGGAAGTTCTATCTCCACCCTGCCATTGTGTCTCCCGAGAATGTTGGCGTCATTGAAAAGACTCTGAGCCCTCTTCAGAAGCGCAACCTGGGCGAGGTCGCAAAGGTTATCGGTCAAATTGCTTCTGGTCGACCATTTGGTGGCGAGAATGTCTACCTGCAGCCTCTGAATGCTTTCGTGGCAGAATCCGTCGAGCGTTTGCGTCGCATAATGAGCGAACTCATTTCTGTGTCTGATGCTGAAAGCACCTTTGACATTGACGAATTCAATGACCTTTACGCCAAGAACAAGCCGACTTTGTACATCAAAATGGCCGACGTTTTTGCCATCCACAACCTCATTGTATCCCAACTTCCGTTCATGTGCCCTACGAGAGATGACGTGTTGCGCGAGATCATCCAAGATCTGGGTAGCGCCAAGACGAATGAGAGCGAGATGAGCGCTGCCGGGTCGTCCGACATCCAAATGTTCTTAACACCTAAGCTTCACAATGTTGAAGACCCCGACGCAGAAGCCAAGGCTCTATTCATGGAGACGAAGCGCTGCGTTTTGTACATTATTCGTGTGCAGACGGGTGCCAACCTTTTGGAGATTCTCGTCAAGCCGATTACCGAGGAAGATGACGCCAAATGGGCCTCCCTATTGCAAGATGACTTTTCCAGCAGCAGCAGCCATGGTGCATACTCTGACAGCAACATGGTCGACGTGACGCGCATGTCATACTACGAGCTCAAGCGTACTGCGCTTGAGAACGTCATGCGTCTGGAACAGATGGGCCGAATCTCCAAGCACAACAACTACCAGGACATTCTCAATGCCATTGCCAGCGACATCCGTTCCAAGAGCAGACGCCGAGTCCAAAGGCAACGCGAGCTTGAGGGTGTGAACCTGACGCTGGGCAACCTTCACGAGAAAGCCAATTACCTGGAGCAGCAAAGGAAGAGCTACGATGACTACATTGAACAAGCTATGATGACGCTGCAGAACAAGAAGGGGTAAGTGTAGCTTGGTAGTGGGCAAAAAAAAGCAGATGAACTAACTTTGATTCTAGAAAAAAGCGATTCCTCATGCCATTCACCAAGCAGTACAACCACCAGCGCGAACTGGAACGCAGTGGGAAGGTGCCCAAGTTTGGCAGTTACATGTACAGCGCGCGCGCCCTCTCCGACAAGGGTGTGCTCGTGTCGTGGAAGAGCATGTCGGACTGGGACAAGATCAACATTACCATCTCCTGCGACCAGGTCGGCGTGTTTGCCATTGAGGGCACGCGCGGCCATATCCAGATGCCAGGAGCCAGCGCTATTGTCAGCATTGAAGACATGCTGCAAGCGCAGTTTGAGGCCCATCAGTTTATGCACCTCTTTGAGGGCAACCTCAAGCTCAACGTGAACCTCTTGCTGCATTTGGTGTACAAGAAGTTTTACCGCACGCAGTAATCTTCCTGCTGGGCTTGGTAGATGCGGCTTACTTTTCTTCTTCTTTTTAATCTTTCAACGACACAAACGCTTCAAATTACATAATTTTGGCCCCTGCCCTCGTTGCCATTCGACACTCGGTCAACGAGAATGGGGCAAATGTATAATGGATGGCATCGCTGGTACACGACGCATGGTTTTACGGTATTGTTATGGTCACGCTGGGGAGTTTGCATGGAAATTTGTGAGGGAGTGATGTTTGCTAGACGCTGTCTTTGTGCGTTTCGCGTGTTTGTTTTTTACCGCATGGTGTTTTTTGTTTTAGTGTGTGAATTAGCCGGAGGGAAGAAGATGAGCAAGTTTTTACATTTGCCTTTTTGTCTTCTGAAAGAGACGGCGTATATTGGATTTGGTTTAAGAAACGAGATGAGACGAACGGTATGGGAAACGATGAGAGGGGAGAATGATGAGTATTCTGCAAATAGGACATGGATAGAAATTACACAAAACAATTGTATGACATGTTTATTTACTTGCTAAAAGTCTTGGCCCTCGATTGATTCAAGTTCTTGCTCTTGTTACAAGCAAATGTTGCATGTGTTAATGCACGTGGTACGAGAGTGGAACAAGCAGTAGGCATAATAGAGGTAAAACAGAGATGGTCACATCTGCTTGGCGACGGATATTTTGGTTTGTGACGCGCGAGATAGAGTTTAGATTTTGCTCGTAATTACGGTTGCTAAAGGGAAAAGATGGCAAAAGGTGGTTACACGATCCTACGTGTCAGTGCAGATGCAAAGGCTGCGCCTGACGTCAGAGCTTTGCTTTTTGTACAACCTGCAAATTAGTTACCGGGTAGGGTTTCCCATCTTTGTTGAGCGTCCCAAGTGCCGGTCGGCGTGTGCATTTGGTATCCGGTCGGAACGGATGAGAGCTGAGGCTGTGTAGTCTGCCTGCCTGCCTGACCCCCGGCATTCAGCGTAGATGCATACTGGTGGTGCAAAAGCACTTGCAACTATCCCCTTGCACAGACGGGCCCCGGAGTACGGGACCCCGAATAATTTTTTTTTTCGATGGTGTCGGAGAGGGGGAAGGGAAACAAGTGGCTGTCGGCGGACCGCGGGGCTAGCGGATCTCGGGTGGTTGACCAGAAGCGAGAAGGGGGGGAGGGGAAAATGGAGGGCAGGCTTACATGAGAGAGTATGGGATTGCGCAATTCTGCTTCTGGAACACGAAATAGGCAATGCCTCGCGGGTGCGCCTAGTCGTCTGATTTTGAATGGTCCGAGAGCCCAAACTCGCCCCGCTAGTCAACCAGTGCCAAAGGTAGGCTGGCAATCGAACCCAGGGCGATTCGTGTCAGGTCTACGAGGAGAGATGCTTGGAAGGATGGACGTCTGAGGGCGTGAACGAGTTCATTCCGAAACGAGGCATAAAGGGCGGTCTCATGGTGATTTGCATTAGTGTCGGACGGCTCGGAGGTAAAAGGGGCCTGGATATCGGGAGCTTGGGTGAGGTAGGAGCCGAAGTCGCGTGCTCTGAGTGAGGAATAACGAAAGAGAAGCCAGAACCATCTATACAGTACGCCTGCACTGTATAGACTTTTTTTTTGGTGTGGTGTTGCAGAGAGAAGTGACAGCCCACCAGGCGAGGGCATTCGAGACGTGGGGGGACTTGACGGTCGCAAGCCCCCACCATAATTTCTTAGAGCCCTTGGGAAAACTGGTCTCGCTGCAAAGCTGGAGTATTAGTCGTGTAAGACTCGAATCATTTGGTAATCCTTCTATTAGAGGCGCGATGGGTAGTTGTTGATCGGATAAGAGCCTCACCTCAGAGCTGACACATGGCATCAGCATAAAATACCACACACGACGACATCGGGTCCCAGTGGAATGGATGAACCAGATCGGACCGGCTTTCTGTGACCGTCTTTGTCGATTGCGAAACAAGGAAGCACAACAAATCCAGTCCAGCCAACCACAGCAGCCTTGGCACCCAATGCAGCAACTGCAGTCGGTAAGCGTGACCCAGGAGCCGGGGGAGGGCGCAGGCCAAGAAGCCAAGTGTGCCAGGCTAGTAGGGTCGCGCCCAGGCTAAAGCTACGTTTAAAAGAGGCGTATTATGTGGGTTTTCTTGGTTTGTTCGGTTCAAAAATCCAGCTGTGGTTCTTTTTTGGCTGACCAGCCAGCCACACCGCCGTTCTTTTGAAGTGCACGCACCGGCGCGCCAGGGGAGGGGGGGAATTAGTGAGACAGAGAGACAAGAAGTGACGCGTGACCACAGCCTCTCGGAATATGCGGGCGTGATGTGATGAGAAAGGGATATGCGCGATGCATGGGGATGGGCAGGGAGACTGCCTGTTCTGGTTGTGAGCGATGCCGGCGCCGCACAAGAGAACCCGATGCGTTACAGATGGTGTACCAGTTTGCTGCTGGGCAGTTTTGCGCAGTCTGCAGGTGAAAAGATTGCAACTCCGTAGTACATGCAAACAAATAAAAACGGCTTGGCAGAGAGCCCCAACAGTTTGAAGTTGTACTTTTTGGACTTGTTAGGTAGGCAGTTCCGAAACCGTGCCTGCGTAGCCCGTCCGCTCCGGGCCGCTTTTCGGCCTCGTTCGGTGCATGATCCGCCGGCCATCAAGCCATTGCAGGATCATCGGTGATATTACTCCTCCCTACTGCAGAAAAGAGAGAAGAAAAAAAGTAATTAATCAGCTAGCAGCTTTCTTCAATGCCACTCTGCGTGCGCAACCCCCTGCCAAAGCAAGGCAAGCACACGCGACCGAGCCCTTGAACCGGCCTAGCGCGGGGCCAACACAAGGCTAAACCCGGTCCTGGCTCTTTCTGTTCGCGTTCGAATAACAGGGTGGGCGAGCACAGTATGCGCCATTCCAGTCCCCAACAGTGTGGCCGACCACCAGACCTGCTCAGCCTCTGATTGGCTGCGTCAAAGTTGGACAACGGCTGAACACGTCAGGCCCTGGGCTGAGTAGGGACGAGAAAAAAAATTGCGCTAATGTGAGCGTTCTGCAGCCATCTGACTGGCACACATCCCCTTACTCATTTTACACAGTGTGCTTGTGACTGGGCATCCCTGACACAGTGCACCGTATAGGTCCAAAGCCGAACGACACGAGCCCGCCACTCTGCAAGAAACCCTTGGATTGATAAACAGCAAGACACCAAATTAAAAACCCACATGCGCTAATCCAAAATATACAATTATTTGCGCATCTTTTCCTTCGCTATTTGCATAATTCCATGCACGCCCCCTCTGTCCTCCCCATGCCCGCCGTCTTGGCAAAGTTCTGACCCCGGGTTCGTAGGCCGATCGCCGTCCCGCCGCTCAAAGATAAATATCGCCGTTCCCGTCTTCTTCTTCCCCCAACATTTTTTCTTTCCTCTTGCTCTTCAACTTATACTTTTATCAATCAAGGAATCCAAACTGTTATTTATTCTTTACCTTACACACTTTTACCTCTCTATTTACCATCCCCGCCTCACTTACCCTCTTCGCGCATAGCTCAAGGGATATTCTCAGTTGTTCCAGAGTACGCTATTGACGGTTTTGGGTCACTTTTTTGTTGTACTATCCAATTTTTGTTGAGAAAAAAAAGAGAGGCGAAAGAGAGAATTTGGCTTTTTGTACCTGTTAGGGGGAAAGTAGCTGTTCTACCTACCCTTATTTCAATCACCTATTCTTCTATTGTGCAGCAGTGTATTGCCTGCCAGAACAGGAACCAAAAATCAGTCGTGCTCTGATTTGAGACATCAGCTCTTGCGACTGTTGGTCTCTGCACTACCAAAGTCACTTTCCGCTTATAAGAGCAGAAGTGCCCTCACTCTCACGCAGCTAGCTGTCGACGAACCTCTCACCCACCCTCCCTCCTCACCATGGCTCCCGATCTCAACTCCATCATTGACAGCGTCAATGCCGCCGCCACGACCGCCGGCAAGAGCAAGCCCAACATCCTCTACATCATGGCCGACCAGCTTGCCGCGCCGCAGCTCAAGATGTACAACCCCGACTCCCAGATCAAGACGCCCAACCTCGACCGCCTGGCCGAGACGTCGGTCCAGTTCGACTCGGCATACTGCCCGTCGCCCCTCTGCGCCCCCTCCCGCATGAGCATGATCACCGGCCTGCTGCCCATGAAGATTGGCGCCTTTGACAACGCCTCCCAGATCAACTCCGAGGTGCCCACCTACGCCCACTACCTGCGCTCCAAGGGCTACCACACGGCGCTCGCCGGCAAGATGCACTTTGTCGGCGACCAGCTGCACGGCTACGAGACGCGCCTCACCAGCGACATTTACCCCGGCGACTTTGGCTGGGCGGTCAACTGGGACGAGCCCGACACCCGTCTCGAGTGGTACCACAACGCCAGCTCCATCCTCCAGGCTGGTCCTTGCGGCCGCAGCAACCAGCTCGACTACGACGAGGAAGTCATGTACCGCAGCACCCAGTACCTCTGGGACCACGTCCGCGAGGGACCCAACAAGCGTCCTTTTGCTCTCACTGTAAGTGCTCAATTCGAAATCTGAGTCGGCATTCTCGCAGACGCGACAACCGCATTCTCTCAATTCCTTTCGCAATCGCCTGCTAACTGAACCCAGGTCTCTCTCACTCACCCCCATGACCCTTACACAATCACCAAAAAATACTGGAACTTGTACGAAGACGTCGACATTGCTCTGCCCAAGGTTCGCATGGCCAAGGAGGATCTCGATACCCACAGCCAGCGCCTGCTGCGCGTCTGCGACCTCTGGGACCAGGACTTCACCGACGACCAGATCAAGCGTGCCAAGCGCGCCTACTACGGCTCCGTCAGCTACGTCGACGACTGCATCGGCCGCATCTTGCAGACGCTCGACGACGCCGGCCTGGCGGACGACACCATTGTCATCTTCAGCGGCGACCACGGCGACATGCTGGGCGAGCGCGGCCTCTGGTATAAGATGAGCTATTTCGAGTCCTCGGCCCGCGTCCCGCTGCTCGTCAACTACCCCAAGTGGTTCCAGCCGCACCGCGTCAGCCAGAACGTCTCCACGCTCGATCTGCTGCCCACCATTTGCGACCTCATCGGCGTCAAGCCTGCGCCGTACTTGCCCATGGACGGCGTCAGCATGATGCCGCACCTGGAGGGCAAGCCCAACGGCCCCGACACCGTCTACGCCGAGTACACCGGCGAGGGCACCGTCCGCCCCATGATGATGATTCGCCGCGGGCCCTGGAAGTACATCACCTGTCCCGCCGACAAGCCGCAGCTCTTCAACCTCGCCAACGACCCGCATGAGCTCGACAATCTGGCGCGCTTCGCCGCTGGCGTCGAGCCCCAGACGGAGGCGGAGAAGGAGGCCAAGGCTGTGTTTGAAAAGTACGAGGCCGAGGCCAAGGGCCGCTGGAACTTTGACGAGATTACTGAGAAGGTCATCACCTCGCAGCGCAGCCGCCGCCTGGTCTGGGACGCCCTCAAGATTGGTGCGTTCACCAGCTGGGACCACGACCCTGTCGACGACGGCCGCCAGAAGTACATCCGTTCAACCATTCCTCTGGACGACTTGGAGCGCAAGGCGCGCTTCCCGTTTGTCGACACTCACGGCTACGAGATTAACAAGGGCGGCGTTGTCAGCTCAACCCGTGGTTGAGCAACAAGCAGAAGCTCGCCGGGCATAAGCATGCCGATCATACATACAGCGTCACCTTTTTGTGGTGAGCTGATATAATTACTGGATTAATTGAGGAGGAAAATTGTATCATCTTTCCTTTGTCTAGCGGTTTTAAGATACCTTGATACAGTGCTTCTAGAAGCCTACGAAATCATTAAATATAAGTACAAATTTAAAATACGCATTTTGAGGAAAGTGAACCGAATTTCCAAATTTAATTGACGAATGATATTAATATACGAAGCTCTGCTACCAATAAATACATAATTATGCCAACAGTTACTTGCGGCAAAGGCGCATCGACGTAGCGGGGCATTTTGGCACGTCACTGCGCACTTGACCGGCGCTACCCTTTCAACATCTCCAGCCTACAACTTGCACACTCCTACACGCAAAATTAGCCAGCGCGCACACGGCAGGCCATTGTCTACAATCGTTTTTATCAGCGCCCGCACTATAGGCAGACAATGGCTACGCTGGGGCTCGACGACGATGAGCTCAAGTCCGTGGAGCAGATCCTCTCCCGCCTGGCGCAGCTGTCGAGCAGCATCCAGAGCTTGAAGATGGACATAATGAAGAGCAATCCCCTCCCACACCCGTGAGCGCTCCCCGGTTACTTCTGGCTCCAACCCCTCCGTGCCTGCCAGAGCTGCCCGCTAACCCTAATGCCATCACAGAGACTCGCTGCACGCCTCGGCGCAGATTCTCCAGCGCAACCTGCAAACGGTCCTCGACAGCCTCAGCGAAAACTCGGAACTCTTCACGCGCATCGCGATCCACCCCTCGACCAACTACCCCGGCCGGACGCAGGAGAACGTGCTGACGCAGCTGCTGCGCAAGAAGCTCGAGCCCGACGTGGAGGAGCTCGTGGCCGAGGGCCGCGAGACGGCTCGCCTGGCCACGCCCGAAGGCATCGCGACGCTGCAAGGGATCTGGGACGAGCTGCGCGCGTGGACGCAGAGCCGCATAGCCGAGTACGTACGTGACGAGGCCGGCGACGCGTATACAAAGGAGGAGCGCGCCATGGGCACGGAGAATGTGCGGACGGGTTTGCGGAGGGATATCGAAGAGGACGAGGACGAGGACGAAGAAGACGAGGACGACGAAGAGAACGAGGGAGGTGTGACGGTGCCACCGAACGCCGGCCTGGCTAACGGCCTCGGGGGCGGCATGCCCCCACGCGGACCGGAGATTGAGACGTTACTGTGGTTCATGGCGCGTGCGGATTTCGAACTCCCGCGGAATATTGAATTCGAACGCAAAGGCGGGGTGCTGCAACGCGGACTGGAAGGCGTGAATATCCCGCCGGAGAAGATGGAGGACGTGCAGGCCGGCAATTCGGCGTCGCAGCCAATGGAGCTGTAGCGGCTTTCTTTCGCATGGGAGAAATACATAATATGGCGCATTTAGGAGTCTTTTATATTTTATTTCTCGAATTACGGTGTACAATTCACCGCTGCTGGGTAACAGATACCCTCATGAGCTTCTTGTCAAATACATGATTCACAGCATAACTGCCCTCCTACATTTTCACGCTGCGACAGTACAATTCGAATGATCATAATTGTGTTGAACAGACCGAAAAAGGTGCACCACGATATTATTACTCTTTGGGCCAACATTATTATATTAAATAAATGCACTGGTTTCACAACAATAGCTGTATGAAGTCATAGTTACGAATATCTACCTATTCCGTAGACTCAGCTGGAGCACGTGGCCCAAGAAAATAGCTGCCCCGAAGTCTATCTAGCTGGTGGACTATTCTATAGACTGTTGTCTTATGAACAGCTATCAGCACTTCAACTTTCCACATTGTTGACAGCTTTTTCTAACTCCGAAATCACAGGACAATTTACCATCCCCTCCGCATTGATACACATGTCCTGGAATACAGTTGAGAAGGCCGTCACCGCAAAACAGTCCGTTGGGAACGCCCGCGCACTTACACGGCGTTTTCTTGCATGCCTAGACCTTAGTTAGAAGTAGCTCGCCATGCTCATGCGCCGTTTTGTTCAACGTACCGCCATAGCCGTAGCCGCCAGAAGAAGCACAGTGAGAATGAACTAAAGAAGGTCTAGGTTAGAAATGCAAGGCCACAAGCTCTTGGCGTGAGAACCAACCTTCATATTGAATACTGGAGCTTGTATTACGTGTAGTGTAGTGTAGTGTAGTGTGTACAAGGTAGAAGTGTACGGCTCGAACAAGAAAGGATAGAAACGTCGGCTGGCGAGTTTAAATACTAAATGCGGAGAGAAAATCTTCCATTGATTAGTACCCAAAGCAATATCTCGACTTCAGCCTCAGACGCCGAAAATTATTCATCAGAACAACAGCGTCATGCAGCCACAGTCCCCCATCAACCTACGTTGTGCGTTGAGGCTGAGGCTGAGCTCAGCCATTTAAGCATAAAGGCGGATCAAAATACTACAAGCCGGGCAACCTTCTTTTTTTAAGAGACATTTGAAAATTAGTGTCTCGTTACACGAGAGCATTGCAGACATGATATGCCAAGCTGGTGGCTGCAGCTAATCCCTGTGTCGCATGGTCAACCGCGCGCAGATGCCCAAGTTGTAGTATGTGCTCACGTCGGCAGTGCTCTCACTGGTTAATTTTCGGAAAACTCAGGCCATCACTTGATTGGAGAGGGTGTCTAGGGCTTGTGTATACAGATTTGACGAGCCATTTAAGGTAACCATTGCGATGTGACGCGAAAGCCAACTCACAGAGATGAATGGCGCGAGTTGCAGGTAGTGGGCTTGTTCCAGTTTCTTCTTATATTAAGGAGGAGCTACGGCAGCCAAGCATCAATAGATACGGGCAGCGGCCTCAACTACAGAGGGCGCCTTTACAGCGTTTTTTTTAATTTCACATCGATAATATACATCCATTCGTGTCTGGTTACGATTGGGCTGATACTGGCAATATCATAACGGGAGGTAATAATGTGTGGGCTCAGGCAGCACAAAACTACCTACCCGTTAGGCTAGGCATCAAAGGAACAATGCCGATCCCGCATTCAGCGGGGAACCCTGGTCGCACCGTTGTTCGGTGCTGGAGCTTCTTTAAGCCTCTGCACAGCATCAGGGGTAGTGTTTGCTGAATGTGAAAATATTTAGCAATACACCGCTAGCCTTTTTGCGTGGGTAGCTGGTCGGAGGCCGCAGCGGAGTTGATGCACAATCGAGACCGGCCGTACCTAAGCAGAGAGCTCCGTATGCTGATCGTCCTATTACCAGCGTACAACACCAAGGTAGAAGTCTTGGTATCTAAAGCAGAGGCGTTCGGGCACTATCCTTTTTTTCGAGTACTTCCTCATCCATAGTCAGCTCGGCTCTTAGTCATGCCGCTTACCATTGGGCGGATGCCAAAATGACGCAACTATGCATATCCAGCTGCCAGCAAATAGCTGGAAGGTATGGCCTGGAGTCTCGGACGCAGCTCATCTCACCGGTCAGCTACTATTAGACAATTAATACGATGAAACCCCACCAAATAAAACCAGGAAAATGGTAAAACTGATCGATAGAGCATCTTCACTGTACCGCCCGTGGTACAGATCGTCTAGATACAGACATTACGTCAAACAGTGGCTACATTAGCCTCGATCAGTTGATCGGTGAGTTTCACACTTATGACTCTGACGGGGCGAAATAACACAGGTTAATCATCAAGTGCTATTTCGAACATTATCCAGTAGATTCAGGCAACGGGACCGTACGCAGTGGCTGGTTATTCCCTCGGCTCATTGGCTGCCTTTGAGCTTGCCAAGCTTCTCGAAGCAGGCGGCAACCAAGCTCCCTTTGTGGGAATCCTGGATTTACCACCCCATATCAATCCGCTAATCGCTGAACTAGATTTTGTCGACGTATTGCTCCAGTTTGCGTTCTTTCTCGAGCTCATCTCGGAGGAATACCTGGCACCCGAAGCCATCCCCCTACACGAGCGGAGCCACTCCGAGGCGCTGGACCTGATCTCGAAGCACGCGCCACACCAGCGTCTCAAGGCTCTTTCGATTGACAAAGAGCGATTGCGAAAGATCACGGCGGTGACTCATAGCTTCAAATTAGCCAGCCTGGGCTACGAACCCTCCGGCAGCGTCGCCAACTTGGACGTCTTTTAGGTGCACCCTCTGCGGTCCATGGCGCCGGACCGCAAGACGTGGCGGGAAAACTTTCTGGGGAATTGGCAGGACTTTTGCCGCAGCGAGGTCATGTTTCACGAGTGTCAGGGTCATCATACCTTGATGTTCAACTACGACGACGTGCACGGGACCGCGTCTAAGATGCGTTCCATCATACGGGCTCGCAGACTGTAGATTGACTGTGAAGAATCGTTTGCTGTGTACGTGTTGGTAAAAGCAAACCGGTTGGGTTAGAGCTACCGGACATGAAATCATGATGGATTTCATCGTCAATGGATTCCGCCCTTCAAACCGTCGTACGGTTTTGGTTGAGCTTGTGTACGGAGTAAACCTCGCCCGCTCGTCCTCGTGGGGCCAAGACTGTATACTAGGACGCCGTCCAACACCAACGCTACCAGTGCAAGCGGCATGACATTTTATCCAAGTTCAATATGTCATTTTATTTGTTTTTTTAATAATATATTTAATCATTTGTAGCAATTTCGTCTGTACGACGGTCGTCTCCCAACTCCCATTGAAACCAGGCAAGAAAGTTGAGGGCTTAACTACCGAGATACCGATTCACGGCACAGCCGCAAATCGGAGGTGGCGCTCGTGAATAAGGTAGAGTCATCAGCCCCAATATATTAGCAGCAACGGGTGAAAGGTTTAATTTCAACTTACATCTGCCATATCTCTCCAGCGTGAATTCATTAGTTCATTTCGGTACACTTTCGCACGATATAATCTGACTACAACCTCCACCCACACGGTAACCCCGCCATAGCCTCGCATGCTTTTAGCGTCCTGCAAACTGCCATTTTCAGACTCGGCCTTGACACCTCCATCATTCTCCAAGCCTGTTGACATCTTCCATCAATATTTTCCCTCATTTTTCGATATCTTCAGAATTCTCTGGAAATAGGAACGGCTCATCATGGACGCAAGATGCCACTGCGGCGCCGTGCGCTTCAAGACGCCGCTGCCCGCGCCGCTGGCGACGTACATTTGCCACTGTGACACGTGCAAGACGCTGACGAGCTCGGCCTTTGGCATGTCGGCCATTTTCCCCAAATTTCAGATTCCCGAATCTGAAGACCTGAGCTGTTACACGTGAGTATTAGACGCCGAGGATTATTGAAAGTCTGTGCTAACGCTGTTACAGCCGAGCGACGTCGAGCGGAGCTCAGCTATCCTGGTAGGATCATCACAGCGAACGAATGCATTTTTATAGACACTGACAGTGACTCTTTTAGCTTTTTTTGTCGAAACTGCGGAACTAGGGTTCTACACAGCGCAGATGTATGTTCACCACTAAGTCTCATCCTTCCACTGCATCAGGGTGCTAACAATTGCAGTCCAAAAATGTGGTTTCGGTCAGAGGAGGCTGCGTCGCCGGCATAGACTGGACCAAAGCCATCCATATCTGGACCAAGAACGCCATGGTGCCAATTCCAGAAGGCTCCGAATCGTACTCGGAGCATTCGTCCGACAGCGGCGGACATGCATCTGATCAACGTTGCTTGGATTGATCTGCTTACGTGGACAGAGATGAGGGCGTTCGGTGATGAGGTTGATATTCGAGAGGCGGCGTTGCATTACAGATACCAGGAGAATTAGAGGATTTAGATTACAGAGTATTACTCATTATTATTATTATCTTGATGATATTATACGAGTCGCTGTTCAGCACTTTCGCGTCCGTCGTTGCTCTCACCAGCATTTTCTCCCTCGTTTCGACCACCTGGCGCGGCCACGTCCGAGTGCTTCGCCGGATTAAACACGTACAACGGCAGCTCCAGGAATACGGTGCGCTTCAAAAACACGGGCACCTTCGCATAGAGCTGGGGCGGGAACGGGATCAGCGGGCTGGTGCGGTCCAGCCAGCGCTTGTAGCCCTCCCAGTTGTTGCCCTTTTCGTAACGTTCCTTGGCCTTGGGTCGTTCCGAGAGCGGCATGCCCGAGACGAACATGAGGAGGAACGTGATGAAGAAGGGCGCGAGGATGCTGGCATACAGGGCCTTGTAGGCTTGCCCCTGGACGTGCCCGTCCGCAGCGGCAGAAACAGCAATCATGAAGATGGCTGCCGGAGAGTTAGCGTTGTGGGTAGGCGGGGATGGAAGAATATGGTACTTACACCACTGGACGATGATATCGCCAAAGTAATTCGGGTGTCGCGAGACGGCAAAGAAGCCCGAGTCGCAGATGGCGCTGCGATTGCCCTCGCGTGTCTGCTTCGAGCGGAAGATGTACTTTTGCACATCACTGCCCGCTTCAAAAACCATGCCAATGGCATACAGAATAACGCCCGCAATATCTCTCCCCGTGCCAAAGTCTTTCTGCGGGTAGCGCGTCACGTTGGGCGCGTTGATGAGCGTCACCGGCAGCGAGACGATCCAGACCCAGAGCATCTGGAAGATCCAGAAGCCGAGAAACGACAGAAACTTGCCGCGCATCTCGTTGAAGCGCTCGTCCTTGCCCGTCTTGAGGATGCGGAAGAACAGGAAGCCGGCGAGGCGCAGCGACCACGCCATCATGAAGACGGAGACGACGATCTGCCGCGGGTGCAGCGACGCCGAGTGGCCGCCGCCGCTGAGGGCGAGCGTGAGGACGGCGAGCATGGTGAAGTTGAGGCCGCCTGCGAGATCTGGTGCGTCATTGTTAGTTAACTGTTAAAAGATATGGTGAAGGGTTGACGGACCAGTGATCTTGTCAAACTGACAGGCGTACGCGATGAAAAAGCACACCAGCTGGAAACCGACCGTGACAACGGCGGTGATGCCCAGGTAGTAATCATCGAGAACGTGAGTGGGAGCCATTTTTGCGGCGCGAGTCTGTGGAATTTCACCAACAGCAGTGTGCCAAAGGAATCAATTGGCTTCGTCACAATAAATACATTTTCAATCTCGCGCCGCGAGAAAATGTATGGCTGTGCTTGGGAAATGAATCCTCATGATGGACACATCCAGTGAGGTCATGGACTAGGGGCGACCTAGCGCGATCCATGTACCTTTTTGCGGGTGATTGGCGGGCAGAGGTACTTTCGTTGTCTCGCTCCAACGCAGCCCCCGATCCAGATGGCCCTTGGGGAGGACACGGAGATCTGAGCGATGTGAGCGAGTAAGATTGACGTTTATCTGCCGTTTTACGCAGAGAGTCGGCTAGAGCTTTTCGGAGTATGCTTTAACGTCATGCGCTCTCTAGAACATTCCTTGTTTAACCCGTAAACGTTTCATGCCACATGCTAAAAGCCTACAAGGTGTAAAGAGCAAACCTTCTAGATTGTTGAAGTGATGCGTCGACGGCCGCATGTAAGCGTATGTCCAGCAACGTCGCATGAGGAAGAGGTGTTTAGAAATACGGAAATACAGTGTCGTTACCGGAATTCCCGGATCGCACGGCAGATTTACAAAGCATCGCCAAACATTTGTTTCATATCCCAAACGCAACCGGATTAGAACGGAACACCTCCATGGTCGCCCTATGAAACGCGCTCACAGAACAGAGATGCGACTTTTTGTAAACGTGCTAATTTGTTTCAATTTCCAATCTGAGATAGCCATCACGGAAGCGGCGGAGCCGGCTCGTCAAAGCAGTCCTCCCAGCCCGTCTTCCCCGACTCCCAAAGCGCCTGAATCTTGCCCAGGCAGACAATCGGCCCATAGTACGCGTTGGGGTGCAGCCAGATGGCCCGGATGCCCGACGCCACAAAGTCCTGGTCGTCGGCCGGCCCGTGGACCAGCGCGACGCCGGCCACGATCAGCGGCCAGCACAGCGCCGACTGGTGCTCGAGCAGCGCCCACGTCGTGCGCGCGCGCGCGAGCAGCGCGGTGCGGCGGGTGACGAGCTGGTGCTGGTAGGAGTGCGTGTTGCCGCGCGCGGCAGACCAGCAGATGAAGACCGGCTGCGGCAGCGACAGGATGCCGTAGAGCGCGACGGCGAGCTTGTAGGTGTGCGCGATGCTGGGGACGACGGGGGTGTCGGACAGCTTGTAAGACTCTGTCCAGTTGTCAGGGTCGAAATCGTCGATGCGATTGAAAATGGTATCGGCAATTGTCTGGATGGCAGCTGGCTGTAGAGTATTGTTCTCGATCAGCACCCGGAGTCGGGTAATGTGCACCATCTGAATGAACAGATCAGTCGGACACGACATGTCAATGAACATCTCATGGCCCAGAATGACTCTCAAGTCTCTATCACTGATTTTACTAAACCCCTCCACTTGCGCGCGTGCCGGGCTTGTTGAATTGGCCGCCAGCCCATGCCTAGTGAGAATTAGCAAGTCAACCATCTGATTCCTCATTCACATCACGGCTCTCCTTTACCAAACTTACGCAAAAAGGAACTGAAACTGATACAGCGGCGGCTGCTGCAGGCGCAGCACCTGTTCCACACCACCGTAGTGTGCCAGGAACACCAGGAACCCTTCCATGTGCGCTCTCCACGCGCCGCCGCGCAGCTTGAGCTCCAGCGCGACCAGGTCGACGATGCGGTTAAATGTCGTGTGGTAGCTGCCGTAGGGGCCCTCGCCGCGGATGCACTGGTTGACAATGTCGATGGCCTGGAGCACGTAGCAAAAGTAGCTCTCCCAGGCGGTGGTGAGCGCGGCATCCTCACCCGGCGGCAGCAGCCGGCCGTGGACCTTGGAGGCGCGCAATATGCGGTGCGCCACGATGAAGATGAGGAAGATGGGACGCACGCAGGTGCGCGCCGAGGGGAGGTTCAGGTTGCGCTCGGGGGCGACATTGGTGTGGCGATGTGGCTGAATGATGGAATAGACTGCATTCTGTGTGAGCTTTGACTTTTCTTTATCCGATGTGTGATATTTGCCATGATGGAGCGAATGGTTCAATCAAAAACGTACAGTATCTGAAAGATTCGGCATAGTCCCAATCTGGGGGCCGCACCTCGCGAGGTACCCTGCTTCGCTCGATCGGACAGCGCGTCGCCAGGGCATTTTCATAGTCCTGGGTCCTCGTGTTGGGCGCAATCGCCACAGCAAACTTGAGCGCATCCTTCTCTGACGGTGCGGCTACAGAATAGCCCTGGCATTTCCGGCCACTTTTGAAACAGCGCCGACAAGCTGGCCTGGCCTCGTCACACTTGATTCGACGGGCCCTATTACCTGATTAGGGATTTCGTTCTTCGAACATGGCGAGCAGAAAGAATGATGGAAATGCGCATAAATCGTAGGAAGAAAAGTAATCGAAAGATATTCTGCACTTACCGACATGTGAGACAACCAGTCCTTACTCTCACAAGCGGCGTCTTCTGCTGAGCAGTTTTCGGTGCGGCCTGCTGCATGATGGCCGGTATGGCCGGTGGCGCATCTCCCGCGTTAGTCAATCTGTGGCTGCTTGCCGGCAACTCCAGATTAGTAGCTGCTTGTGTATGCTCCATTTTATTCATTCGAGGGCGTCTCTTTCACATTGCGAGCCTTATTCCTTGCAAGACCAATTCTCTTTTCTCAAGGAGTCGATATTGCGGGGGTGGTGATTGCTGGGGCTGAACTAAACGAGCCTGATTTATCACTCAACTCCAGCCCAGAGAGCAAGTTATTTGACTAGCCAGATTAGGATCTCGAAATATTAATGATACAGACGTCTACATTGTTAATTTTATAGATCATTCGTTTGCCGTGAAGGCAAGTTTGGCGCTGCAACTTTTAATAACGGCCGAAATGAGGCGATGCTGTCCCAGGCAGTGTGCCATAGACCGCCGCTCTGCCGCCACCTTGTATCAATGTAAGGCTTCGTATCAAATCGGCGATCTGATAAAGAGTAATCTAGGCTCATACTCTCTGCTTTAGACATGGCCACCCATGAAGCTGCTCTAACAGACTAACCGCGGCACATCAGTCGATTCGGCCGACTTCAACGGCCGCTTAGGCAAGCAACCCAGTTCTGTAACAGTGGGCGCTCTGCAAAGCCCGGCTGCAATTCCCGAGTCGCTTCCATCTGGCTGCAACCACCGACTTGGCAAGTCTCGTCGCCCAACCTGAGAGCATAAGCATAACCTCCCTCCTCGCACTCCGCGGATGGCGCACACCGTGTTTCGCCCCCCAATAAGACGCTTTATGCTATTAACGAACTGAATTATTCAGTCTGCTTAAAAAAAAAATGAGACCATTTCTAGGAACGCCATGCGTCAAGCGTCATGCAGCCGCATCCACCATTTGAGCACCTTCGCCTAAAGTCCTACTAGCAACAACATTATGAGTAAATTCCGGATGCTCTTTTTTCTCAATGACTCTGTTATTAATTATCATCATGTGCTTGTATTTGTTTTTTGCTCCATTTTATTAAACCAGGCACACTTTGCTGAAGAGCATGCCACCCTGGCCCCGTCGACCGCGCCAGCGACATCCTGTAACACGAGGCGTCTCAGCATCAGTGGCGCCGCGGCACCAGGTCCAGGTTTGACCCTGGGTTTCGTCTCCTGCGCCGCAGGGAAAAAAAAGTAATCTCGAGACGGCCTCGTGTCTAGTACTAGACAGATGCAATTTTATTCACGGAGTGGTCATGTCGTCGCAGGCTAGGCGGCCGCGAAACAATCGTCTGCACGTTGAAACGCGGCCGGCTTCTCAAGCCCATTGTGCCCATGCCCTACTCTTCTTTCCCCCTCTTGTCTCTCATTTTTCTTCTATTCCGTGATTGCGAAAATAACACCGATTAGATCATTCATCCCATTTACCATGATCTCCAATTGATGTTCCTTGCGCGTTACTCGTGCGCGGACCTCCATATCTGAACGGTTGGTACTGCGCTGCCCTACCCCCTCTGGATCTGTGGACCAGGGTTTGTCGCTTCTGTTTGAACCACGGTGCTAACCTGCGACTCGAGTACAAAGATCCAGTTGACCCTTTACGGGGAATCCCAGGTGTTCCTTGCCTCCTCAAGTTTCTTTTTCCGACAACGCCGGTGCTCATTCGTTCGCATCGCGGTTGTTACCAGCGCTTTCAACACTACAACGGCAGGCCCGTTTTCATAATCCAAGCTCAGCATTCTACTTTCCGTCTGTCAAATCGATTGAAAAGGGGCGGGCGTCGGCATTCGCTCAGGACAAGTCCCTGGCCTCAGAATGCGGTCGCTCGCTATTTACGCTCTTTTGGCCACGGCCGCCAACGTAAGGAACCAGCGTCTTGACACAATAGGAAACTTGACTTACACATCTCTAGGTTGCCACTGCTGGACCAGTTTATGCTAGGAAGGCGGCCGAGGGCGATTCCAGTCTGGAGCGACTGGACAAACTAATTCGAGGCTTCCAAGGCAGCGATATTGGCGGGGGCAACTCGCCGCTGCGCCCAGTCAATGGCTCCGAGACGACGATTACTCGAGCTATCACGCCTACGGTCAGAACACCAGGATTTAATACTGCGTCAGTTCCACCTCCAGCTTTAGATACACCTGCCGACGGGCGATCGACGACTTCTTCGGCACAAAGAGCCTTGCCTAGCTCGGAAGCACTGCCTGGTGTTCAGCCAACACCTTCTTCAGAACGTGGAACCTTGCGTAGCTCAAAAGCGCCGTCTGGTGTTCAGCCAACACTTTCTTCAGGTCGTGGAACATCACCTAGCACAGAATCGCCGTCGGGTGTTAAGCCTACAATTTCTTCGGGTGGAGGAGCCGTACCAACGATAGAGACTTCTATCGTCCCGAAACGTCCGTCCGAAAGACAGTCGCTATCTCAAACTTCTGGTTCTCCTATTCTCAACGCTACTTCTGCAGCAACTACGAAAACTGCCCCGGCCGAGCGTCTTTCATCTTCGTCTCCGTCTCCTATCGCATCGTTTTCCAGGCTACCGGACCCCAACTCTCAACCGTATGCTTCGTACACGTCCAAAACATGACCACATTTTAACATTTTATAGTCTTCGATTGTCCTTTATCACGGTTACAGCGTCTGCGAAGGAATCAGCGTCCACTGTAACTCGCACTGTTACCGGCACAGGCCGCACCGTCACCATCACGCAAAGCAGTCCTTCTACTGTTACTATATCCTTCTCACAGCCAGCCTCGGGTGGTTCCCAAGCTCCTCCCGCCAGCCAAGTCAAGCCACCAGCGAGCTCTCCCAGTGTGATTGAAGCAAAGCCCAACAAGGACGGCAACGGAGTCGGTGTTTCCATCATATCGATTTTCAGTCCCGGTATCCCGACACCTGCTCAACCGGCACCGACTTCTTCTTCTGCACCACCACCACCGCCGCCGCCACCACCGCCTCCGCCGGCACAATCACCGTCAAGTGCGCCTCCGCCACCAGCACCTCCGGCACCGTCGTCAACAAGTGCGCTTCCACAGCCGCCGCCACCGGCTGCTGAGATTAGCCAGCCTGTAGCATCATCAAGTCAGCCTACGCCGTCGATGGTACCTTCGCCGCCACCGCCGCCTCCTCCTCCTCCGGCAACGACAAGCACGGCCTCTCCAAGTGCTCCTTCGCCGACAGCAATCAGCTCAACCACGTCTTCCAGCTCGAAAAATTCGGAAGCGACTCCTTCGGTAAAGAATCCCACTTCCTCAACCAAAGCTTCGCCCTCTTCTACGGTGGCGTCCCCATCTGCCGGCAGCTCTTCGGCGGTCGCAGCTCCCGATAAGTCTGCTCCTCTGGAATCGGCGGTCCAGGGTCAGCCGACTACGGTTTCATCTACACGCAAGGCCACCGCCGCACTGCCAGGCGCGACTATTCCCCCACCGCTGCCTATTGACCTCTCTGGGTTTACGCTGAGCAGCCAGCTGGAACTGGGTAACTTGATGATTCAAACCAAGGCTGGGGCGGACTCTTCGGTCGTTTTCACTTAGATTGAAACGTCGGGATGGAAGTTGCGTTTTGCAAGTTGTACGTTTTGTGCAGTTGTTTCTATTTTTGTAATGCTACAAGCTATCTAGACTTTTTATTCCTGTGTCGTTCTCTAGTAAAACAAATTCAAGAGCTTTCTTTGTCGCTCTGCTATCATACATCGTATAGTCTTGGGTATCATGTGTAGAATGTGCTTTTCTCAATACTGTCCCATTAGGACTTTTCCGCACTGGCGGTCGCAGCTGTTCGCTTCGCTAGCCGCATCTTTTTCGCCTGCCGCTTGCTTAATTGCTGTCCGTCTTCCTGTTGTCCCGGTTTTCGCTTCTGACCACCCGGCGTCGACACACCATCCGTACCCGTATCTTGCCCGCTGTCCTCTGCCCCCTTGGCTGGCTCCTCTGCCGTCTGGACAATGTCCACAATCCCGCGAAACCCGTTGCGCTTGACCCCCTCGTTCACCACGACACTCCGTGGCAGCGACCGCAGGCCCTCCATGCCCTTGTCGTTGGGCAGCCCCCACACGCCGAGCAGGTTCACCACGTCGGCGGGCCCGCGCAGGCCCAGGGCGCTCTTGGCCTCGCTGCTGAGGACAATGCCGCGGCCCCGCGTGGCGCGGAACAGGCTGGTGACGTTGGCGATGAAGGTGGTGCGCCCGCGCGCGTCGGCGTTGAGCAGCTGCGCGTAGCACACCTCGAAGCGGACGCCGCGCGACACGGCGGCCATGCAGGGCTTGGGCCGGAAGTGGAAGTTGTAGTGCTGGGTGAGGTCGAGCGAGATGATGGGCACGTCGAGCGTCAGGCAGGCGTTCTGGAAGGCCTCGGCCGTGGTCGGCCGCACGGCGAGCATGTCGTAGACGGCGGCGAGGGCGGGAAGGCGGTAGTTGGGCGCCGAGGGGTCGGTGAGCGGGAATGTCGCGCGGTGGAGGACGTTGGGGAGCTTGGTTGAGGATGGCGGTAGCGTCGGGAATGGCGATACAGGCGTGGCTTGGACGGGCAGCTCGAGGCTGTGGTTGAGGGCGACGGTAGAGTAGCCGAGGCTGTAAGCTGTAGAGAGCGTCTGGAGAAGCTTTTCTTGTGTCGTGGCCGGCGACCAGGCAACATTGAGGTCGTAAAGCATCTTGGGTGGTGGTTTGCGCGTGAGCGCCTGGCGGTAGGTTTGCGCAGTGTTGTAGATGATCGCAGAGGATATTTCGGGTATAATCGTGTAATTGGACTCAGATATATAACACGCTGTGAAAATAGGGGTAATGTCCCTCGTCAAACAGAATATACAATGCTAATGCTTGTTCTTAACCATGAACTGCATTCAAACTTGAAGCTGGCAAAATTATTTTCAGTGGCTCCCGCTGCGCCACTCATGCGAGAGGTCGCGCCACAGGCCGACGATAGCGCTAACAGATAAACTGGAGCCTTCTTCCAGCGCCTTTCACAGGCCGACCTGGGGTTCGTCCAGGGATGGAAGCCGCTAAAAGGTTAACGTTCTTCTGCTTGCGTCACTGGGGGCGGCAGCTGGTCTCGGCGGCAATTCTTCCATTTGCAACATTCGCATCTTCAATAACTTGAATCGTCAGCTTCCTCTTTTCGATTCATCTATTCTCGAATCCCATTGAATCGGTGCCCACATACATCGAATTCATCTGCGCGATATTCACGACGCGCGGCCACTAACGATCGCCGCGGTCGACAACACCCGACGGCGCCTTGGCTCTTTGCCACCCCGCTGCTTGGCCCAATCATATCAACACTGTCGAAGATCAATTCAACAAATTCCCATCGTCATCATCACATTGTGTGATTTGCTACTCCGAAACTTCCTCTCGCGACACATTTCCGATCCCGTCTCGAGCGTCTGTGCATCGTCGCAGAAACAACAACCTACCCCAATCAGCGCCAAACAACAACCGTCGCCATGGCTTTTTTCTTGGTTTGCGGCCAGCAGACCTTTCGCTCGGAAGTCAAAGGTTATGAGGGCATCGTCACGCAGTGCCACCACTGCGGCAACATGGGTGCTCGCGTGTCCAAAGAGCGCCCCTTCTTCACCGTCTGCTACATTGTGAGTGACATCATCGCCCGTCCCCAACCTTGTCCACAACTAACCGATGCGCAGCCCGTGATTCCATTTACCATCAAAGGCTATCAGGATGTCGTCTGCGGCGTCTGCAACTTCCATCAACCCCTCGAGAAGCGCCCCGACGTCATGGCAATGGCCAACCACGGCCAGGGCGACCCAGGCAAGACTGGCCAGGCACAGCAGCAGGGCCAGCACCAGCAAGGCCAGAACCAGCAAGGATACCACCAGCAGGGCCAGCATCAGCAAGGATACAACCAGCAGGGCCAGCATCAGCAAGGATACAACCAGCAGGGCCACCAACAACAGGGCCAGTATCCGCAGGGCCAGTATCAGCCGGGATCGCCGCCCCCTCAAGGCCAATATGGTCCGCCACCGCAGGGTTACTACTCGCCGCCACCGCAGGGCGGGCAGCAACCTCCGCCGCAACAGAACTGGCAGGGCCAGCAGCATCAGTAAATATGCTGTCAGTTTCAAAACGTTGTTGAGAGTTCGTAATTTGTGTGAGCGAGGGTGTTGATGGTGCATCGAGAGGCGTGTGTTGAAAATTTAATCGAGTGGTTGCGGTGTGACATGCTCTGGCAGCTGTTGGCGTTGAGTGTTTCTTGAAGTTTGTATATCCGAAGTCATGTCCCATCTATCGGGAATATTCCGTCCTTTTTGAAAGTTCTTTTTTGTCGCTACAAGATATCAGCTCCGAGTTGAGTTGTCTAGCACGCTATCGAGAATAAATACATAGTTCCATTATTCGCTGATTTTGTCCCATGCTTTCCAGTCATTTATCTTCGCTACGCAACAAACCACAAAGCAGCCCGTTTTTTCATTCCGACGACGGCTCCCGTACCAGCGGTGAACATAGCCTGAAGCATATCCTACGTACTGGCTTCGCTTTCCGTCTGCCGAGACGATGGCGGCGCGCGGCTGTGCGCATCGCACGCACTCACCGATTCGGTAATCTTTCGTCTCTCCTCTTCTACTTCTTCCCGCGCGGCGCGCGCCTCGTCCCGCTTGCGCTTCTCCTCGGCCTCCTCGCGCTCAAAGACGGAGTTGACTCTGTCGCGCGCCTCCTCCGCGCTGCGCATCGTCGCAGGCGACGGACCGTACTTGGCCCGCGCGGCGTCCACGCGCTTGTTGGCCTCCTGCATCAGCTCGGTCATTTGTGTCTGCATGAGCGCCTCGCGGCGCGGCATCCACGTCTCCTCGCACAGCACCCAGCTGCCGTCGTCGCTGCACTCCTTGCAGGGCTTGATCGGGGCACCCGGCTTCTTGCGCAGGTTGGTATGCTGGATGTGGCCGCAGCCGTCGCAGGCGCGGAGAGGCGCGGTGGAACGGCCTTCGAGGGCGATGTGGTGGCAGAGATATGGTGTGAGATCATAGATTTCGACACACATGGTGGCGGGAGCGCGGTGATGTGTGCTGGTTTCTTTGTAAGTGGGAAGCAAGCGACAGCCCAGGTGGACTCGACGGACTTGAGGATTTCTTTTTTGAGAAATTACAAATATAATAACGATAATTCGATATCGAGGATATGATTTGTTCACGTAGTTTGTAGTTAGATGGTTCCTTGACTTTTCCACCTCGACTAGTCAAATATGTCAATGTGGCACAGGTGCTCCTTCACTTTCAGAGCGGGCGCTGCCACAGAATTCAACGGCAGCCAATGATTACAGCCAAAGGCCAGAATGTATGACGAAGTGAACTCATTTTACTTTTATGCTAAAGGTAAGAAAAAAATAAAAATACACTGTACCGCTGATAGACAGATTGCATCTTCCAGTCTATCACGACAAGTCCATCTCCTGCGACAACCAGCCGTACCACGTCGCCATGCTGCGCTCCATCCACAGCCCTTGCCACCCTACCCAGCGCAGGTTTAACTGGCAGTCGTCGCAAGGGAAGTCTTCGACGGTGAGGCGGCGGAGCATCTCGCCGCCCACGACGCCGCAGCCGCGGCAGTCGGCGAAGGGAACCTTGTTGCAGTGGATTTTGATCCGGTGTTCGCAGCAATAGAGGTGAAGGTAATAGTCTGCACGACACATTTTTGTTTGGTCAATTTTCAAGCAGTGGAAATACTTTGGTGGGAGGTTGATACGAAATTGGGAAAAAAGGGTTTCTGGGCATAATGCAATTATGGTTGCCGTCATGTAAATGGAGCAGCAGCGGCTGCCTGTTATAAATATATTTAAATGGCTTTGTCTCAGTTGTAACATACATCTTCTTTGCATCGCTTTCTTCTGAAATTCCCTTGGCTCTTTTCTTTTTAACTTCTTCAAGGAAAAAAAATGTCTTGTGCGGACGGAGTCTTTGTCCTTTGTGGCTTGACCACCACACATAGCCCAAAGAGCTAGCAAAAGGTTCCTTAAAACGGCATTAATTAGCCCTTTTTTGCCTCTGTGGCTCTCCCATTTTCTTTTTGAAAGCTAGTAGCCAGAGTATCTGGGTCGTGGGTGGTCTTTGAACTCCTCTTCGGGAGGCACCCAGCCACGAGCTAGGGCGTCGTCTCTGGGGAGCCAGCGGGAGACACACACGACCCATTTCTCTTCGTCGATGCACTCCCGGCAGGGGACAGTGTCCGTCTTCGATGCTAGAACGGTCTCATTGGTCTTTTGGCGCATGCCGCATCCGCCGCAGTTGTCATCGGCCACCAGCATATCGAAGCGTACGTTCAAGTGATCACACTTCCACCAGATGGACATTTCATATTTATGACACATTCTGATTTCTGTTGTTGTTGTTTTTCTTGCGTTGTCTTTCCGAAGAATGAATTGGTAATAGGGGTCGTAGGATCGTACGTTCGCCTGGGATTGCGAATTTTTGTGACAGTAGACAGGTCTCTTGTCTTGGAAGTGGCATCCAGCTGTCTTTTATAATAAGTCTGATCGTGGCTCGACCGTGATTGACCTTTGAATGGTTTTGGCTACACACAGCTGTCATTCATAATGCTTTTTATAGTGATTCACGCTTGAATAGCGTTGTACGCCTCGACAGGAGTCTATGTGCAGTTTTCTTCACGCACCATCACTGCTCTACGCGCGCCGAGACCATGTCAATCTGAGATTTGACGTCTACGCATAGACGGAAAAAATTGAAGCTTTCGGTGAAAGAGACATTGTTTGCATCTATAATCTATACGACTTTAGGGTGGATGGGTCTACGTGATACCGCTTCCCAGTCGATGGGACTACGTTAATCGTCGACAGAGAACGTTGCAGCAACCGACATATCCATGCTCATGCTATAGAATTTGCTTCATCAATGTTATATTCAGTAATCCGTCAACTTTCTTCTCGCTATATTTTGGTTTAGACAACGCTTTGTTTTCCTCTTTTCCGTCCTCACATTCGCTCACGGCCGAGTCGACGGCTGTATCACTGAACCATCAGGCCGCCAGCCGGCTTCGACGGCCTCCCTTCTCGACATCCACACTTTGTTCACCTCAACCCATAGGCGCTTCGATACACAGGTCTGGCAAGGTGCATTTTTCGGGTAATCCTTGGTGACCACCGGCGGGCCACAGGACTTCTCGCACCGGCCGCAGTCATTGACAGGCACCCATTTCCAGAATATTTGTTCCGAATCACCGCACATGTACACAATCAAGATACGTCTTTCCTGGCACATTTTTGCTGTCAGCTTTTTTGTGTTTGCAAGCTCGTTTCCTTTGTCACTCTGTGGTCCGTGTTTGATTTGCTTTATGCAGGAAGTTGCTTCGTCTCCGTAGGAGCCCCTAGTAATGTTGCAGGTCGGCGGCGTTAAAAGGCGAAGAGTATCCAGCTGGGTGGAAAGACGATGCTTTATAAGACTAAGGAAAATATGAAACTTATCGATTGTATGACAATATTTTGTTTTTCTTCTGTGTATGTCTGAATCATAGATCTGTCTACCTGAGGCAGTGCGCCGTCGCACTTTCCTTAACCGCCCGTCACACCTCGTCCAATGTCTTTCTTACTTCCGTCAGAAAATAACTGCTGCATAGGTATCAATTTACCATAGCAACACGCCCCTTGCCGCTTGTGAGAGGCTATCGGAGTACTTGTCGTTCGCCACCAGGAGATACACGGGAACTATTCATCGAAGGTAAGCAAGCAATCATACTCAGATTTGTGCTATATTATTCGCTATTATGCAATGGTATCTCAAAACTCGTATTTTCTCTGTGTTCTTTACGCGGGTCCCGCCGCAGACGACCCTGCCTGTCCACTGCCACTGCCACTTCCACTTCCGCTACCCTCACCACCACCGCCGTGGCTCATCTTCAAACTCTCCTCCATGGCCCGTTTCAGCTCCTCGTCGTCATCATCTTCATTCCCACTAACAGTCTTTCCTTTGGCATTCTTCTGCCTAAACTCTTCTTCCGCCAGACTCTGCTTCTTGATGTACTCCATCACGATATCCTCCTCATTGCGCATCGTCTCCGCACGGTGCATCTCCTGCTTGGACGCGGCAATGGCGCGCTGGAGTTCGTCATCTTCGGGATCGTGCGCGGGCTGGCCTGGCAGCTCCGCCGGCCGGCCCTGCGCGAGGAACGACTCGTGTGAGGGCAGCTCCCGCTGGTAGCTGGGGGCGTCATCCGCACCGTACAAGTCGTCGATGGGCGCTGGTTCCTCGGTGAGAACTGGCCGTGACTGGGAAGCGCCGGCGAAGGATGAAGACGACGGTCCAGGCGCGCCGAGCTCGTCTCCTGGGAAGCCATGCTGCTCTGCCATGCTCTGTTGCATGGCAAACTGGATAAGATCCTGGTATTCTTCGTCGGTGATCTTAAACTCGTCGTCTTCAAAGATCGTCGGATCGTCGTTGCGGTTGTTCTTTTCATTGATCCAGCCACTCGCAGGCAGCGCACCACTTTCGCGCATAACTCGCAGGCTGTCGCGAATAGCGGTTTCAATTTCGGCATCATCTTCCGGTACACCTCGCGATGTTTCTCTCACCGACGCCTGGATTGCGCGCTCGATCTCTTCGTCCTCTTGAGAGGTATTCGTAGCATCGACGGCGGCCGTGGTTTCTGGAGGTGTAACGCGAACTTGTGCTTCGACATAGCCGCGCTTCCACGTCTGCTTCTCATCTTGCATGCGCTTTCGTTGCGCCGACGAGAGATGGCGCGTCTGGAACCAACTGGTGCGGGGCTTGGAAAAGCCCTTGTCCATGACAGAGACGGTATCGCTGCTGTCGTCTGCCGTCATTGGTGGCGGTGGCGGAAAGGGGCCGTCGGTGCCGCCCATTCGGCGCTTGAGATCATAGAAGCTCGACAGATCAAATTTGACCGTGTTCCAGCGGCGCAGGATGTCCTCTTGCTCGCCTTCAGAGGAGAGCATCATGTCCTGCTCGCCTTGTTTGATGCGGGACGATATAATGTAGTTGTACACGCTGCGGCTCATGTGCTTGCCAAGCTCGGCGTGCATGCCTTGCATAGCGTATCCAGGCAGCCCAAAAATGCCAGCGGCCGGCTTCAGAATCAAGCCTCCAATGCCTTTGCCCATGCCCTTGACGAGACCAACGGCGCCGTCCTTCTCAGCACCGTGAAGAGGCTGCATAACTAAACCAGAAATGCCGTCAAAGAAACCGTAGCCAAGCTCCTTTCCCGCAACCTTGATACCAGAGGACAGGTCGGTGACCTTTTCCACGGGACGCACCAGGTCGTCGTTGTAGAGACGCGGCATGTTGCGGAATCCCTTGGCCAGGCCAAGGCAGAAATTCATGGGCGACTTGACACCGGCCTCAATAATTCTGTTTACGCCTCTCGCCGTGCCCACGGCGCTCTCCATACCAAAGGATGCACCAGGCGACATGTTCTCTTCACGGACGCTTCTTTGGCTGGGGGACATTGGGCCATGCGGCTCCTCTTGCCGAGTGGGTGTTTGAGTACCAGTTGGTGGCGTATCCGGCGTGTGCGTTGTCTGCGTTGTCTGCGCTGTATGCAGCGATGCCTGGGAAGCATTCGCATCTCTCGAAACAGATGGGCGATGCTCGCTGCCAGTCTCCTGGGACAGATGGCTAGATGACTCATTCGCTTTGGACATGGAGATGCTGTCGCTATCTTTTTTGTACTTCTTATGCGACTTCCAAATATCCCTCGGCATATCTGCGATAGCCATGCCAATAGTCCCAAGTGACAGCACGACGGCAGCGGCACCAGCAGATATCGGATCGGTAGGCTGATCTTCGGTGTTGAACTCGCAAGGACGGTATCTATAGGTGTTAGTTACGCGATTGGAGTTTTATCGCCTTTTAGTACTCACAGTTTCAGATCAGTGTACTTGATGACCTTGTTCTCAACCAGAACGGTGGCTGCGAGAGGGCTGAGTCGAACCTTGGTCCTACGCACACGCCATGCAGCAGCACGGCTAGGCGCGACAGAGCAGCGCAGCTTCTCCGTATCGAGATGCTTGTGAAAGCTGTACCCGCCCTCATCCGTACCCTTTTCTTCCCTAATCTTCTGGCCGAGCACCTTGGCTTGCGCAATAGTCTCTGGCTCGATGCACTTCTTGATCGCCTCAGCCAGCTTCTCCGCCGTCAACTCCTTGTAGGGAACGGGGTCGGGGCCGGCGTTGGCGCGGGCAATCATGGAGCCCCAGAACGGCTGGTCGCCAAAGAAGGGGACGACAAACGTCGGTTTGCCGGCCTTGATGCCGGCCGCGGTGGTTCCGGCTCCACCATGGTGCACAACGGCCGAAACGTGCTGGAAGAGCCAGTCGTGGGGCACGTTGCCGAGCATGTAGGTGCCCTCGGGCAAACCGACGTCGTCGGCACCTAGACCACCCCAGCCCTTGGAGACGAGAGCACGAACGCCGGCGAGATGGATGGCGTCAAAGATCATGCGCGTCATAGCGTTCGGGTCGTCCACGACAATGGAGCCAAAACCAATGTAGACGGGCGGTGGACCAGCGTTCAGGAAGGCGTCGAGCTCGGGATCGGGCGTGTATGAGGAGGCGAGATCGAGGAAGTAAAAGCCAGACACGTCAATATTGTTACCCCAGTCGTTGGGCTTGGGAATGAGAGCAGGTGACCAGCAGTATGTGTACGATATCCTAAGTCGTGTCAACAACCCAGGTGCCCAGAGTGGCGATAGCTCGGGCAGCTCAAGTGCCTTTACACGGAAACGGTTGATGACGTCGCCAAGACCCTGCCAGGTCATAATTTCAACTAGCGTGTAAGTCAAGTTGTTGGTAAGAGTGTCGTCGAGGTTGCTGGACTGAATGTTTGCGAGCGGATGTTGAAAGGCGCGCGTAGGCGTCCACGGCATAGTAAACATCATGTGCAGGGGAATACCCAGCTTCTCTGCAATGTGAATATGCGCAAAGCTGGGCGGGTTCGCGATGATGGCATCCGCCACAAACGGCCGATCCGCAGGGTTACCCGGCGTGTCCTGCGACGAATAGTTGGTGCGCGCGTACCGCGCATGCGGCTTCGGCGGCGGGCCCAGACCATCGCCGGACTCGATGCAGGAGCGCCAGCAGCCGATGAGGATCTCCTCGATGCCGCGACGGCGCTTGCTAACCTCGCCGCTCTTGAGCGCGTCGAAGCCCGGCATGAGCCCCGGGTTCTTGACCATAAAGGCCATGAGCTCGGCGGGGTCGCCGCCGATGCTGAAGAACTCGAGGCCGCTGTCCTCGACGAATTTCTGAAACGTGGCGTGCGTGGCGATGCGCACGCGGTGGCCGTATGTGTCGCGCAGCGTCTGGCCGAGCGCGACAAAGGGCTGCACGTCGCCGCGGGAGCCGACAATCTGGATGACAATGTTGAGCGCGGGCGGCGGCGTCTGGCCGGGCAGGCCGCCGAGGGACTGCGGGATGTAGGCCGGCGGGAGCGGCTGCTGGGATTCGGCGACGGAGACTTGCCGGTCCACGACGGGCGCGAGGAGCTCCGCGAGACGGCGGTTCTTGGTGCTGATGTTGATGTTGACACGGCCGTCGCCTGGTTCACTTGTTAGCATGTTGCTTTTTTTTAACTTTTTGAATTTTTCATCCAAATTATCTATTTACATACCCGTTACGGCGGCACCGGCTTGAAAGCCGGGCTGTGAAAATGTGACCCTGTCAACTTGGTCGCCGTAAGCTGGCGGGGCTTCCGCGGGCACCTCGAGATCAGGAAGAACGAAGCCGTCCGTGATGAGAGACTCTTCGGATATGCTACCAGCAGCGGCGATGCTCATAGAATCCGGCCTTTGCGGCCGCGCCTGCGCGTCTGCCGCGGCCTGGGCCTGACGCCGGGCCATCACTTGCTTCTCATCAAGAACAGTCATGATGGCGGGGCATCAAGGTTGAGGCTGTGAGTGATAAGAGGTGAGAGAAATGCCTGGCTGCGGGGAAGAGGGGTTTGTTGCTCTGTCCTGGACTACCTATGTAAAAAGAAAAGAAGAAGAAAAAGGTCCCGAGTTCAGAGGCCGCCCAGAGAAACCGCAGGCAAATCGAAATGCTGGAGGGGGATGTGGTGTGATTGATGCGCAGTCAAGCTTGGTCGCGCAGGTCAGATCCCCAAAGACCTGCTTTTGGTGGAACGACGCCTTGATGACGTTGGGCTGGCGCTACCGGTTTGCCTTGATTTCTGTGGCAGGGCGATTGCCAGCGCAGCAAAATGCCGGGGTGATTGAGCGCCGGGTTTCTCTCTGAAGAGGACTGGAATTTCTGTTGAGAAGGGGAGAAGAGTGGGAAGAAATACAATAAGACTTGAACAATGCGGTCCAGGCTGAGGTGGACCAAGCATGTGTTAGCAGACTGGGCCTGATTGATGGTGGCAGCTCTCACGGCCCACTCTCGGCGCGGTGTCGACCGTCAATCAGCCCTATTAAAATGATGGACGTGCGTATAGATTGTGATTCAAAGATTTATTTTCCGATGTTTTGAAGTATGCCTATTACATGTAGTGTATGTTTTATATTACCCCAGGGCAGACTTGCGGAACCTCATATATGTTGACGCAAGTTGCCCGAAGCTCGACTTCTAGAGCTACACGCGTGTTGACATTCCCACATCCTATTCGGGAAGACATCTCGCGAGTTCCCGACAAGGGTTACTCTCCCCCGAGCAACCCGCGTTTCATCCCGTCGCTCCAGCCCCAAGGCCCGAATCCAGCTAGCTTCGCCCGGTCGTGTAAGCTGCCATGCAGGGTAGCGACGGGTTATCAAGACGGGTGGATGTCCTAGACAGGCTGAAGAGCAGGAAATAACCATGAGACGGGAGACGACCGACTTGCAAAGTGCCGAGGCGCGCGGGATTAGCCATGGCCCATCTCAGATGCCATCGTTCTTCGTTTTCGGGTTAAACGGCCTGGCTGGGCTGTGCATCGGCGACGTACGTATGCCACCTCAGCCCGGGTCCATCGAGGATGCTAAATACAGCATCACGCGGCGGAGAACATGCAAGGTTATAAAACATGGCACGCATGCCGATAGGCAGCTGCTACTTGAAAAGGTTGTTCGTCCACGTCATCAAGAACATTGGCCCCCAAAACCGAGCATATATTATCGCGGCATTTTGGGTCTATAAAATTTCTTTGGTATAATACAACATGCTGAGGCCTCCTAAAACCAGATGAAATCTAATCCCTGATATCCGAAACCTTTTTTTGCATTTGCAACAGAAAAAAAAACAGGACGCATTGTACCAGTTCGCCCAAAGGACAGTTCTTTTTCCCAAAATCATCATTTGAACAAATCAAACAGTTTCCCAGAGGGGTTCACTCGTCATGCAAAAACAAGAGCGGCCGTACACGGCCTATTCTCGTGCATCCCATAAATTCTGTCCACGCTTCTGTCCTCTCTCCTGTCCTCTACCGTATATTTCAGTCTCCATTTAGCTCGAGAATTTTCGGGTAAGCTTGGCAATAACTGTAGCACGTTAGCTTTTGTCGCCCTAATTTCACTGATTTCGTGATACGTACTGTGAAGAGCAACAACGCTGAAAATGAAGACGAGAGAGAGAACGAGAACAACGACGGGGTCGACCTTGAGACCGGGAGACTCGTCAGTGTAGAGTCCTGTAACCATACGTTAGCATTTCTATTCCATCACCAAGTCTTCTTCGCCCGCATGCGACGGAGAAAGCATCCTCGTTTCCGCGGCAGCTGTCAGGTCGAGTGTCAATCGGCGCAGCAGTAGCCCCAATTGAACCACCCAGAGAGCTCCGTTGAGCTCGGATGCAGTTCATTGTCTGCAGGGTGCAAAGATATCGAGGACCGGGGAAGAAAAAACGTACTCAGCATGGTGCTGCTGGAGCCGCCGGCGCCGGCCGAGCGGGTGCTGCTGGGACGGGCATTGGCAATCTTCTCCTTCTGGTCGGCGGCGGCGCGGCGACGGATGGCCGTTCGGGGACCGCCAGGGGGCGTGGGCGACGAGGGACGGTTGAGGCTGGCGCCGGTGGCCGCGCCTTCGGGCGAGGAAGCACGAGGGGAAGACTAAAGTCAAGCAATGTCAGTCTCAAAAACCCATCCAATCCGTCTATTCCTGCTTTGCTCGCTGCCATTGCGCCGTCGCTGAATCGGGGTCGGGCTGCCGCTGCGATGCGACCAAGCTCCCTCTCCCTCCCTCACGCGACGAAGGAGGCAACAGGGTGTCCTGTGGCCCGTTGCCACTAATGTCTCCCGCCGTGCGCCATCCAATTGCTATCAAACGTACCATTATGTGTTATAAAAAGAAGAAGACCGGAAGAGAGCGTAGAGAAAGAAATCCAAGTCGAGGGAACCGCTGCAGGATTGACCGATTTGGATTATCGAGAGATGTGATTGAGATGGACGACGGAGGGATGTGATGGGAAACGGGGGAGGTGTGTGTCCTTGCGACGGGGTCGAAGCTAGCGTTGGTACCTCTACCACTGTGGCCCTCCCCAGGCGCCCCCGGGCTCAGGGCGAGTTGAGGCCACATGCACCAGAAAAGGGTCTCTGTCGGAGCGGCGGCAGAATGATTTTCCGACGCTTGGCGGGAGAGCCTCCCGTTGCAGTGGCCGACAATAGCATTCATGCATGATGCATGCATGATTCAGAGGTATCGTTGACACTTACAGCCGCATCTCATTGAATTTGTAAAGTAAAAAGAGCCCCATTGAATTAGAAATAAAGGCCTGAATTTTTTTCTCCGGATTCACATTTTCAACTATCTTCTGTCCATGCACAACATCAAACCAGCTAGCGTCATTGCAGTCTCATATAATCGCTGTATCATTGAAGGAGTTTTACAATTTGAGGCAACTATGTATAGTAAGAGGTATCTTTTTCTTCCTTTCCCACTTCCGCTGGTCTTTCTGCATTTCAACCGTAGCGTCCAACAGAAAAATAAGCAAAAACAAAATTGCAAACAAAACAAAAGACAAAGAAAACAAAGAAAATGGTAAAATCACTTGCCGTCCTTTTCCCCTCCTCTTCCCCCTCTCCTCCTCGTCTCTCTTTTTTTCTGATCCTCCCGTGTGCATGTATTAGACAAAGTGATCAAAGTTCCTTCTACACCAAAAGAAAAAGGACAACACCAAAAGAGACAATGAAGAAGAAAAAAAAACAAAGAAAGAAAAGAAAAAGAAAACCCCTTCGACCAAAAACGCCTTGCGCTATGAATGGAATACTGTAATTTTCCCATCGGAAGCTCTGCAGAGATGTAATAACAAAGATTTCAAAATGTGATTTTGAATGACAAAGGAAGAATGGAAAAATGCAAAAAAAGTACAAGGTTGCGTCTTCTTTCTTTTTTTCCCGCTTGTTTTGGGGAGAGGGATTTCCTTTTTTTAAAGAGTGACATCGAGGACCAGGCTGACATCCGAGACTTTGGAGCCAGCCAGATCCTCAAGGACGGGAATCAGGTCTAACAATTCGTTGTCGTGAGCGTCAGAGAACCAGCTGCTGATGGGGACGGCGTGTTGAGGGTGGAATATGTACGAGGTCGGGGAGTTGTCGATGATGATGGTGTCTTTGAGGTCGCGTCCGACTTGCGACAGATCCTTGACGTAGTTGCCTTGGTGGTTGTAGCAGCTTTCGCGGAACAGTCGGTGGTGCACGACGTTGTGGATATCCAGCTGATCTAGCAGAGGATCACCGTACTGCGAGCCGAGTTAGTGAATGGCAGACGGGGCATGTCAGACGAGCTGCTACGTACCTTGGAAACGGATGCAGTAAAAACAACAACTTCGTACAACTCGCCAACTCGCTTCATGAATTCGTCGACGCCAGGTCGCTTAATGACATATACATTATGATAGTTGCCTTCAATCTCGACAGGTATCGTAAAGTCGGCTTGGTGAAGGATCTGCGGGCATAATATTAGCATGTAATTAAACGGGGTTCTTGTGTGACTGTTACGTACCTTGAAGGAGCTGTGTACAAGGGTTTCATCAAGATCCAGAACCAAGCACTTTCGGCCCTTGTGCTCGGGAGCGATGGGGGGCAGTAGCCACTTGCGCTGCTCCTCGACCGCGGTTACCGGGGGAAATGGGACAGCCGTAGCAGCGCTGGGCCCGGGGGGTGGAGGTGGTGGTCGGTCGTCGTGCTCCTCGGAAGTCTCAACGGCCGGGGGCTCCTCGGGTGCATCGGCCATGGACGAGTCGTCGCCATTGGAGGAGTTCCCTCCGCCCGCCGATTGAGGGGCGCTGGGAGGCTCGACGGCGACAGCCGGTGTATTCTTCTGCTGCTGGTCCGGCTCTTCCATGATGACATCCTGGGAGCCACTAGCCGCTCCTTGGTGGTCGGCCGACGCGGCTGTGTTGTTGGGCTTCTCATTCGAATGGCGAGCATACTGATCCTGCGAGGTTTGAGACCGGGATTTGGCTGTGGTTGGCCGTTGAGGAAGCTTGTTCAGCTTGTGAACGTTGTCCTTGTCCTCGTCAACCGGGCCGCCGCAGCACCCAAGCAGAGAAAGCAGACCTCCCTTCTTCCTTCTTTGCTTCTGCTCGCTGGCCGAGGGCGAGCTCGGTTGTGTGTGACCAGGCGTACTGGGGAGCTCATTGTCACCAGCATGGCGCGTAGCATTTAGCGAGCCGTTGCCCTGAGCCTCAGCGTAGCTGTTCTTGGAGTCTTTGGATCGCCCGCTGCTGCTGCTGCGGCCGGTGGCCGAGGGCGCAGACTGGATTTTCTGTTGCGAAGAGGATCGCGAAGGAACTTTGAGCATGCTCTGGCCTTGGCGGGCGGTGCCGGCTTCTTCGGCAGTAATCGTGTCGTGGTTGTCGGTTCCCATGTTTGCGGCTTTCTATGGTTGTGTATTAGATGAGGGCGCAGGTTCGGGCGAAGTACTTCAGCGGACTGGAAAGCCACGCGTGGCCGGGTTAGCAACGGTTTCGAACAAGCAGATGTTTTGCAGGTTGCGCGGGAGCAGCGGCGGGCTGCGACAGTCGCAAAACGGCAAAGAGAAGATGAAAACTCACGTCGACTGGCAATTGGGCTGGACAAGCGCGCAAAAGTCCGAGCCCAAGGCGGGTGACAGAGCCAGCCCTACCAAGTGCAATGGGATCGTCGAGACGCGAGGCCTGGACAGGGAAAAATATCGCAAAGGACAGGCGGAAATGATGGACAAGTCGAAAATGAGCTAGCGGTAGGGCGCGTCGAAGCCGTGGCCGGAGGATCGAAGCCGTCGAGGATGTGAGGCCTGAGTCGAGATGGGAGCGCTAGCTTAGGCGGAGGCCAATGGCAGCTTGTGCGGTCAAGGCTGGCGGAAGCGTAGCAGGCGTTGAGATGCAAGACCAAAGAACAGATGCGCAGCGTCTGCTCTAAAGATGGACGAGGACGACAACGGCGAGTCGCAAGATGGATACGGAGGGGGGGGGGACGGGATGCGGCGTATCGGAGGATGGATGGAAGAGGCTCGTGGCGCAAGGAAAACGAAATGGCCGTGGAGCGGGATGGAGGTGGTTGAGAGAGCAGCAGCAGAAGGACGAGGCAGGCACAGAGAGCGGCAGGCTGGGCTGGCCTGTGGGGAGGAGAGTGAGTGAGAGATGGGGACGCACAGTGGGCAAGCAAGCTGGTTAGAGGAGGATGGATGCGCTAGCAGTGCTGGGGGCTTCTGTAGAAACGAAAGTACCTCGAGGTACCTTTGTCGTGCACGCAGGGCGCCAGAGGACAAGAGGAACATTGAGAAAGAGAGGAGGGGGGCCCTGTACCAGCAGGTGTGAGTGGGGTTTCCCATGAGATTAGCCAGCCCCAGGGCTTGACACTGATAGGCCAGTGCCCCGTGCTTCCCGTGAGCCAGGACCACTCCAACCACCAGGCGGTACAGGGCTGCTGGCCGGTTCCTACAGGCGTCTCCCGGGTCTCCCCTGAGCGGCGCCTGGGGTGCAGCGCCCAGGTGTGTAAATTGCGCCGTGAGCCTGGGGGCCAGGCATGGGCATGGACATGGGCCAGCGGGAAACAAGAGTGGAGGGCCGAGTTGTTAATTTCCCAGCGTCGGTTTCTTCTTTCTTTGTTACTGTCAACAAAGAGCGCGCCATTGTCAGTATTGGCACACCTTGCTTGCCAGAGCGTTGCAGCTGTCCTGGGTGACCGACCGAAGAGCACACCCCTGTACTCTGAGTGTGAGTGCTGCTACCACTGATGGTGGCTGCATCACAAGTACCTCCAAGTACCTCTTGTCCTCCTTTGTCGGCTTCAATGACACCCAGTACCACCTGCCAGCGACATCTGCCTCTCTGCGCTCTGCTGCGTGCTATTCTTATATTACACCGTCATGAGTCCCCGACAAGACATCAGGGCCGCATCCACCTTCACCATCACCTTGCAGCTCTCACTGCCTGCAATCTCGTCCGGGTGACGACTACGCGTGAGATGCCGCAGTACGACGCAACGTGCAACCTACCTCCAGCAGGCGGCTCCGCCCGTCCCCAGCGCCATTCGTTAGCTCGGGTGCCACTGGTGCAGCGGTTTTGCTGTGAAGCTTTGCGGCGGCGTATCTGGAGCTCCAACAGGCCTCATCGTTTTCAGGCTAGCAGCCACTAATTAGCTAGGCTCATTTGCTGCAGTGATGAAATGCTGCCGTAACGTTTTGGCTGCCTTGCAAGTTGCAACACGACGGAACCGTTCACATCTGCTTGGCAACTTGCATGCTGTGGCGTTCACACCAACCCACCACCAACCCGCCGAGGAAACTCGAACTGCAAGACACACCGGGCGCTAACCTTGGGTCCTACTCAGTAGCTGGTGCACACTTAACGCTCTCTGACAGTTCTGGCAGCCAAAACAGGCTGCCTGTGGACCACCTGCGGCGCGGGCAAACTGAGTCGGGTGGGGAGTGATTGTCGAGTGAGCATGCTGGAACAGAAGCTAGCTTTGCTAGTGGTCGGTTTTGGAGACGAGCATTGCATTGTTCGACAGCCTGCCAGTGCTATTTTTCTCTTCGGCTAGCCTGTAGCTCAAACATTGGAGCTCGATCCAGTAGCCTGCCCCTGTGCTGCCAGTTCTGGTTGGGCCGCCAGCCTTTTCCGTCTTGTCACGGTGCGACAATGGGTCCCTAGCCTGGTACCGCGAGTTTGATTGGCCCTCTTGCCGCCCGGCGTTCGTGATGCCACTTTACTACTGGTGAGATGGCCACTCTCCAGCAACCAGTCAGAGACATGGACGCAGTGTGCTGGAAAAGAGTGCCGTTGGCAGGCATATCCCTGGAGCAGGGTCTCCGGATCAAGTTCCGCTGCAGCGAAGAAAGGCGAATTGGAGAATAGCGAATCGCACATTGCATGCAGCTTGCAGCACTCGGTGCGGAGTAGAGAGGTTCCCTGCAGAAGGCGACTCGTTGGGCATAGCTGCTGCTGGTGTTCACAGACATTGACCACTCATCGCATGTCAAAGCGATTGGTTGGCTGGTCTTGGTACTCAACGGTAACGTGACAGATGTCCCTGATAATTATGTTCGCGGTGACGTGCAAGCGCTTGCCATACTCAAGGGATACAGGTGGCGTTCATAAAAAGCCTTGCATTTCTCGCAGCCGGGGATCTGTAGTCGCACAGCACAAATGCCGTTTTGCAAAGTGCATAATTGGTCATGCACCAAGAAACGGTGCTATGGAATGAGGAGCCGTGAGAATGTGTGGCGGCGGGCCGATGAACCGGGCTTCTTCTGGAAGCAAATGCGGCTCCGAAGGACTGACTGTCAGCTTCGTAATACTAGACATGCTGTCAGACACCAGCCTCAGCAGGTAATAAGGCTCCTTCGCTCGCTCTGCCATCGTTAGCACATGTCTATTTCTGCGATGCGACCGCCGTTTGGCAAAGTACGCAGCAAACAGGACCAGTATGGTGGAATCGAACAGCAAAAACTGGAAATGCTAGATCAAAGTTCCTGTGATTAATTTCACGTTTTCCGTAATTTAAAATACCAAAATATCATGCAGATAAACCAAATCGTTTATTCATTAGGCACAGCAGCAAACAGCTTCCCCAGGCGTTCTCCAGGCCTTCTCCAGAATCATGTGACTGCCCCGGACTGGGACGCCCGCCGCCAGCTCCACCAGTTTTCTGCCTGCAGTAAGCGGGACCCGGTTGACATGCCTCGGATAGCTGCACTAGGCCGTTCACATGCCTGATCGCCCAGTCGAACAACATCCTCTCGTTCGATTGACAGTGGCCGTCTCAATCCCTATTCATCCAATCTTTCCATCTCGTCGCAACGCTACCTCCCGCGACGTGAATTTCTTCATCCAACGGCCTCGAGCTTTTGCACGCCAGCCCGCCTCTGCCCAATTGCCAATTTGTCCTTCGTTCCGGAGCGGGCCCATGTCCTCGATCGCTTCCGTCATCTGCTAAAAAGAGGCACTCCCGCCGCACCTCACATACGCCTAACCCTCGTCGCAACGCCCTACCACATCCGCCGGTTTCGCCCTTTATGGCTGCGCAGTCGACGCTGCGAGGCACCGCGGCCGAGGAGGCCATTGCGGCCTTCTTCGAGAAGTGGACGGGCGCCGCCAGGTCGCGGTTCCGCAACAGCTCCCGCGCAACGCGCATCCTCGCCACGCTCGCCCTCGTCGCCTCCATCATTGTCGGCTCCGAAGGCACCCGTCGCTGGTGGAAGAGGAGCCACCAGGAGCACGAGCAGGGTCGCAAGCTGGTCCGCACCAACTCGTGGGTGCAGCACAAGGATGGCTCCCGCACCATCTACGTGCCGTATAAAGAGGGCACCGCCAAGGTCGTCATCAACACCACCAAACCTCTGACCTTCGAAGCCCATCGAAGACTCTTCCTCAATCCGCCGCGAGTCTCTGGCCTGGGTGATGCGACGGTCCCGTCGGCGCAGACCAAGCCTGGTCTAAACCTTGCGTTCCTCCACCAGTTCCTCAGCCTCATGAGCATCATGATTCCTCGCTGGACGAGCAAGGAAGCCGGCCTACTACTCAGTCACGGACTTTTTCTCATTCTTAGAACATACCTGTCGCTTGTCGTTGCACGTCTAGATGGTGAAATTGTCCGTGACTTGGTGGCTGGAAATGGCAAGGCCTTTTCCTGGGGTATTGCCAAGGTACGCTTGAAGTCGCTCTCTTATATACAATTTCTTACTAACTCGATTACAGTGGCTTGGACTTGGCGGTTTCGCATCTTACACAAACGCTGCTATCAAATTCCTCGAATCAAAGGTGTCCATCGCCTTCCGAACACGACTAACGAGATATATCCATGATCTGTATCTCAACGAAAACATGAACTACTACAAGCTGTCGAACCTTGATGGCGGAATCGGCCAAGGAGCTGACCAATTCATCACACAAGACCTTACCCTCTTTTGCGCCGCTGCCGCCAACCTCTATTCTTCCCTTGGAAAGCCGTTCATCGATCTTTGCGTCTTCAACTTCCAATTATACCGATCTCTCGGACCCTTAGCTCTGACTGGTCTGATGAGCAACTATATTCTCACTGCAAGCATCTTGCGCCGACTTTCTCCTCCATTCGGAAAGCTCAAGGCTGTGGAGGGCCGCAAGGAAGGTGACTTCCGCAGTCTCCATGCCCGCCTCATCGCCAATGCCGAAGAAGTTGCATTCTACGGTGGTGCCGACACAGAAAAGACCTTTTTGAACAAGGAGTACAAGTCGCTTAAGAGCTGGATGGAAGGCATTTACATGCTCAAGATCCGCTACAACATCCTCGAAGACTTTATTCTCAAGTACAGCTGGAGTGCGTACGGTTACTTATTGGCTTCGTTGCCCGTCTTCCTACCCGCCTGGGGTGGCGTTGGTGGCTTGTCCGAGATGGCTGAGCAGGCCGCAAAGGGTGGTCGTGAGCGTAACCGTATGAAGGACTTCATCACCAACAAGCGTCTTATGCTTTCGCTTGCTGATGCAGGCGGTCGCATGATGTACTCCATCAAGGATCTCGCCGAGCTTGCTGGCTACACCAGCCGTGTATATACGCTCATCTCGACCTTGCACCGGGTTCACGCCGACGCCTACTACCTCCGCAACGCTCAAAACGAACTCTATTCGCTCTCCGACGTCCAAGGCACTATTCAAAAGGGATTCGATGGTGTTCGATTCGAAGGCGTCCCGATTGTTGCCCCTAGCCTCTGGCCTCAGGGCGGCGATGAGCTTGTCGATGAGCTCTCCATGATCGTTCGTGATGGTGAGCACTTGCTGATCTCTGGACCTAATGGCGTCGGCAAGACTGCCATTGCTAGAGTTCTGGCTGGTCTTTGGCCCGTCTACCGCGGTCTGGTCAGTCGCCCCAAGAACATTGGCGAAGATGGTGTCATGTTTCTGCCTCAGCGCCCCTACCTCAGCCCTGGTACCCTTCGTGATCAGGTCATCTATCCCGATGGCCACGTCGACATGCGTATGAAGCGCAAATCTGAAGATGACTTGAAACGCATCCTGGAAGAAGCCAAGCTCGGCTACCTTCCCGACCGCGAAGGTGGCTGGGATACGCGGAAAGAATGGAAAGACGTGCTGAGTGGCGGTGAGAAACAGCGCATGGGCTTTGCTCGCCTGTTGTACCATGAGCCCAAGTACGCCATCATCGACGAGGGCACCAGTGCTGTGTCGAGTGATGTCGAAGGACTCTTGTACGAAATGTGCAAAGAGAAGGGCATAAGTAAGTTTTTCCAATTTCTGTCTTGGCGAATACAAATTACCCAGCAACTAACTTGATACAGCTCTAATTACAATCTCTACTCGTGCGTCCCTGAAGAAGTACCACACTTACAACCTGGTGCTCGGACAGGGTGAGACTGGTGACGAGTGGGAGTTTGAGCGCATCGGTACCGAACGCGAAAAGCTTCAGGTGGAGAAGGAGCTGCAAGAGATTCGCGAGAGACTGGCGCAGGTGGACGAGTGGAAGCAACGAAGAGAAGACATTGACAATGAGCTCGCGGCGGTGTGGACTGATCAGGGTGAATCACTCGACGCACCCGAGTACATCGAGAAGGCCGAAGCCACCGGCGAAGAGGCGGTGGAGGAGGCCACAACTGCATAGACTGAGGCTTGGGCGATGTAGAACATGCATATTTTTTTATACGAGCAAAACCTGTATCTGTACATATGGCCTTGGATGCCGATGAAGAGAAACAAAATACCAACAACTGCATACACATGATGACCAATCGAGACCAAGTAACTCTCTTTCCTCACCGTGTTGTCGACGCATGTCTTGGCTGCCGGATGAGGTGGTTGATGCACGAGAGACGTACATTGCGTATTCATCCGTGCGCTTTTCTTCTTCGCCTGGACCCTGGGTGCTCAAAGACACGTATTTGGACATGGGGCGGGGCTGAAGCCGACAAGAGACAGATCAGCTCCATGTTTCTTTTTTCTTCGTAGCCATCAAAGTCGCATCATATTCCCAACCTGGTACTACCTTGCCGAATTAGTATCGTCGTACGAGTGAGCGTGAGAGATTATCAAGTGAAAATGTGCCTAATATGCAAGGAACAGATTTTCATTTTGACGATTCTTCCGAATAACTGTCATTATTCCCACATAATCGAGGAACTAACACTCATTCTGTCAGGACCATTAGAGCCGCAGTACAGCTTAACAGCGCGTGATTCTTTAACCAGATCGAGTATATGCAGCGACGCTTATTACAGCCGCAAGGCAGTAAGCGTGGTCTCCGATACGATGGCCTATTTTTACCCGTTTCGCAAGCACAACAAGCCCGTCATATGTAAGAATGCAGCCAGACGGAGCATGTAATTTGGCACGCTGCTGTTAGCGACCTGACTAGTCAGATATGGCGTCCACCACTTAAAAGAAAAAGAAACAAGGACCCTGAAGGAAAAGTCGTTTTTGTTTTGGCTCGCCAAAATTGGATGACGAGTAGACAAAAGAAAAGAAAGAGAGACCGGAGCAGTGTTGCGACTGGCCAGGCCTGAACAAGGGACAGAGTCGTTGGCGTAATGGCCGGGGCGGCTTCCAACTTACCACCAAAAACAGAGTTGTCTCAGAAAAGGACGCCAGGACCGAAACTAGCCCGAGTCGGGAAGATAAAAAAAGGGCCCTTGAGATCTTGTGCAGCCTCGCCCTGGAATACAAATCAAGGGCTGGCTGAAATGGAAAGAACGAGACGTTCTCGGCTGGGGATAAAGGGCGGGTTTGGAAACAGAGAGGGATGAACCTGGTTGTGGCCAAAAGGGAAGCTTGATGTCTATTTCCAGATTCGTTTCCCTGATACCTTGCCGCCACTCCCCAGAGTAATATCGATCGATCGAGATGTTTGGATTGATTTAATTGGCTTTTTCTTTTCCTTCTCGGTCGTGTGGCGGCGGTGGCGGCGGCGCTGTGTGCTTGTTGTCCCACGTCGCGCAAGACGTCGGAAAAAGCAACGACTTACACCCGATTAGGACGCGTGCGCTGGCCAACATGCATGTCTTCGCCCGCGCAGCAGCTTCTGCATAAGTGTCAAAACAAGGAAGAATAGCGGAAAATATATTCCATTTCATGAAAAGAACAAACAGTTCCTTTTTTCTCGCTGAGCGGCCCGCGCTGACAACTGTCCCGGCTGCGACCGGTCTGCTCGGCGTGTCTGACACGCCTTCATCCACACCTCCTCCCGTTGGCACCGCACGTAATTTACCACATGTCTCAGCTTCCTTTTTGGAAGCTGCCAAGTCCCCATTGTGACTAGTTGGACTTTTGTCCAACGTGGTGCGGTGGTCTCTCTAATTTCCACAAGGCCTGGTTTTCTTTTCCCTTGTATAGCGGGCTGGCGGGACGCTTCCCACCCGACGTGCGTGTTGGAAGACATTAGACATTGTTAATAGACGTTGCCCTCCCATGTGGCTACACCAAGTCTTGTTTCTCCTTCGCCTTTGTATTCATTCTTTCGCAGAGAGCAGGTTGCCCGGCCTCCCCCAAGATAATACCCCCAAAGATACCCTGGTCCCGGCGTTTCTCGTCTTTCTTACTGTCTCGGACAAATATCGTCCTCGTGAGAGATACCTGGTAACACCAAGTCGACTCCTACTTTCTTCTCACATACTACTTTCTTTTCACATATCTTTCATACTCTTCTTTGTATATTTCTACTTTCCTTTTCTACAAATCTCTTTGTTGTCCTGGAGTTGGAGGCAAGTCAGTGAGAAAGAGACTTGCGCCTCACTTGCAATAACGTTAGTTGGTTGCAGGAATCAAACAGGTCAGAGCAGTTGAGACGGGGGTTTGCTCGGCATGTCCCACCACAGACAATCCGCCATGGATGCCTCGGCCAACTCGCGGGCGTCCATTGCCAGCATCGTGAGCCTGCCGCGCCTCACGGAGACGGGCGAGCTCAACCGTGCCCTCCCCAAGATCCCGCTGCGCGTGCCGCAGAAGAACCCGCGCCGCAGCCTGCCACCCGGCGGTATCCCGCCAAGCGGCAGCGGCAGCGTCGCCAGCGGCCCGACACCGTACGTATCGCCGGATGGAAGTCCGCACCAGTCCATGCCACCGACGCCGACGTCGGCACCTCTCTCGCCTTTCAAGACGACGGCGTCGGAGACCGAGACCAATGAGCTTCATAGCCCACTGGGGTCGGTGACGCCCCAGAACATTGTCGATGCGGAACCGGAAGATGAGAAGGAATGGATCGATCACCGACAGAGAAGATGTCGTTTCATGATATTGGTGGGTGTTTTCACGGCCATTGTTGCCAGTCTTGCCGTTGGGCTTGCCGTCGGATTGAGCAAAGGGTAAGCCATTTCTCTTTTTAATATTAGCTACAGCAATGTGTCACTAACAAACTTTCATAGCAACGCCAAATCTGGTAACCACCCGTCCTCCGACGTCCCCTCCAACGCCGTCTTCCCAGCCGGCGCATACAGCTTCGACACCTACCTCCGCGAGAACAGCACCTCCTGCACCTCGCGCGCCACATCCTGGCGGTGCTACCCCGAGTCCAGCACCGGCAGCAGCACCATCGGCTCGCGGGCCACATTCTACTGGACGCTGCAAGCCGGTGGCCAGAGCAGCTTCTTCGTCACCGGCTCCGACAACCCGTTCGGGCCGAGCTTCGCCAACCTGCCGGCCACGGTGCTCGACGCCGACCAGCCCACCGAGCGTCTCACGTTTGCTTTTTCCATGAACAAGACGGTGGTGCCCTTTGATGCGGGGTCGCCCACGAACCGCGTCGCCAACTGCACCTACCCCGGCACCGTCTTCCAGGCCACGCTGTGGACGCGCCGCCGCGGCCGCGAGCAGTTCAAGGCCCCAAGCCACCCGACGCAGTACGCGCCGTGGCCGGGCGACTTTGAGGTCACGCAGTACAAGAACTCGACGATTGGCGACCCCGTGTGCCTCGACAAGCAGGGCAAGGGCATTGCGGACATTCAGGCGGCGGGCGGAAGCTGCCTGTGCCGGTACAGCAGCACGTCCATGAGCTGAGAGCGTGCGTTTAATTGCATATCGCTGGTTGATAATGGAAAAGAAAAGTAGCAGCAGCAGCAGGGATTCGATCTCTTTCCTTCGATTTATCCGTACCATTAGCGCGGCGTGCTTCTTTTTTTTTTTTACCCTTCGTTACATAATTTTTTGGAGAATGAGGCGGCCATTTACAAGGTATTAATAGCATAATGTTCTGCATTGCTGATGTGCGAAAAATGGATCAATTTATGCAAGTGAAATACAAAAAATCATCTATGAAATTCTTTGTTCTTCTCCGTCGGACCGATATACCGTTGGTTTGTAAACCACCACAGGGCAACTGCCCGATTTTATGACCATGTGCTTTTTTAAACAAGCAAAACAAGCAAACCAATCCGAATGTTTCGTATCGTATCAACTGCCACAAATCCAAATCCGTTTGAAAACACCCTTCTTTCAAATTGTCGTTTGACCGAAAAAAAAAAAAACCTTGGTGAAGTCCTGAAACCTGCTGTGTTATCAAAATCAAACTCCTCTACCGGCAGACAAACGTGTGCTTGTCCCAGCCGTAGTAGCGCGTTAGTCGTCTAGCCACGTTCATCGTTCGAAATCCCTCCAGGCGCTTTGGGTGCGGCTGGTGGAAGACCACCGAGCGGCCGAGCCCCAGGCTGGCCGGCGGCTCGAAGAGGACGCTGGATCCCTTCTTGGGCGTGATGCTGAAGCCGAGCTCGGCCATGGCGGAGTTGAAGCTCGCCCAGGGGAGGCCGCTGCCCGCAAGCGACCTGTCAAACATAATCGCGAATACCTGCGCCGTGGAGGCGCTGACTTTGATCTTACCGGGGACCGCGAGACCAGCAGCAGCAGCACCTGCCGCCGCCGCCGGAGGAGGAGGAGGAGGGGACTTGAGCTTCTTGTCAGTCTTGGCCATTGCCTTCTTGTTATTATTCTTCTTGCCCATGGTGAGCGAAGGGTTGTCGTTCGTCGCAGTCTTCGCTGGTAAAATAGCCCGCTTGTTGCTGTTGGGAGGGCCCTGAGGCTGTTGAGGCTGTTGCTGAAATCGGCGTTGGGGTGCGGTGTGAATAGTAGAGCGAGCTATGCAGATTTCTTGCAAGCAGATGTCGACCACGTCCTTATATACTTCTGCCATTGTGCCCGTGCCATACAGTCGCGTGCAAGTGTCCAGCGCCGTCATGGCAGCCCGGAGACGCGAACTATCGGGACGTCTTTCAAAGTTGCGCCAAAGTTTGTCAATGTCAAGCATGGACTTGGCGGGAAGCAGTTTCATCTGCGCTTGCTGTGTGGCGGTGACGAACTGCGTCTGCTTTGTTCGCGAAAAGGACGGCATGCGACAAACCACATCCAGGTCCTGGATAACCTCCGTCAGGTGTGTCATGTAGCCAACAATGAAATCTTCACCGACTGTGCGTTTGCACGATTGCCTATTATTTATCTGAATGCGGGCAATGCTGATGAGGCCAATGGCCGCCTCAGAAGACGTTTCTCGCTGAGACAGTTGCAGGAGACAATGCAGAATGGTGCCTGGGGTCGCCAGAACGTCGGGCTTGCCCTTCATGACGGTTTGGGGTTTACCTTTTGCGTCAACTTTGTTGAGTCTTGTGAAGCACTTGCGAGCCATTCCGACCTGAATTTCGGTGCGCATAATACTCTGCAAGTGCTCGTACTCCATTTGGCAGACGTTGGCGAGCTGTTGTAGCACTATGTGCTGGAATGATTTATTGTCAAAATCGGAATGAAGCAGGCAGAGGAGCTCGAGGATGTACTGCCACAGGACAAGCATCCTCTTCTTCTCGTTCATGGCGTCAAAAAACGATACGCCGACTGACTTTGACGCGGACGAAGAATCGAGCGTCCGGCGGTGGGCGTCGTGCACTTTTTCTGAACGATTTTTGATGTAGCGCGACATGTACTCGGAGAACTTCACCGGGTCCATGTGTTCTGAGTCAAAATTTTCCGAGACGTAAACGTGGTCGAGAGCTCGGCTGATGAGTCCAGGCAGTAGCAGCTTTGCTAGCGGAGTCTGGACGATGAGGTTGGACTTGGCGCTGGCGCTGAGTTCGGGCTTGGGGGTTCCTGGAGCGCTTGCTAGCATTTGTACTGGATGTGCCACCAGAGGCTCTCGCTCCAAGACCTCGCAGACCATCGTGTAGAGACACATCATCAGCAAGCACTGTCGGACATAGATCATCTGGCCCCAGACCTTAGGCACGCGCAGGATGCCGACATCATGCTTGCCATTCCGGGCTACATGGCTACGAAATGTGGTTGCCGAAGCAATGTCTTCAGTTGCTCCGTCCTTTTGCTCGCCAACAAAATGCATGCTGCCTGCGTCATCTGAAAGCTCATGTCCATATGGGGTGGCCGTGATCACACCCCGTATAAAATCGTAGTCAGATTGCTGGTCCTTGAAGGGAATAAAACTTTGCTGGAATATGCTGCGCGCAGCTCTAGCTTCCATTAAGTCGAGAAATAAGGCGGAGTCGGGCGCGGTAATTTGCTCCAAGTTCCATCCCGGCACGTAAAACCAGTCGATCAGCTGTGAAAGCACATCCTTTTGGGTTGCTTCGAAGCACTGGACTCGTTCGTCATGGCTCAAACAGTTCCAGGAAGCCTTGATTTGCTCTCCGTTCTCTCTCCAATCAGAAGTCAGAACAGCATGGATGCGTAATAGATCAAACGAGCCTATGGATGGTCGAATCATGTTTGCTGAAGCGCAAGATGCCGCTGGGCTGTTGGCCTGTTGGTAGGGGGTTATTCGGATAGAGAGATGGGTTTTCTCTTCATTAAAATTGAGGAAGGAAATAGTTATTAGTATATAGAAAGAAAAAAAGAAAGCAAAGGTGCGGCATTTTGGCCATGCTGGCTACGCTGCGGCGTTTGCAAAGGTATTGCGGCCTCGGGCATGACGAGCAAACAACGGCTTGTAGCCTCGCGATGCAGTGAATCTGGGTGGCAAACGGCGGCCTGCGCCACGGGGCTGGGGCAAAGTGTGAATAAAGCGTGAAATGGCATCGTTTTAGCTGACCGCTTAAGTGAATTCCGCATCGGAGACATTTTTCATTGATGTGATGTCTCGGGTGATGATGCAAGGTCCTCGGCTGGCTGCAGGAGCAAACTCCCGCAAAGCGAGGGTGAAGGCGCGCGCATAACAGGCGAGCAGCGTAGTTTTCAATAATTAAATATTTTATTATTATTCATGCAAGTTAAACAAACAGACCACGTGCGTATCCTGGCCAGCTGAACTGAAATCGAATGCGATGAGGGAAGTTCCAAGTTGGCTAAACGCATGCCTAACTTAAGAAGCCGCCAGCTCACCAGCCACGTAACTAACCACCGCCCAACTAGATGATGCAACTTGTATGCTATCGTACATGTAATTAAAACCATAGGGAACAAGCTGCAGTTTAGTGGCAAACCACAATTCCAAAGCACTTACCTTGTTCCGCTGTCCGGTGCTGACTGGAGATGTATTCCCTGTATCGCTGTGCACGTATCTGTTTTCGGATTCGCCCTCCCGCCTCATCACGTACGCTGCCCAACCCATACTGCGGCCACTTCTGCTGACCTCTTCTCGATTCCTAGCCCGTCTTCTGCCTCAGAGTAATTACCGCGACGCCTTGCGCCGGTTCGGTCAGGTATCATCACTGGCATACGAGTCCCTGTGGTAAATTTGCATGTCCTTCGCTCAACCAAACACAAACAGCCATCGAAAAAGAAAATTCAAAGGCCCCACGGTGGTTTGTCCGGACTGAATACTGAACTAAAGTTGTGACTTGAGTATTGGATGGGGCCTCAGTACACTGGTTGTACATCATGGGCGAAGACTCCTGTGGTAACTGCAAATATGAGGATGAGGAAGAATATTCCCAGCCAGTTGTTGAAGGATCAAGAATTCTGCGATTTACTGGGGGAATGTGCAGACTTTTTATTATTATACTCGCTACTCTTAGCGTGTGGCAGACTGGGCGGCTGTGCCACAGACGTTGGTTGAGATTGTGGCGGCAAAGTCATGACGAATTGACTGCTAAGACAAAGAGTGACTCACCGGCTAGCATTTGTAGGATGCACAAGTTAATGTAATATGGATTGATATGGATAAATTTGTGCAATTCGACTTCGCTTGTCCCATTTGCTCCTGGCAATGAAACAACCACACCCAATGTAATATTAACGTATTCCGATTCTTGTCAAGCTTGCAATTTAAGGAGAATAAGTAACCTTGACAGTTGAAACTACGGTTGGCTATTACGGTGAGTCAGTATTGCATAACCTTGCGCTGCCAGCAAGGATGCAAGCCACTTTACTTGTATTCTTCGCGTCTTCAACATCCAAGACCGTCGCCCTCCTGAAGCCCAAGCCTCAGCCAGAAGCCGAATCTGCATCTCTATCCGGCGCTGCGGTATCCTCGTTTTCCCTCTTCCTCGACGGAGGGTTCGATCTCTCCACTTCGCTGTTGGTAGCAGCAGGCCCATCGGCTCCCGGCGCAGTAGGCCTGACGACGGTGACGCTGCCCAGCTCCGCTTCCACATTCGCGCATCGCTGCTTGAGTTCCGCCACCGATGCCGCGACGAGCCTCGCATAATGGTCCGACAGGCTCATCCCCGTCGCTGCCTTTGTAAACTCCTGCGTGGCATGGACATACGCGCGCGCGACCCCCTCGGTCACGAGCATGTCGTCCGGTACATGCTCCCTCCGCAGGCTGAAGCCCGCCTTGGCCTGTGACAGCCTGCGCTGCAGCCTGGCGAGCTTCGGCGTGAACGACTGGTTGCGGAACCGCTGCGCGGTATCCATGGCCAGCACCGCGCTACACTGCTGCGTAAAGTACACCATACTCGCCAGCTGCTGCAGCACAAAGCCCGTGTCCTGGCTGATGCGCCGCGTCATCTCCTCGGCCTTGTCGACGCGCAGCGCCGCCCAGCGCATGAGTAGTGCGCTCGCGCGGGTGGGCGTCGTCGTGCGCCGGCAGAGGTCCGCGAGCACCGCGAGCAGCTGGTCATCCATGGCGTCGAGGTCCTGGGCGGTGACGCGGGCGCGGCCCCGGACGCGGCCCGTGTAGTCGGCGGCGACGGCGAGCTCCAGGAGCTTCACGCCGAGGTCGACGGTGGCATGGCGCTGCACCGCGGCTTTGAGGCGCTTGTACTCGCCGCGGCACGTCTCGGCGAGTTCGCGGACGGCGAGGGCGCGCAAGACCCCGTCGTTGGGCCGGTCGCGCAGCAGCACCAGGAGACCGTTGAGATAGGACCAGACGGCCTCGCACCGGATGGGCTCGTGGACCATGTCGAATAGGGCGGCGCTGGAGGCGTCGTTTTCGGACAGGCCTGGCTCCTGGGTTCGCATCGCCCAATCTCGCGCCGCCATGAAGTCGAGGAGGTTTGTTCGAAGCCACACAGAGAGGTGATTGGACGCTTCTTTCATTCCATTGGCAATGCTGGTCAGCCTATTAACTCTTTGCGAAAAAGCACCCAGGTCATCAGGCGCGTCGTCGAGGTCGTTCGTGGTCGAAACCACGCCGTTCCTGACGGCGCCTCGCCAAAGAGCCTTGATCTTGTCCCTCTCCGCCATAATCTTTGCCGTATTTACGGCCAATTTTTCTGGTCCCATCTGCTTCACCATGCTAGTCAAGCCGTAGAACAAGCTTTCATGCCGGATGAAGAGCTTCTCGATGACTATGGCCGCCACAGTAGGAGGCATGGCCGCCAGCAGCTTCAGCAGAGCGGCTGTGTCGCTGCAGCAGTTGTTAAACGTCATCGCTCCACACCGGATGCTGCTTCCGTGCCATTCGAAGAATCCACTGCATTCGCGAAACCTGGCGCGTCTGGTCAACGTCCTGGTCATCTCCGCGATGTGGCGTTGGTCTTGCGACTTACTAAAGAGGGCCGTGGCCTGGCGCAGCAGCGTTTGGCTGCCCGCTGTATCAAGCAGCGAAAAGGTAATAGACGACGGCGCGACCCTGGCGCGCCCATTCCATGCTGGCAGAGGCAGCTGACTTGCTTGGTACTGCAAGGTGTTTTGGAGGAAGGCGAGCCTGTCCGTCTCGTCGAGAAGCTCCCAGGCCTGGCCGCGCCAGTGCTGGCGGAGCAGAACAATCTGGTGGTGCAGCTTGACGAGATTGGAAATGGCTTTGGGGTACTCCATAGCAATGGACGTCGAGTTGGTTTGAACTTTGTTCTGATACATTGTGTAGTGTTTATTGCGTAGAAAATTTTATTGCGTGTCCATGTATACAATGATGTAGGATGGCGACGATTTATATAATTTAATTATGAGAGCATCCGATTCTTTGAACCGTGAGGAGATTCACACCAGTGTTGTTATAAAAGGCTTTGTGCGATTGCATTGCTAGCCTTGTGTGTGTACTGATATGCATTGGCCTTTGTGCTGGGACTGTGGCTGCAGAACGCATGAGCTGCCCCGACGAGTGTGTTTCAGAGCCATTGGGTGCATCGTAGCGCCATAAAAGGGATGCCAAAGGGATACGACCGGTTCGTCTTTCAAGTCGTCCCTTTTCTCAGCGCCTCGATTTTATGACAGCAGCATCAATAAGATTGAATGTAAAAGGAGCACAAAGACTCTGCTGACGCAGTGGTGCACATGGCAAAGCCACATCGCAGGGGCCTTGTACGTTTCAAGAAGCAAAGACTAAAAATAAGCAAAATCGGGGGAAAACCAAGGGACGTGCCGCAAAAAAGTAACAACGGTTTTTTAATCAACCCTTGTCTTCAATGGTGGTGCCCATGCCTGACTTTGCTTGCTTCTGCGGGAGCGGCATGCTCAGTCGGCGTCACTCTCCACACAGCACGGCAGATCGCCCGCCGAGAAATAGCCAGTCATATTGCCCTCTTTTTGCATTGTTTCCTGCACTTTTGCTCACTTGTCACCTTGCAAGGGTGACAGGCACAACATGGTGGTGACTGGATGACCGGGAAGCGCTTGCGCTAGTTCCCGTGGCCATTTAATGGGGGTGGGCTTGGTTACTCTTTGGTATGGGAGGAAGGATTCTGGACGAGTTCTGGAATCCGAACGGGTGGGCTTGGCTGGCGGCACGACTCTCGGGGCTTGAGTCGGGAGAGTCGAGGAATTTTGCTAAATGATAAATTTGCGCCATGAATTTCTGCCTCATTTTTATTTTCTTGTCTGACCAAGGGCTGCTGCGGTATCTGCATGACGATGGTGGTGGCTGGAGTCGTAGCGGCCTGGTCAGGCCAAGGTACGGTACCGGCACAGCGGGCGTTTGGTGTGGGCAGCCCACTAAACAGGCACCGTCGTCCACTGTAATAGTCCAAGTTAGCGGCAGCCCAGCACCGCCAGCTAAACCCGGGGCATAGGTAGGCAGCGTTGCTCACTTAACTTGCCCCCCTCCCCCGTTCCTCCCAGCTGCTTCTGATTTTCCTCCCACAACCTATTCTGTTTCTTTTTGGCTCTTCTTTGTCGTTGTCGCTCTGTTCTTTTCGAAATGGAGCTGGTGCGGTCGTCGTTGGGCGCTGCTCTCGGAACCATGCTCATTTCGCGGGGGACTTATATCCACCAGCACCGTTTCTCATGGCCAGGCCGGGCGATGGCTAGCAGGCGACGAGATGGCGACGAGAGGCTGTCCGCTCTGCTCTCTTGACACCAAAAGCCGACAAAAAGAGAGATATTTCCGCGCAACATTCTCATACCGAACAAAAAGTCGCCTCGTCGGTGTGCTGGTCAGTGTCGAAACCATCGAAGGGCCGGGGTGTGCCCGCGCGAGTATCCGGACATTGGCGCTACGCTACTGCGCTGGCCGCCACGAGGCGTGCATGCCCAGTCAGTCAATCACCCAAATCCAGGGTGCCCAGCCCACCCATCACTTTGACGGTGTGGAGGGAGCCACTGCCACCAAGCCAGCCTATTTGGCCTGTTTCTGGCTATCTGTTTGGCTGATTTCGTGCCAGCAATTTGCTGACGCTTGTGTCACAATTTCCAGTATCGATTCCTTGGGCAGACGCATTGCCTCCCTCCCACGCCACTGTGGGCGGTGATACGAAGAGGGCCGGGCTGCGGCCAAACCTGTCGCACCTGGTTCGCATCCTAGGGGGCCAAGGTTTGGCTTGACCGTCGAAACTTTGGCAAAAGGGATCCTCTCACACCATGTCATTCTGGATTGCGATGGTGGGGCTCTTCTTTGGGCAAGACTGTCGTGGCGCCCATTATTGACATTGCTATCCGAAGCGTGCAAACGGGGTCTTTGGCCCGAGACAGGACGAACGGGGGTGTGTGGCGCCAAGCAATTCGGATATGATTTCCTTTGGATTCGGCGTTGGCATTTTCTTTGAAAATATCAGAAAAGCATGCGAATCCCCCCTCTCGACCAGTCGCTCCTTGTGGCAGCAATCCGAGATGCTGGCGCCGTTGACATGCCATCATGCAACTAGTACGGGCCGCCCGTCCCACCCACCATTACGTCCCTTTTTTCTGCGCTGGCCAGGCCTATCTCGATCTTTCTGCAGAGGCTATCCGGTGTGGATAGGCCTTTCGTTTTTTTTTTTTTTTGGTGTGGGAGCTTGGCAGATGCAGAGCTTGCGACGGTTCTTGAACGCGCCGAATATTGTTGTGCTTGACTGGACGTTGGCCAGCAAGAAGCATCATCACGGTCGTCTGTCCTCGACACAGACTGGCTGGTGCTGTTTGTGCACAACAGCAAATGTGTTAAGAAATGGTAACAGTTTCCAGCGATTTGCTAACAACAGCCCTCAGTCCGGCTAACAGCCCGCCATCCGCGTCTTTGATTGGCGACAACCACCTTGGGGGGTCCATATTTCACTCACGCTATCCCGCATCCGGCTAGCGCCTCGTGCTGCTCGCAGTGAGAAGCTCCCTCGCCGCTCGAAAGGGAGGCCGTCCGCTGGCTGGTGAAACTGCGAGACAGGCCGCGGCCAGCAAACAATCGCCGACATCCACCTCAACGCGCGTTAGCCTTGCCATTCATCGAGCTGCCACGCTGCCACCACGTCGGCCACCCCTTTGCTGTGGATTGAATCTATATCGCCTGCTTTTGTACGATATCCCGCGCATATTCTTGCGAGTCCCAGCCGCCCGTTGGCCGCCGCAGAGGTGTCTTGATTGCATAGCCGTCACAGGCCGTTCTGCGACACGGTCGCAAATTTTCTGCTGCCTCCTGCACCAAGGCAGCGCACCACTGAGAGCGCACTCACCCGGTTCAAGTCGCGCCCACGCTCTCTATTTTTTTCCTGCCAAATACGAGCAGCAGTCAGCAATCGATTGCGACACCCCCTGGCAAGGACCGCGTCCAGTTTTCGCGGCTGTCATTTTGCGGCTCAATTCGCAGGGAGCCCACCCTCCACTGTCAAAGCGTCCAGGCTACGTGCGGTCTCGCGACGAGCGCCGTAACTGGACCACGACAAGGTACGTCGATTTGTGCGATGGTCTTGCGGCCTTTGCAAGTACCTCCGATCCCTTCCCTTACCTGCCTCCCCTATCACGCCCGTGCCCAGCACTCTCAGGCTGCCGAACACTCTGCTTCAGCACCTTGTCTCCGCTGGATCCCACTGCCACCCACTGCCAACCTCCCCCGTACCAAAATTTACCCACCAAAAAACCCCCCCCCAAAGCAAAGCCCCAAGGCCTGCGCCTGCGTCTTTCTCCTCTGCCCGTCTGCCCATTTTCCCACCCCCGACACCTGCTCATTTCCTCCGCCAAACCGCGACGCGACTCGACGCTGTCCATCACCACACTCCGTGCCGTGCGACCGGCCCCATCTCCATCCAACCTTGTGCCATTCAATGGGTCCTGGACTTCCTATCGCTTGATTGCTGACTTTGTTTTGCATAGCTCGTTGGCTCTGACGCCATGAGCACCTGGATGAACGACGCTGTCCCGAACCACAATGGCAACGGCTTCCCACACATGAACGACCCCAACGCCGCCACGGGCATGATGGATCCTTCCGCGTTCATGGCCAATCCGGGCCAATTCAATCCTGCCCAGTTTGCGAACCAGCAACAGCAGCAGCAGCCTCAGCAAGGCCAGCACCAACCCTCCCAGCAGCAGATGGCCGCCATGCAGCAGCAGCAGCAACAGCAGAATGGCCCTATGCGCCACGCATCGCCATCTACCTTTCAGCAGAATCCCGCCTATCAAACAAACCCCGTCATCCCTTCCAAGCGACCCCGGCCGCACGAAGACAGCGTCACCGGCTCTCCTGGCCAGATGCAGGGCATGCTGCCGCCGTCGCGCTCCGAGACGCCTCAACAGCAAAACTTCCCCGGCATGCAGCAGGGCGGCGCCATGCCTCAGCAGACGCCAGGTCAGTTCCCTCATCTGCAGGCCAATGGCTCTGCCAACGCCACACCCTCTCCCATCATGGGCAATCAGATGCGCCCGGGCAGCGTTCCCCAGAGAGTGGCTACCGCGTCTCCCCACCCATTCTCCCCCGGCCCTCAACAGCAGCAACAATTCACATCTCAAACATCGCCGGCGCCATCCGAACACGGTACACCCCAGCCGAATCAGTTTATGCAGAATACTCCTCAAGGCTATAACCCCGGTTTCGCGCCTTCTCCCTCGAATCCTCGTCCGTCGCCCAACCCCAACCCCAACGCCATGGGCGCGAACCCGATGATGCAACAGCAGCCGCAGCAGCCGCAGCAGCACATGGCTCAAATGCCTCAGGGCATGAGTCAGATGCAAGCCAACATGTATGCGCAGATGCAACAACAACAGCAGCAGCAAGGACAGGGCCAGCAGGGCCAAGGGCAGCCAGGGCAGCAACGCCAGGGCAGCCAGGGCATGCAGGGCATGACGGAGCAGCAGAAGATGGCTGCTTATCAGATGCGTCTCCAGCAGCAGCTTCAGGGCAACATGCAGATGCAAGCTCAGCTGCAAGCCCAGGGTATGGGCCGCGGCATGATGCAGAAGCCTCAGATGGCCGGCATGCCCAACGGCCAGATGCCGCAAGGCGGCATGCGACCTCAGCAACGCCCTATGAGCGGCATGAACCCCGAACAGTTCATGAAGAATCTCAGTCATTTCATGTCTGCCAAGGGCCTTCCTTTTGATACCAATGCTACCGTGGCCGACCGTCCAGTCAACATCATGATGCTTTTCCAAGCCGTGTCCAGCAAGGGAGGCTACAAGACCGTCACTGCCGCTAACGGCTGGGCTCATATCGCCCAGGCCATCGGATTGCCAGCCCAGATGCCCACCGTTGCCCCGGCCCTGAAGCAAGTCTACGAGCGGAACCTACAAAAATTCGAGGAAGCCTGGATTGCCCAGCAAAAGACCAGGATGATGGGACAGAACCCCAACATGCCTAACCAGGGTACGCCTCAAAAACCAATGCAGCCCGGCCAGCAAACACCGCAAGGACAAATGACGCCCGGCCAAATGCCTCAAGGTCAGATGCCCCAGGGCCAAATGACTCCCGGCCAAATGACCCCTGGACAGCAGCAAGGACAGCCGCAAATGCCTCAGCAGCAACCCCAGCAGCAACACCCCCAGCAGCACCCCCAGAATCAGCAGCAGCAGATGCAACAACATCAACAGCAACAGCATCATCTGCAGCAGCAACAGCACCAGCAGATGCAGCAGCAGATGCAGCAGCAACATCAGCAGCAGCAACATCATCAGCAGATGCAGCAGCAACACCAGCAAACTCCAGTCAAGCCAGGTCAAGCGCCAGTAAATGGATTTGCGACGCCCCAGCCACAGCAGGTCGGTATGATGATGGGCCACCAACGGAACAGCCTCTCTAAGAGTGTTGATCCCAACACACCGAGTGACCCAGCTCTGCAGTCGCCTGCTCATCACCGCCAAGGAAGCATGCATATGGGTCACCACGACGGCCGCCCTGCCGGTCCTGTCTCTGAATCTCGTGCCCCGCCCGCTGTACCCAAGTCTGATGACTATAGCCCTTGCGCCCGCGAGTTATCTTCCTTTGGTGGTATCGACCTTCATGCCGCCAATTACTTGGGCACCGAGCTGGAGCGCTGGATGCCCACAGCACCCACAATCGGCGAATATGGCAACATCGATATTGCCGCCCTCACCCGCGGTCTGGAATGTGGTTTGCACAGTGAGGCACGACTTGCCTTGGATACTCTGGTTACTGTGACGAGCTCGAATTTCCACTTGAATTTTCGGTTTTGCCCTGACCTGCTGGATGCGCTCATTGACTACGCCGAAGAGCAACTGGACCTGCTCGTTGAACACACCGTGGAAGTGGCTGACGAAATCTCGTTGACTTCGTACGAAGACGTCGTCCGTGCTTGTCGCATCGACCAAAATGCTGTGCGAGATTGTCCGGTCTTTGGAACAATCGAGTACGACCTAGACCGTGCTGTCGATAAGCTCATCTGCATTACCACAATCTTCCGCAATACCTCCTTCCCTGGCGAGCAGAACGAAAACCACGCTATGCTTGCAGATGAGATGGTGATCAAGTTCCTATGCTCAGTTATCCGTTATCTCGGTACTCGCACTATGCTACTCCGATCTCACGTCAACACCCTGGATTTCATGAAGGACATTGTTGTTCTCATGTCCAACATTGCCGGTTCCATTGAGCTGCCTAGCCGCGAGCAAGCTCTCTGTCTTCTCAACTTCCTGCTCGCGTTCGCTCCGTCGCCAGCCCCGACCGTCGTTGCCGGTTCGCTTTTCTTTGCTCCGTTTGAGCCTAGTGTGCAGCCTTACCTGCCGCACGCTGTGGACGCGCTAGCCAAGCTGCTTGCGCGCGATGAGCCGAACCGCGGGTTCTACAAGGCCATCTTCGGCCACGATTCCGGGCACTCGTCTAACAATGACATCTTGACCCGGACATTTGCGCTGGCCATCTCTCCTCTGCCTGATAAGCTGGCGGAGACGACGCGACACGCCGGTTACCCATCCCTGATTGAGGTCCGCAAGCCATTCCTTATGCAGGGACTATTGGCCGCGGAGATTCTCGCCTCTCTTGCCCCTGGCTTTGAGAGCGGCGTGGCCAAAGCTTGGCTCTCGTCCGGGGAGGGATTAGCTCAGAACCTGGCCACATTGGCGCGCGAGCTGAGCATCACCTTTGAACGCCAAATACCACGAGGCCCCAGGAACAAAGACCCCGAACTGGTGTATCTAGTCGTTTTGGCTGTGACATTGCTTCGACGGCTGACAGAAAAGGCCCGGGATCCTAACCACCCAAGCACATCGCTACCAAAGGGCGTCTTACCCTCGCAGCAGGTACTGATGGAGGCCCTCTCATTCACAGCGGCAGAATGGACGAAGGAAGGCATGCTGCAGCAGCTATCGGCCATCATCAACATGGCACGATAATCTGGCTGCGCCTTGTAACATTATTTGCCTTTTATCCGCCGCGACTACAAAATGGACAGCCTTGGCAGCTGGAACACACACGCCAGCTGGGAGTTGAGGGATACGCGCACGCGTTATGGGATTATGATAGCCCCGGGATTTGATATTTTGTGTTTGGTTGTTTTCATTTTATATTTTTTCGACATGTCTTTTTTTTTTTTTGGTTCAGCTCTTTATTCATCATCATCATTCAGTTTACAGGCCGAGTCGCGTCGCAAAGCACGGCAGGGCTTTGGCAGCCAGCGAGGGCGAGAATAAGCGGACAAAAAACCACAAACGAAGCGGTGGATGGATTTGACTGGGTAGAAGAGTTTGGGATTGGACGTCGCTGTACAAAGGAGTAGTAGGCGCGAGATATATACCGATACCAGGATTGGTTGAAACTTTAAAAGGAATGAAATTGAATGTAATTGTACAATTTGCCGAGCTGTCTATGCTGATGCTGCCTTTGAAACTAAATGGTATATGATACATTGTACAGGAGACGCGGTCTCATCGTGGTTGGCTCTACTCTTAAAAGCCATTGTCGAGCAGCCATTTTTGGGTCTGGTTAAAGTAGTTGCCCTGGAGTAAGAGGTTAGCACGGATCTTTTATTATATTTCTTTTCTCAAATTCTTACCTGGAGCTCAATATGTTGGGTGGTGGGGTTGATGCGAATACGGTCCGCGCGCACCTCCAGGCTGGTCTTGATGTCCTCGAGCAGCTTGCGGCGGTCGCCCTGCACCTTCTTAATCAGAATCACCTCGCGCGTGCTGCCTGACTTGAGCTTGCGGTACACGGGCAGCTGGACCGACGCCGTGCGCTCCACCAGGTAGCCGCCGGCGCGCTGTTCCTCGGCCGTCTTGGTCGGCGGCGGCGTGGGCGCACGCGTAAACGAGCGCGGGGCCCTGCGCTCCTCGCCGGCCTTGGCAGCGGCGGCGGCGGTCGCGGCGGTCGCGTAGGCGTTGCTGTGTTGAACACATCGTGATGTGGAAGAGGAGGCAAAGGGTGTGCGGCGGAGGAGAGGCTGCGCCGGGCGAGGGGTGAGAGCACGGGAGAGGGCGGCGCGAGCGCAGGGCAGCGATTGTGATAGACGAGAGTTCATCGTGGCGGTCGTGGTGGCGGTGAGGAGGTTGAAGAGGACGGAAGTTGAGTGGTGATGGCTCCCAAGGGGTCGCGTGTGAGAGGCTGTCACTGTCGACAGGTACGATGGACGATAGAGGCGGATAATACAGATAAATGGGCCTGGTATTATAAAGATTGGATCGCAATATCGTATTGATTCGGGTAAATTTGCGTTTGGACTTTTGCAGGACGCCAAAAACCAACAATTCGTCGTCGACTCTCGTTTTCCCTACCAAAACCAGCATCTGCTGTCTGAAGCTCCCAGAAAATTGTCCAAATCACATGACACGCCCGTTCGCGAACTGCCGGCTCAACTCCGGCTTGTCCTCTTCTATCGCCAAACCCCACAGTGCACAGCACTTTTTGTGGATTGGCGAAAATAGGAAAAAGCGCCGCCAAAAATCTGCCCCTCCAAGCCTGCGTGTGTGACTCTTTGTGTGCGTGTGCGTTGGAAGCCCTTGCAATTTTCGCGACGCCCTCAACCTCGAACCTCCCCCACCCCTCCTCCGGACGCATCCCCGACAACTCGCCGGATCTTTCTTTCGACTCTCCGATACTGAAGGAAGACATTACCGTTTCCTTCACCACATCACATTCTACAATCATGGAGGATGTACTCAAGGCAGTCTCGGCCGATGGCTCGTCCATCATGCCCAACCTGGCGCCCCACCTGAGCCGACACCTGCTGTTCCCTCTGATCCAGTTCGAGGGTGACAAGGCCGACGAGAAGGGCGACACCGAGATGTTCAACAAGATCCTGTCGGGCAAGATCAAGCTGCTCGAGGACACCAACATGACCGACTACGTCGCCAACATGTACTGCGAGCTCCACGGCGTCCAGGACCCCCCCGCCGAGTACATCAAGAAGCGCGAGGAGGTCGTCGCCCAGCTGCAAAAGTACGAGCAGGCCACGGCCACGATTGCCGACCTCTTGACCCAGGATGAGGTCGTCAACGGCCTCCGCAGCGACAAGGTGGCCAACTTGGAGTTTCTCAAGAACCAGCACGGAGTAAGTGGAGGGAGGATATGAAGGCATCACAATGGCACCTTTTGCGCTCTTTGGTGCCAATATATACATAAGATGGATTTGGGAACATGCTGACACATGTACAACAGGTCACCATGGAAATGGTCGACGCCCTCTACGACTTTGGCCAGTTCCAGTTCCGCTGCGGCCAGTACGGCCCCGCCGCCGACATGCTCTACCAGTTCCGCGTCCTCTCGACCGACAACGACAAGGTCTCTGCCTCTACGTGGGGCAAGCTTGCGTGCGAGATCCTCTCGGCCAACTGGGAATCCGCCGTCGACGAGCTCAAGAACGTGCGCGAGAACATTGACACCAAGCTCTTCAACAACCCGCGCGCGCAGCTCGACCACCGCACCATGCTGATCCACTGGGCGCTCTTCCCGCTCTTCAACCACGAGGGCGCGCGCGAGCCCATCCTCGACATGTTCTTCTCCGCCCCCTACATCAACACCATCCAGACGTCGTGCCCCTGGGTGCTGCGCTACCTCATCGCCGCCGTCATCACCGGCCGCGCCCGCGCCCGCAACTCGTCCACCCAGCAGAAGCAGCTCAAGGACGTCATCCGCTACGTCCGCCAGGAGGCCTACGAGTACGCCGACCCCGTCACCCAGTTCGTCCACGCCCTCTACATTGCCCACGACTTCGAGGCCGCCCGCGAGGCCCTCCGCCTCGCCGAGGAGGTCTGCCGCGCCGACTTCTTCCTCGCCTCCTCCGCCGACGCCTTCGTCGAGGCCGCCCGCCACCTCATCTGCGAGTCGTACTGCAAAATCTTCTCCCGCATGAACATCCGTGACCTCTCCGCCAAGCTCGGCCTCAACCCCGACGACGGCGAGAAGTGGATCGTCAACCTCATCCGCGAGACCCGCCTCGACGCCAAGATTGACTCCAAGGACGGCACCGTCATCATGAACCACCCGCCCAACAACGTCTACCAGCAGGTCATTGAGAAGACCAAGGGCGGCTTCTTCCGCACGCAGGTCCTCAACGCTGCCGTTTCGAAATAAAAGGAGGATTGGCTGTTTTACAGTTTTCCCTTTGCTATTTTCATTTTTTGTTACATTTTTATGAAAGAAAGTAATGAGTGTCACGGCAAGTATGTTTGTTTCTACGAAGAATTCAAACTACAAAAGAAAAAAGTACTCCTTTTTTTACATTCCGAGAATGCCCTTTATATATCTGTCACAAAGACAAGGGGAGAAGGAGCAAAAAGAGAGTTGGGCATTACCGCATTGTAAGCAGCAAAGCCAAAACCGGTTTCAATCTCCAGTCTTGGGGGGAAGAAACACGTCAGTGGGAAGCATAACACCAAACATGATCATGGTGTATAGTTTCCTCTAGCTGGCCGTCTCAGCTGCTACTGTTTATTTTATCACGTCTTCCCCATGGTGATGCGGTTTTGCATTGCATGGCGTTTATTTGGGAACAAAAGAGAGGGCCGAGAGGAAGGGGGGAGATATTTTACAGCGAAAGGGGTCAAATTTAGACGGGGATGTCCTCTTTTTTATGTCGCTAAACTGGGAATTTTTGTTTTTATCCATCCCCGAGTTTTCTGTCTCCCAGTTTAGCACTAGATATATACACAAAAAAAGTTTGATACATGCACCTTGACGTTCTCCAAAACTGATGATTTGTATAGTATACATGTAAAATGCGTCTAGGAGAGCCTGTATCTCGGGTTTCTTGATAATCATAAAGTCATTTATATTCCGTCCAACCCCAATAATCCACATTTGCAGTTCTACTTGGTAATGCCATCTCACTGCTCGGCTTCTCGAGCCGCAAGCCACACTTTTCCTTTGAGCGCTTCAATGTCGCTGTCGCGCATCCACCAGACGGGCGCATCGTCTTCGCCGTCCTGTTCTTCCCCGTCCTCCTTGGCCTCTCCGCGGCGCTGCCTGGTCCGCATCGTGATCGTCTCTTGGCTATCATGCGACGTGCCGGGGTCGGCGCCGGCGCTTCTCTGCAGCAGTCGACCTCGCGCGGAGCCCCATTCAAACAGCAGCCGCGCCCCCTCCAGGCGCTCGAGGTCGCCGCCTTCATGGATGCCCTTTTCTAGCTCCATGCGCGCGTCCACGGCGGAGCCAATTTCGGGGTCTTCTTCGCCGCTCTCAAGCAGGGCTGCCTTTTCGGCATAGCTTACGCTCTTCAGCCCCTTCAGCCCAAAAATCCACTCCAGCGGGTTTTTGCCGTCGCCATCTTTGCCCAGCGCGCGAAGGGTAGAAGGGAACGTGCCTTCGCGGGGCGGTCTTCGCCGGAGATGCAAGCTTTGTGTCTTGGCAAAGGCCTCGCGCAGCTTCTCATCCGAAAAGTCAAGCTCTATATCCCAGAACTCCGGTCCGCAGTTGGTGTGCAAACTGGATATCTGGTCCAGAGGTGGCAACAAGCATGGGGTGGAGCGGTGCAGCACAGCTTCCGTGGAAACATCTTCACGCATCTTGATTTGAACTGGCACAGAAACTGGCTGTCCAGTCAAAATGTCCTTCGCCACGAGACAGCGCTGCTCGGTAGCCAAGACCCAAAAATGGCGGAATGCTTGAAGGTGAGACCGATTATCCATGACATTGGTCGGGAAGATGGGGTAGAAGGCGACTAGAAGCGCAGCAATTGCCATGTTGCTTGTTCCAAACGTAACGGTACCGCATCCTAGGAACAGGGCTCCTATGGCAAGGTGCGCCGCCAAATGGGAGCCATATGGCGTGTCTGCATCGGTTCGCCCGTGAAGGGCACGTAGCCTGCGTAGCACTGGGATGTCACCGGTTCCGGCCATGACGATGGCGCACGACACGGCCAAAACGTCTTGGCACATGCGCGCATTGGCTCTAGCAAGTTCTTCGTCATAAAGCGGAGAGGCATCTGGATGATCCCTAGGTGTGCCCGGGATAGAAGAGATACGCATGAACTCGTCGACGTAATGCAGGAGGAGATCTCGTACCCGAGTAGAGGCACTACCAGAATACCGCAGCGCAATGGAAAAGCAAATGCCTGCAGTGATACTGAAGAACGGTAGATCAGTCGACCGTAGCTTGGTGGTGCCGTGCAGCTTGTGCCTAGCTCGGTACGGTGATGGCAGGCTGCGCTGGATCCAGGCAAAGGTTGGCTCAATCTTGGACCAAAGGATCAAGTTCTTGGCAACGGTTCGAAGAAGCAGAATGTCAGGTCGCACGTAATCAAACTGCAGAACAGAGCTCGGTACGTCAATCTTTCGAGCCACGATCTGATCTTCGGTCTTCATAAAGATGAGAGCGAGGGCAATGACGGCTCCTGCAGCTGCGCGATCGAGCACGTGGACAATTTCAACTATCTTTGTCGATGTGGCATGCGTAATCAGCTTTTCGGTGAGCTTCATGTCGTGTAAACCGTTTAGGTCGTTACCCTTGCCAAGGTTGATGAATCCGAGAGCATAGCCCGCCGCCAAGCGATAGCATTCACTTCGCAGCGGTTCATCTTCTTCCTCGTCTTCTGCATGTTCAATCTCCGATAGCATGATCTCACTCATTCGACGGTGCTGGCTGTTGCAGTACACTAGGCCAATACCCATGATGCCTGTTGTCTGGGTAAGAGGCGACAGATTGAGCTCAGCAGCTCCGCGTGGCAGCATGCGCGTAGCGTGTACCGACAGCAGCCGAGTGATCAGTGAGTCCATAGTACCGATGTATGATGCAGCAAGACCCAAAAGCAATCCGATGGAAGTCATGGTGTGCTTCGGTGTTAAGTATTTGAAGGCAACCCATTTTGCGACATCTTTAAGATGGCCATTTAGTCCAAGTGCGAGCAGGAATCCAGCATGTCGATTGCTCAGCTCCTGTCCGGGCTTGTTGTAGAGAATCCATGATGTATCGATGCCCTTGGCGTCAGGGGAAATAGCTAAGCCAGCCGCAACTCCCTGGTGAAAGAAGCCCCAGCAGACCTTTTCTTCTGTAAAAAGCGATTTATCAACACCGACAGTGACATTGTTTGGCCTAACAATGCAATTGAGATTGAACCCCCCAATGTGAAGTTTCTGGGTAATCAGTGGGAAACGAAGGCTATAATATAGCAATCCTCGCCCTGCAGGAATAGCAAGCGTCCCGGTAGCGATGCGCGAGACAAGTTCCTTCTGTTTCTCCAAGTACTCGCTTTCTGGCCAGTTCGGGTCCGGATTAAGGCGAACATGCCGAGATTTGTGAGTTGAAAGGAGGTCTTGGGCTTCATTTAGACGTCTGTCTTCTTTGAACAGGGCTCGAATGACGGCTTGTTTCTCTATCCCACTGCCTTCGTCGTAGCCAGGCGGCTCGTCATCCTCAACACTGTGGGATAGAAGTTTATAATCCCATGACGCCGTATGAGTAGGAGTCTGCATGGCTTGTTAGTCTCGTCCATATTTCGTCCCAACATGCTCCTTTCAATACATACTAAGAGGCTCGGTGGAGTTCGCGCTGTTGCTTTCTTTGAAGACAACAAACTGCTCATGTCGCTCCGTTTAATCAATTTTAGCAAACTGTCTGGCCAACCTTTTGGTGGGTGTGGCTGACAGAGCGAGATGACATCCTGTAATGGGACTAGGATTGCTTCAGGAAGACTCTCAAGAACTGCACTGGTAAGACCATGAGCTTCCATGGTTTCAACCATCTCCGCAGCGGTTGGGTTCATCTCCAAAGCTCGGAAAAACTTGATCAACATCATCGTGCGCGGTAAAATTGCCTCCCATCTATTTTCATCTTCGTGATGCTGGCCAGAAAAATCGGATTTCTGTGAATAAATATCAGCAGGGCTGGGATAGCTACCTCGCTGTGAAACGAGCCTGCTTTGAATCCATTCAATAACGTCCGGTTTGACGGTTGGTTCGGGTATCGGAGGTGTCAGATTCAACTCGGAATCAAACTTTTGGTCAACAGCCTCTTGGATACCCAGGTCATATATTTCCGAGAAGCCATACCACTTCAGCCAGCGAGCAATTTGGCACAATATCACACGCAGATCGGCTCGTCCAGGCGAAACATATTCTGCCGACATGATATCTAAGCGCTTTTCCTCGAGCAAAAGGTGCAGCGCCATGAAGATATCAGCTATCGCTTTTCTTCGGCTTTCTTCTTCGCGGTGAAGAGAAGTGGGCATATACCCAGACGGCCCAAATGCAATATTTCCCAGAGGTGATGCCATGTACTCTCGTGCGAGCGCAATGTGCTTTGCTGTAAACTTGGGGTTGGATAATTGATCCGCGTTCGTGCTCCAGTTCTCTTCACTAGAGTCAAGTTGCCACTGCCAGCCTCTATTCATCATCCATACCGGGCATCCAAGCGAGCTCGCTGTTTCGCCGATTTCGAGGGCTTTCCAATCGTCCGATTCTCGGATGGACCCGAACGAACCAGATGCAGGTCGACGCTTACGAACAGGTAATCGAGTTGTTTGAACAGGTTTTCCCTCAATTCGACCAACGTTCAGTACTAGCGAGAAGAGTAGGATGGTGGCAGCAGACCACTCAATGTTGGAGAATGATTCATCTTGATCCCTCAGCCATTGTATGATATGCAGCCAGCCTCCATGGAGTCGCTCTCCAAGAGCGTCTTGTAAAATATTTCGGCAGACGCTGAGCACTTGGCGAACCTGAGGACACGTTGGTTCCAGCTGTATTTTAAGTTGGTGAAGTCGACCGCTGACGTCAATAACATCCACAACACCATGCTGCCTTGGGTGTCGTAATCCGATAATACTTCCATTTGACAGATCAAAAATCTCTGATTTTCGCTGTTTTACATCACGGTCGACGACCCGCCCGCGATATTGCAAATGTCTGGTATCGTCGACGAACACCAGATTTGGCGATATCCTAGTACGATCGCTCCATGGCGCCTGCGTCGAAAGTTCAAGTTGACCATCCATAGACTCTGATAGGATCAGAATGACAGACTGATCGCCGTCAACCAATTTGCAAGAATCAACTACATTTTGGGCTCTTCGAATTTCGCCGGTCGCAATCGACAGCCCATTTGTGGCCGGGCCAGGGAAAGAGGCCCTGGGATTCATCCTACCATTCGGCTGTAGAAGAACCTGTATGGTAATGATATCCAAGCGTTTTTCGTCCACATCTTGTATTCCAATGAGCAGCTGATTGCGATCATAGCCATCTTGAGCATATGCTGGAGCAGCCAGCACGAAGACTTTCGTATGCTGGGGAGCGTCCCCGGCTGCTACTGTATAATGCACATTCGACTTCGCTGACGGGATATCAAAAATCTTGGTAAAGCGGACGTCATGCTGAAGCCCATCAAGTTCATGATCATCCAGTCCCATATTGAGAAATCCTTCATTGAGCCCCATGTCAAGTGGTGCTTCCAAAAGGCTGCTAAGGCTTGGGCGAATCTGGTGGCTGAAACTGGAGCTGGACCGGTTGTGCGGAGCTGTGCGGGATTCCTGCTTTTTTACAGGTTTGCTTCCTGCAGCTGACGGCTGGTCTGAAAATACGGATCGCTCTTGGGATGCTGAGAGGTCTGCACGCGCCAGCATGGAGCTTAGACGGCGGGAGCTTCGCCTCTGAATGGACGAGCCATCTTTGTCCTGTTTTTCAAGAGATGACACGAGATCCACGGGTTTATCAATCCTCTCACTCTTGCGTTGGCGTTTGCCTGGCAACGGCGCACCAAAGCTTTCTCTTGTGTTGGGCTTTCCCGGGGTATTCGGTTCGGCGAATGAGGGCGCCATAGAGCTTCGTCGGCGAGCAGCCATGCTCGCAGCCGTCGGTTTTGATTTGCGCTGGTTAATGAATGGATCTTGATGCTCAAGATATTTTAGACGCCAAACAATATAGCAATTTGCGGCCCGGTTGAGAGTAACAGCGATGATGAAGGGTTCGTCGATTTGCTGAAACGCCCTGCCGCTCAATTCAACCTGCTCAATGTAGAGAAGTTCCTCTGCCGGGTCTAGAAAAGCCTCGTTCCTAGCACCGGCAGTTGGTCCTTTGGCAGACTGCGAGTCCGGTTCGGTGACAACGAGTCCAAGATCAAGCAGCGGGTCTGACAGAGAGACAAGTCGGGGCCAATGCGACTCAGTTTGGCCCATGGGCCCGTCAAACATGCTTTCCAATGTTGTGCTTAGCCCCATATTCAGGGCTTTCGGGTTGCCAAGGCTCTGTACTGAAAATTCATGAGCTTGTGAAGCGTTGAAATCCGTCAATTGGGACGACAGGAAGGAATTAGGAATCACTCGAGGGAATCGAAGAGTAGATGCGTTGAGGTTCTCGGTGCGTTGTTTTCTTTGAATAACGACACCTGACGGGCCAGCAAAGGCGGTTTCGACCTCAAAGGGCATATGGACGATATGGCTCGCTCCGGACAAGAAGTATATATGCGCTTGGGTACTCAGGAAGACAACCAACGCTTTCTCCATACGGGGTCGTTTTCGGTTCGCAGGACTCGATTTCGTCTCTGGTTGACGCACTTTTGCGGTTGTTTCGTCATCATCTGAGGCAGGAAAATATGCGAGAAGGGCTTTCGTTACAGATTCCTTCTCGAGATCGAATTTGAATATCTTGCGAAGGATGCCACCGCGACACCACAGAACAGCGTCTTTGGTGATTAGTAGCTCATCTTCGTTTCCGTCGGAAGCTTTGCTTCTTCCAGAGACAATATCCCATTTATAAGAGTCGGCAGGTGGGTTCGATGGCAATAGTTGCTCGTCAATGGCATAGTGCAGGCCTGAGGGCTGGTGCAGGCCCAAAGACTTGACAGACGCCATGTCGCGAACTCGCCATAGGCGGTAGAGGGCTCAGATTTCGGATCTTGTCGCCTGTTTTGTATCGGCCGAAATACGTGCTATCTCGAAATCGGCATCACGAAGTATATTCGCGGCAAGCAATTAAATGGTTGCGCTGTGTCGTGTTTGTCTGCTGTGGACGAAGGTCGAACCGCGTACCTAGAAGACGCGATTTCTGGTGTAACTGCTGACAGTGGTGGGCTGTTTGGCGGGAGAGGCGGGGAAGTTGCAGTGGCTTTACAGCGTTGTTGCCCACTGTGGCTCGCTGTGGCTCACTGTGGCGCGACCTCCAATATCTCGGCTCCACGCGAAAGCTCGTGACGTCGATTAAGCGCTGTTACCTAGTTCGTCAAGCTAATTAAGCTTCCCAACAGCTTTCCATTCCTCAATCCAATCTTTCCAGCTATACAGCTGCCTGCAATCTTGTTGATCCAACCCCAAGTATGGTTTCAAGATAACGACAAAATGACCAACCAAGCTGCGGAGCTTGGTAGCGACACCAAGGCAGACCTTGGCGCAACGCCTCAACAAGCCGATCACGACCTGAACGCTACCCCAAGCCCGGCAGATGACGCAGCCACCCAGGCAGCGTCCGATCCTACTCAGAACATGCAAGGCGGTGCCGGGGATAAAGGCGCGGAAGGCGAAGGTGCCGACAACCCCAAAGATGCCCCTGCGACGAAAGAGGACGCCGCGGTAATCGCCGGGCAAGGGCGGGACGAAGACGCCGAGGGAGAGCATGAAGACGAGGAAGAAGAAGAAGAAGAAGAAGAAGAAGACGACGATGATGAAGACGAAGAAGATGACGATGAAGATGATGAGGAAGAGGAGGAACCGTCTCTCAAAATTTCGAGACTGACACCGCACTTGAACGCCGTGTACCGGAACGGTGACGCAACCAGCGCATTTCTTGTCGCGGGCGACAAGATGATCATCGGAACACACAATGGCAATATTGTAAGGCGGCTCTCCCACCATGTTCATACTTAAGCTAACTTTCCCAGCACGTTCTTCAACTGCCTACTTTCCAGCCCCTGCGAGTCTACCACGCTCACTCTGCGTCTGTAACGTCTATATCGATATCTCCTTACCCTCCGCCGTTGCCTTCCGATCAGACATCCGTCCCCGTCCCGCCTACGAACCTGCCTATTCAGCCTAGATCACAAGAGTCTTCTCCAGCTGCTGCCTCCAAGCGGTCGAGAGAGCCGGCCCAGATTCCAAAGATCCCATCCAACGACATACATATAGCAACCTCGTCCATGGACGGCAATGTCTGCGTGCAGTCCTTGATTGATATGAAAGACGTTCAACTCCGAAGTTTCGGTCGTCCAGTTCAGAGCGTGGCACTATCACCTGAATTCAAATCGGATCGTTCCTATATCTCTGGTGGTCTGGCTGGCCAGCTCATTCTTACTTCGGGGGGCGGCCCTGGTCGCAGCACTTCGACCACCATTGGAACCGCCGCCGCAACAGCGTCCGGCTGGCTTGGAAGCATGGGCCTGGGTTCCAACACTGGGAAAGATACAGTTTTGCACTCTGGAGAAGGTACAATAAACACTGTAAAATGGTCTCTATCAGGGAAATATGTGGTATGGCTCAACGAGCAAGGCATCAAGATCATGCGCTCCAAAATACAACTCGAAAATGCTGATAGCGATGACGCTTGGAAACGCATCGGGCATATCGATAGGCCGCAGACTGAGGAGTGGGATACTATGGCAAGCGTCTGGAAAGGGCGCGCTGAATGGATTGACGAAAAAGCCCTCGAAAGTGACGAGGCAGTCGATTCCCGCCAGGGCGGCACGTCCAGCTCTGCTGCAGCTAGTAGACTCAAAGGTCAATCTGGTGTGCAGAAGCCCGGAATGGAGCGTCTGCTCGTTGGCTGGGGGGCCATGATATGGATCATTAATGTTCATCCGGAGGGCTCTCCCGCGAAGAATGGCGGAAGCAAAACAGCTGGTCGCGCTGAAATTGCAAAAATGTAAGCATGATTCAAGCATCGAAACGGCGAGAATATGACTAACACATGCAGTCTACGCATTGACTGTATCATTTCTGGCATATCCCTGTATACCTCAAACCTTCTTCTTATTCTTGCATTCTCTGCTCCAGAAGACGACGAAGAGGAAGAAGAGCCAAGTACCAAAGCCGCCCAGCGTCACCGTCAACAAGGATCCACAGGCTCTGCCAAGAGTGAACCTGCGGGTGGTATCAGAAAGCGCCAGAACAACTTACCACCAGAGCTGCGTCTCATTGACCTGGTGTCTCAGGCTGAGGTTGATAAAGAAGAACTTGCCGTGAGTCGCTATGAGCGACTCTTTTCCGCCGATTATCACCTCAGTGTCTTGCCGGCTCGCAGCGCGGCGAGCGCAGTTGCGTCCAAGGGAGCCTTGGAAACCATTGCTGGACTTGGTAGTGAGATGTGGAATGCGGCCATCAATCCCAGGGCTCTTTTTAGCTCCGGGGCCAGTGTTCGAAGCCGGGACAGCGGAGACGACTTTGCTCCTGGCTCTAGAACAGCCAGTACGAGCGGAACGATTCGAGGCGGGCCAATTAAATCCGGACCATTACCCGTTCATCCAAGCTTGAGCAAGCCAGGCGCTAAAATTTTCGTCCACAGCCCATACGATTGTATACTGGCAACCAAGAGAGATTTGAGCGACCACTTAGCTTGGCTGCTGGAGCACGATTACTACAGCAGAGCATGGGAACTTCTGGACGAGAATCCGGATATTTTGGCAGACAAATCAGGCGACTTGCTACCGACTTCCGCTCCGGCACAAGGTCCTGCGGAAGTATTTGAGGACGAATCTGTTGCAGACTCAATTACCAGGGGCGCTCAAAGTGCAGTAGAAAAGGAAAAGCAACGCATTGGCGAGCTTTGGGTCAAAGAGCTCATTGATGATGGACAGTGGGCTCTGGCAGCAGAAGTATGTGGCAAAGTGCTGCACTCGCCAGATCGGTGGGAGAAATGGGTGTGGACTTTTGCCGGGGCCAAAAAGTTCGATGAGATTACAAACTATATCCCTTCTGCCCCAATGCACCCACCAATTCCCACAACTGTTTACGAAGTTGTCCTCGGTCATTACATTCACAGCGACAAGCCCCGATTCCGAGATTTGCTAGACCTGTGGTCTCCAGAACTGTTTGATATCAAAACGGTTACTACAGCTCTGGAAAATCAGCTGAAATTCCGAGACGTGCGCCAAGACAGCATTGACGGTGGCGAAAAGGGCAGGGACTGGCGCATCGTTAACGGAGGTCTCGCTAGATTGTACGAAGCGGGAGGGCGTCACCGCGAGGCTCTCAAATGCTACATCAAGCTGCAGGACGCCGATTCTGCGTTTAGGCTTATTAGAGACCACCACCTCGCAGAAGCCGTGGCGGATGACATCCCAGGATTTATTGGCCTTCGCGTGCCAGCTGGTGGAGTTGACCGCATGACAAAGAAGGACCTTGCCAATGCGACCTCAGATGCCATCACACTACTCGTTGACGAGGCCCAGCATGGACTAGTTGGACCAAAGCAGGTTGTAGAGCAACTTCAGTCAAAGAAGCTACGCCTGTATCTGTTCTTCTATCTCCGCGGGCTATGGCATGGTGATGGCGTCAAGGAGCATTCCGGTGAGAATCGCGAACACTTGCTCCTGGAAAGTCGAGCGCTGGTGGACGATTTTGCAGACCTAGTTGTCACGCTCTTTGCAACTTACGAAAGGACGCTGTTGATGGACTTTTTGAAGACGTCGACTGCCTATACTTTTGACAAGGTAAGAACTCACTTGATCTGACCAAGCTGCTGTAATATTAACTACTCGAAGGCTGTGGAGGAATGCGAACAGCACAAATACTACGACGAGCTAGTGTACCTATACTCCAAGACTGGTCAGATGAAGCGCGCATTGTATCTCATCATTGATCGACTGCACAATGTGGAAAAGGCAATTGAATTTGTCAAGGAGCAGGACGATCCGGATCTATGGAATGACTTGCTTGATTATAGTATGGACAAGCCAAGCTTCATCCGGGCACTTCTTGAACAAGTTGGCACCGCAATCAACCCCATCACGCTGGTACGACGTATCCCGGAGGGACTTGAGATCGAAGGCCTCCGTGAAGGTCTAACACACATGATGAAAGAACACGAACTTCAACATAGCATCAGCTCAGGTGCCGCAACAGTCATGCGCAGTGAAGTAGCGCTGAAACAAAAGGAACTGCGCGCCGGTCAGCGTCGCGGAGTCAAGTTTGAACCGCCAGCCTCACCGGTCAGGGCGCCAAAAGCAAGACCAAAGCCAGCTGACGGCAAGGAAGCTGTCGCCGAGCCTGCCAAAGACGACAACGTCAACAAGGCGCCGAAGCCGGGCCACTGCGTTGGCTGCGGCGAAGCCTTTACCGAGTATGAGATGGAAACCCTGGTGGGTTATGGCTGCGGTCATGTCTACCATGTCAGCCACTTGATGGAGATGCTTGATCGCGGTAGCAAACTGGACATTGATATCGGCGGTGATAGTGAGGAAAGCAGCCGATATTTGGTGGGCATGAAGGTCATGAAGGCGAGGCTACTACGCGACAAGGTACAAGGAGGCTGCCCTCTCTGTCATCCGGCCAAATGAGGCTCCGGTGGGTAGACACGAGCGGAGTGTGAGACGTGAATTCTTTGCATAAATATATTTTGGAGGGCGTTGGATGGATAGCATTTCCTTGTTTTCTCTCTAGTTTCGAATTTTCTTGGGCTTATTAAAAGGCCGCTGTATTATACCATTTAGATACCAATCGATTTCAGCGTCTACATTCACAGCTGCGAGTGACGAGCATCGTTTTTTAAGTCAAAAGTATTCTCTCTACTTTTGCTTTGCTGTTCCTAAGCACATTGAGGTAACCAGTCCGTTTCTCATTTGCGAGGCTTCTATCGGCGCATGAATGAGAGGCAAGTTCTATCCCTTCAATCAAGCACCACCTCTTTCATTAAATCCTGCCGAATTCTTACCGGCGGCGTACCAAAAAAACAATGAAGAGCGAAACCATGTCGGGCATGGCGGCGAAGCGTAGAAACTCGTTCGTTCTAAACGACAAGCGCAGCAAGAGCAACCACGAAGACGTTGCCCATGACCGAGGCGCCCATGACGGCGGCACCCGTAGGAACATCAGGCGTCGGGGTGGCCGTGGAGGAGCTGTCCGGGGTGGTGCTGGTGTAGGTGCCGCCGGGGACGCTCGAGCTGCTGCTGGCGGGGGTGGTCGCAGGCGGGTTGCCGACGGTGCCGCCGCTGCTCACGGTGCTCGGGGTCGGGATGGGAACAGACGAGCCGCTGCTGGCGGTGCCGCCGGGCTGGCCGTAGGTCGGAGCGGGAGGCGAGGAGTAGCCGCCGCTGCTGCTGCCAGTGTGATAGGGAGCAGGGCCGCCTGTGGAGAGCGAGGTGTAGCAGTGGGTGCTGTGGACGATGGTGCAGTAGTTCATGGAGTACACCATGGTGCCTGAATTGTTGTTAGCAAGAGTCGAGGGGTGAGGGGGGGAGGCGGTTGCGTACCGTCCATGGTGGTGCTGCCGACTTCCTGGGCACCGATGACTTCGGTAGACTGGCCATCCGCTGGCAGAGAATGCTGGTTAGCTTGGGACAGAAGTAGAAGCGCGGGAAATATTCCTCTTACAGAGATGAGAAGTAGCGAGAGCAGGTCCAAGGACCGCGAGCAAAGCAGTAAAGCTGGTGAGAAGAGGCATGGTGACGGAGTGAGGCAAAGGTGCTGATCTGTTTCCTTGGTCAGTAGATGAACGTGGCAGGCTAAACACTCTCTTACTTCAAGATTCAAAAAGAGGCAAATTTCTTAGACGATGATTTCTCTGGTGATGGAGGAGAGTTTGGAAAAGAAGGCGGCAGAGTGGTGAGAAAGAAATAGAAAGACGAAATGCATTCTCAGACGGAGTTCACTTTTTTGCCAGCCACGTCGCTCCAGAGATTAGTAACTGCTCTGCGCACAAGCCACCAGGGGCAGCAGGCAGCTTCGCTTCGGACGGCTTCTTCAAAACAATAAACAAATCCGTTTGTCACTCAAGGCTGGTGCCAGACGGGACCTCGCGTCGCGCTCCGTTTGCTGAGGGGGAACGATGCCACTGCACCAGCTGCGGAGTGAAGCGTCCGTCCGTATTCTGGTTTCAGATTAGCTGCAGTAGTGTGAGATTGTATCCAAAGCGGAAGAACAGAAGCGAGTGCGGAAGGGAGTCTGTACTCGGCGAGTTTGCTTCGTGTAAGTGACGATGGAGCAGGCAGCAAATGCTCACTCAATTAGCGGTTTAGAACGCGGTCGATGTTTTTTATAAATTCCAATCGACATGTTTTCAATGGTTTGGCTTCCTTTTCGTTTTCTATACTCGAATCGACATGAATTTGTTCTCAATACTGCTGCAGCAGCAACGTGGCCATGCGTCACACATGCCCGTCGCGATATGAAACCGAGTACAAGTTTGTGAGAACAGGTAGTACAAATGCATTTACTCATGCACGCGAGACAACAAACCCGTAGTTTTCCTACATGAAGAAGAAGGTAAAAGAATTTGAATGATAATTGGAGTATTGGATTACTTGTTACGGCCGCCGTTCTAATGACACTCGTCCAACTCAATCGACACATTTTCGAGAGCCGCCCCACAGCATCACCACGCGACAGCCTCATGTAGAGCGCGAGCAAAAAGGCCAACGTAGCTTTGAACGGCAAAAAAGAAACTTGATCTTGATTGATGGACAAACGGGGAATCGAACCCCGGACCACTCCCAATCGTTGTATCAGCTGTAAAGCAGATGCTAAGGGAGTATTATACCACTAAACCATTCGCCCCAATGAAGGGTCAAGCTTCGGATGGACAAACGGGGAATCGAACCCCGGACCACTCCCAGAAGGCGATTGTAGATCTCGGAAGAGAAGAACAGGTGCTAAGGGAGTATTATACCACTAAACCATTCGCCCAATTGGTTGGGAGCGGGTTTCGTTATTAGGTTATTTACGGATTGTGCAGGGCTAGGGTTGAGATTTTGGTGGGACTCGGACGGGCTTGAGTGGCGGCGGGGGCACGTTGAGAGAGGGTCGAGCGTGTAAGTCACCACCGGGGTATATTGAGCAAGTAATGTAACAAAACAGAAAATCCACACATAAATCCAACAACTTAACAAAAACGGTCAAGAACCAAGGTGTCACTTCACCCAAAAGTAAGGGCAATGATGGCCATGAATGCCACATATGTCCCCAAGGCAATGGCGCAGTCGACAGAATTTGCTCGTCCAGCAAGCATATCGAAGATCCCCGACTGTACAGCCACCACACCCATACCCAAACCAACCAGGACCACGACCGTCATGCGGCTCACGAAGCCGCCAATGATGGGGAAGCTCAAAATAGGTAGAACAATCGCCATGCAGATGCCCATCGCCATCTGCCTCATCCGGGCCGGGCCCGGCGGACGCTTCTGCAGCCGCGAGTGGCCGCCGCCCCGGCCGCCTTGGTCCAGGACGCTAAAAATCGTGCTCGGAGCACCGGTCGGTGCCTCTAGAAGGCGCGTCGACATGCGGGTGGTGCCCGGCGTCTGGCGGCCGCTGGCGCTGTCGTCTTCGAGGTAGTAGTGCGACGCCGACGGGTCTGGCAGGCAGAAGAGGTCGTGCGTCTTGTCGAGGAAGCGCGTCTCGGACGGGACGATGGGCGCGTGGGCGGCGAGAAAGGATCGGTAGTCGTGGACGTCTTCCGGCATGGCGGACCGGTACTCGGCAATCTTCTTGAAGGAACTGATCTGCTTGCCTGCAACACGGAGTCATGTATTAGCTGACAAACGAAATCGGAGGGGGAGGGGTGCACCTGTGATTTTTCATTTTCAAACCGTTAGCAGTTGCCGGCCTTACCATACTGAATCAGTTTGTGTGACACTTGATCAAGGAGATGCTTCCGGTTCATCGTCACTTCATTGGGCTCCGTCATCTCGAGGCGGCGGGAGGCCGGCAAGACGGTATCCCGATACATGCGGTTGTGGTGGTCCGCGACGTCCAGGTAGTGCATCTGCTCTTCCATGAGGTTGATATCGTCGAGCATGCTCAGCAGAACGCGATTATGGAGCTCCGAGAATCGCCTGAATATGGCTGGTACGGGTGGCTCGGTCGCGGTGCCGCTGGAGATGCGAGATGCCAAGAGCTCGTAGCCGCTCATCTGACGAGGTTCCCTGGGGGGAACTTGTCCTTCTGGTAGCATTAGATGCGGCGGCGGAGGCGGAGGCGGGTGCATCATCCCAAAGGCAGGCGGAGAGATCGGCCGCATCTGTGGCGGCGGCGGCGGGAAAAGGGCCTGGTACTGCCGCATAGGAGGCTGTGGTTGTCCCGGGAGGTGTGGTTGTCCAGGGAGGTGTGGTTGTCCATGGAGGGGTGGTTGTCCCGGAAGGTGTGTAAATGCCCGTGGACCCATCGGGCTAGAGCACGGATGAGGATGCAGCTTTCTATTATCCGTAAAGTGCATCCCTACATCTTTGTTTGCCACGGGCATAGTAGTATCTTCATCGCCTTTTCGCTCCGTGGTGGGGGGAGCTGGCGACGGGTCTCGAGTTTCAGCCGCAGTCGAAGTGCCGGTCGTGTCCTTTGAACGAGGCTGATGGTCCTCGCTTGAAGTACTAGAAGCTTCCTTCTGGTCGTCGTCGCTATCTGCGTCTCCGGGAGTTGCTGTCTTGGCCACGTCACTGTCATCATCAGGCGCCTCCGCCGGAGTGTCCCCGTTCGCAGAGGCTTCTGCTGGAGCATGAGAGTCTCTCTCATGATAGCGACGCGACTCAGCGGAGACTTCTCCGGCTGATGTGCCCATTCTAGGAGTGGAAGCCTCTGAAACTCGGTGACGATCGTCTTCAGAGTCCACAACGTCCTCGATGGTAACAGCACGGCCATGCTTGCGTCGCGATGTAGTTCCTCGGCTGAGCGAACTTTTTTTCCCGTGGTGTCCGCCTTTGGGTGCCATCAGTTCCAGGCTATTGATAATTTTCATGGACGGCAAATGGCTCCGAGGGCTTCTGACAGGTTGTCAGAGCCAGTGTGTCCTATGCGGGCTTCCGTGTGGTGGTACCACAGAGCTGGATCCGGTGACAAGTACACGCCTGGTCCCGCAAAAGAAGGAAGGAAAATCCGAAAGTTTGGCCGGTATAAATAAATAGCAAGAGAATAAGCAAAGAGAAATTGTGCAAACCTCAGAATCAGGTAGCGGAGCAGAAACAAGTTTGTAGTCTTCTGTAGTACCAGTGACTACAACTACTCTGCCTATGGCGCCTCACGTGGGGTCCGGCTCACGGCGGCGCATATGATGCAAGGCAGAAGTAAGTGTGGCTGTATGTCTGAGAATAGTCTGTGAGATGCAATCGTGCCGTCAGTTTCCGGATGCGTAGTATAGCCTGTTGATATTGCATTGCTCGACGATTTGTACGAGACGAGAGTTTGCAGTCGTTTTATTGGTAGCAACGTGGGATGGAGGGGTAGCAAAGCGGCAAAGAGGCTTGATATCCAGACGGCGCGAATCGACTACGGACAGTGATATAGTGTGTGACTATATATATGCAGGTTGTACAGTATGCTTCTTCAGCCGGACCTGGTTGGGCTGCTACGGTCCCGCTGCAAAAGTCGTCATCGTGCTGGTCCACGCGGACGCCTTGTTGCTGCCCAACTATAAAAATAGTACTGTGTCACCTCAGAGGCGGAAAGGCACGAAGGATCTTGCCTGGTTCCATTTTGCATATTTTAAAGCGCAGCATTTTGTTGCGCGGCATTTATGTTTGCGGCGATGCAGTTGACGAAACGCCGTTTGACAGACGGTGGCGCGACATCGTCACACTTGGTGGGCGCGCTCCCATTTTGGCCGGGTCCACTGGAGCTTTTCTGCAACACCACCCTTTTCCTTCTCCCATCATACATCTCTGCTCAGCGCCCAGGCTTCCATTGCGCCTCGCGACGACATTCATTGGTGCTCGGCAGTCCACGCTGCAAGCCTCAGCTGCTCCTCGTGTTTCGCAATTTCAGGGAAACAGCCCGAAAGGGTTGCAGTCAACGGCGCGCGCCAGCCGCCTGCTGGGGGGCCAGACAAGGCAACCCAACCCAGAGTCTTGGGTCTTGCTCAGCCGGACATTTTGAGCCAATCCCGTCAACCGCCCGGATTACACAGGCTGACAGCGAATCACGGAGCTCTTTTTCGGCCGACGTCGGACTCGAAATAACACGTCACCCCCTTCGAGAGCATTTGCGCCGCGCTCCGTCGTTGTCGCTCACCATGCCACGCCTGCCCGTCACAGATCTCAGCAGATATCTGCTGGCCGGCCGACTCTCGCCACACGGCTGCTTGAATGCGCGCCATGCTGCTGTGACACCCGCGCTTTTTGCCCGATCTGCCACGGTCACCACCACGACAACGGCACCGACAGCGCATCGAGTCAGACACCTGCACTACACGCCGCCTGCTGCGACACCTGCCCCCGATGCCGCGCAGCCCAACTTCCGCAAGAAGCTCAAGGACGAGGCCAAGCTTGCCAAGAAGCAGGGCAAGAAAAAGGCAAAGTCGGACAACCAGACCGTCGACGGCTGGGAGCTCACTGTCGGCATCGAGATCCACGCACAGCTCAACACCCCGCGTAAGCTCTTCTCGGCCGCCGCAACCTCGTTCAACGACGACCCCAATAGCCATGTTGCGCTTTTTGACGTGGCCATGCCGGGAAGCCAGCCTCGCTTTCAAAAAGAAACGTTGATTCCGGCTCTACGCGCCGCGCTTTCGCTCAACTGCGAGATCCAAGAGCTCAGTCGCTTCGATCGAAAACACTACTTTTGGTGGGATCAGCCCTCGGGCTACCAGATTACACAATACTATCAGCCGTTTGCCAAGAATGGTAATATCACGTTGCTTGCCAGGGATGGCATTGCAGCTGAGGACGGTGAGAGCGTGACTGTGCGCATCAAGCAAGTTCAGCTTGAGCAGGACACAGCCAAGACATTGGCCCAAGTCGGCAATATTCAGTGGCTTGATTTCAACCGTGTAGGTGTACCTCTCATTGAAATCATCACGGAACCCGAAATGCATCATCCCAGAACAGCTGCAGTATTTGTACGGAAAATCCAGCTCCTCTTGAATACGGTAGATGCCTGCGTGTCGGGTATGGAGACTGGTGGCTTACGAGCAGATGTCAATGTCTCGGTGCGCAGGACTGGAGACCCCAATATTCCACTGGGAACGCGGACGGAGATCAAGAACCTGAGTACTGTCAAGTCTGTGGAGGACGCCATCATTGCTGAGAGAGATCGACAAATCCGCGAGATTGAAGCCGGAGGTGTCATTGCTGGCGAAACCCGCGGCTGGGCTGTCGGCTCAACAGAAACCCGTCGCCTGCGTGGCAAGGAGGGCGAGGTCGACTACCGCTACATGCCCGATCCCGACATTGAGCCACTCATCATTGGCAACGACTTGGTGGAACATTTACAAGAATCCCTTGCGGTGCTTCCCGATAAGGAACTCGACATTCTAGTGGCTGATTATGGTCTCACAGCCAAGGATGCCCTCTCTCTCATTACACTTGAGAACGGTGCTCGTGTGCAGTATTTCTACCGCGTTCTTGATATTCTTGGCGAAAGCTTCAAAACCTCTGGCATTAAACCAGACTTCAAAAGCTATGCGACTCTAGTCGGTAACTGGGTGATTCACGAGCTGGGACGTCTCACAACTTACAAAGCCGGACCACTCGCGTCGGGGGAGCTCACCGTTTCGCAAGAGGGCGAATGTGCGCAAGTACCTGCCGACCACCTATCCCAGCTCCTGCACCATCTCTATCAGAAGCAAATTACCGGCAAAGTGGCCAAGGAGCTGCTGGTCGCCATTTATCTCGGAGAGATGGGCGACGGCGACGTGACAGCTGCCATTGATGCCAACGACCTGTGGTTCCACGAGTTATCGCAGGATGAATATGTAGCAATCGCGGAAGAAGCGATGCAAGGCGAAGACAAGATCTTGCAGGAGTTTGTTAGCTTTGACAAGTTTCCGCAGGGCAAGCTCATGTTCTTGGTGGGCAAGATGATGCGTCTGGGCCCTACTGAGAGGATAGATCCATCCACGGCGGAGAGTGTAATGCGCGCCAAACTCGATGGCTTGCGTGCGACATAGACGTGTAATATTATTTGCTGTACATTATGCGGGTAGACATTTGTAGTATAGATAAGTCTCGGCCAGCGCCGGGTTGGCGCATCTCGGCAGTGCCGCCGAGTGCCATACTGTAACATAGAAAAAGAAGTCTAGAACATGGGTAATCCGGTTTCCAGAGATCAAAAAGCAAGTAAACCATCGAAATAAGCCTAATCCGGCGATGGTCGGGAAAGCTTGTGCCTGAAAGGGGATAACGGTTTTGCGCAAAACAAGGTGGCGCGGTGACAAGCTTGGTGATGCCTGGGTGACGTCAACGATGAAATAGTTGTTGCTCACAGCTCATCGAGCAGGGTCCTACCTTCCAATATATTAATAGCTACTTCTGTGCTGCACGAGTGCTTTTTCTTTCATTCACTATTAATTTCATTTCTCACACTGCCATCAATTGACCAATTCCGTCAAATTACACACACGCACAACACAAACATCATGTCTTTCGCTCTCCGATCCGCCACCCGCGCCATTCCCCGCGCCAGCAGCGTCAACGCCACCCGCGCATTCTCTTCAACGGTCGTCTACCAAAAGACCGCCACAGAGACTGTCAAGGATGGTGTCAGGACGGTCGACAAGACTGTGAGCGGCACGATTGTCGACGGCATCAACGCTGCCGGTAAGCAAGCCCATCCGCCGTTCATTTGTCAAAGTGCAACGTAGCTAACCTCGGATTTCGCAGAGAACGCCAGCGAAAGGGTCAAGGAGGCTGCCAACAACGCCATGGGCAACAAGTCGGCCGCCGGTGCCGCTGAGGAGCTCAAGGGCAAAGCCAAGGGCGCCGCCGAGGAGGCCAAGGGCAAGGCCAAGGGTGCCGCCGAGGACATCAAGAAGAACCTATAGACGACGACCTGACGACAAACATATTGCTTCACGATTGATATTTCTTGGAGGATTGTAATATTATATAATTTTTTTTTTTTTGCCGCAGCAATGCATCAGATTCATGAAGAGCCATTTAAAAAATCATGATTTTCGGTCGGTATCACAGCCCGACCACATGTTGAACGCCGTTCCAATGCACGCAGCGCTATGCGAAATGCCAGAAAACTTGACAAAATGAGAAACACGCCCCCGTATCGATTCATCGCCACCGCCTCCGCCGCATCGTGTGGCATCTGAAATGCGGCCCGGCTCAGACACAGTAACCCCAGCCCTTGGCCCGCGAGAAGCGGCAGGACGGGAATCCGTGCGGTGCGCGCAAAGACGGCACATGCCATGCACAAAAAGGCGGCCGCCATGAGAAGCATGCTGACGGCCACCGGCAGTGCCTGATACCCTGCGCTGCCCTGCCTGCCAGAGCTTCCGTCGGCCCCGAGTAGATCGTGGGCGGGGTCGAGCTGCAGGTGCAGCGCCATCATCATCCACGCGAGACTCTGCACGCCGTGGAAGACAAGGCCGAAGAACCCGCCGTCGACGCGGGCTCTGTCTCGGACGCCGCTAATTAATTGAGCAGTAGCGCTGCATATTGTTAGGAATAAAAGAAGGTGGCTGCCTTTGCGATGTTGCCGCGATTGCGCGTTCGGAGACCTGCAGCGGCACATGTCAGAGAGATGTGTGTAAGACGACTTTGTCAGATGCACTAACGTGCAGAAGCACTGATGCAACCCCAGGAACAGCATGGCAAATCCCAGGCCGATGAAGCCCGCCGGCCGAATTTCAATGACTCTGGCCTTGTCGGCGGCGACTCGTGTGCCCGCCGCGGGCTGCTTGTTCGGGTATACGTGCTGCGTTACGTCGAGCTCGTCGGCGACGGTGCCCAGCTCATTGTTGGTGCTGCTGCGAAATCGGGTCCTTCGGTGGGTGAGATGCCGCCTCGATTCGGCGCTCATGATATGGTTAACCCTTGGTTGATGCGCATGAAAGCCAAGAAATAAAAGATCGGGATAGAGTGCGCCCGGCAGATATATATAAAGGATCAGTTTCCGGCCGTCCGTAGCTCCTCCATAGTACCTTTTTTTTTTTGTCCGAGAAGCTTAGGCTCACGCTATATAAATAAGCACCCAAAAAAATGCAGGCGATCGCTGCCACACCCTGCTTGCGTAGCACTGGATGCGAGATTACTATATCTCACTAGACCAAAATAAATAAAAACTGGCGGCGAGCACCTGAGCGGAGGGTCGAATGTCGCAGAGATTGGTTTTATTTCTGGGAATTTCCCAATTGCTTTGGGGCAGCTCTCCCCGCCTCTTTATATATACTTTGGTCGGCGCAAAGTTAGCCAAGATTCCAAAGTCAACAGGCAAAACAAGGCAGCGAGATGCGAAAAAAAGCAAGCAAAAACAGGCACGGCTGGCTACACAGGGACAGGGTCCTTGCTGTCACCTGCATGTTTCAGAGCCTCGTCTCTAGGCTTATGGGTACAGCGAAACAGCGCGTGCCCATCCCCGGGCTGCCATAAGAGGGTTACATTTGCGAACTGTCCTGCGAGTAATCAAGGCAGTAAGGCGACCCGCGCTGAGAGGAACGGCGTGCCTGTCGATTTGCTTGGCTTTTTTGCTCGGGGTTCGCCCGGCGAGTGCGGGGTAGCTGGATCTGGGTTTAACCAGGGAGCCCGGATTAATAGATTACTGTGTTGTTCGATTTCCCGACTAATCTATCTGGAACGAAACTATTTTTGGCCTCCCTTCCGAGGCTGAGTGGTGAGACGGTACGGAACGGGATGGCGCCTGTCACGCGGGCTTCGGACACAATTGGAAAGGGCTCATCCGCAAGTCACTGCAGAGAAAGGAAGATAATGCAAATTTATGAAATATTCATTTGTAAGCAGGCAGCCGACTTCGTTCGTTCAATGCCTCGTTTACATGGCATCATCGCACCTGTGGTACACTCCAGCTTTCACACCAATGGCGCGCCCGCCGGCACGAGCGGAATGCGGTTAAAATAACCCTAGCATGTAAGTATATTGTGTGAAAGAGCTTGCAGAACAATCAACCTTCATCAACGGGTGCCGAATTGCCAATATACTGTCAGAGTACTGGCAGGCTAGCATCAATTGCCAGCAGTCTATGCTGACGCCGCTGTCCCCACCAGGGACCAGCCACTCTGGGAACAGTATTTTGCTGGACTTGGTATCAAGAAAAAGGCACAACACTATAATGCATTTCTCTTCATGGGTATATCTACCTCATCTTTAAGGGTCTTTGAGAAAAGAATCAGTGCTTTTCTAAATAAGTAGTCTCCAATGGCAGAATAAATGGCCTCAAAGACGAGGGTTCCAGACAATCAAAGTCGAGCCGTAAATCTTGACTCGGTCCTTCTTCGTCGTATTCAGCATCGCTGCAATTCATAATTCCGTCGAATCTGTCGTGGAGATCCCCGAGGGTTTTGCTATCGAGGTTGGCAACCTGGCTGTGCGTGGCCAGGCGGTTTCACAGTTCGTCCACGGGAAACCATTCGACCTAGTAGCCGTCTTTCTTTTGGAAATGCGTTCCAAAGTGATACTCGCGGTCAGCTGGCAGCAACATCATGTCCCCTAGGTCGTCGCGGAAGCGTGGCACGTCATCCGTTGACACGGTTAGCACAAGCTCTTTGGGCGCCTGCAACGAGACTCGTGTACTTAGCTGGGAGGTATGATGCCTGACTGAACGGATCCATCGTCAACTTACACAATTCTGCAATTTGTGCTCATTGTTGTGGGCTCTTACACTCGGTATCTCCATTGAGAATATTCGAATTTCTTCATCTGAAATTGTCTATAATACCAAGCTCCGCAGCATTTGGGAACCAAGTACAGTGGTAGCTTAATTATTTCAAGCGTAGCCTGCCACTGGCTTTTTGCTATTCCGGGCCGTGCACCATTGCTGGCATATGCAAAGCGATGTGACATAATTATACCATTGGAGAATTAATCCTCGGTGTAGAGGCCCTATAAGAAGACTCTGCGCTATGCCGGAAAATGCAAGACCGTCAAGCAGATGCCGACGCGATGATGAAACACTGGAATGAACAGCGCGGAACTGCGTGGGTGCGACATCAAAGCAGAAATTTCGAGAGTTCTCCTTTTCAAATACCAATGATGAAATTAGGCTCATTGATGCCATCGCGTACCTTTTCTCCTGCGGTGTTTGTATAATCGTCCTGCTCGTCGTTTTACAGGATCGCCAGCTAATACGACACAAAACGAGAGAGACTTCGACAGCCACTTAAAGCGCCAAAGGAGGCCTGAAAGGAAACCCGGGCTAAAACCTCGGCCCCCGCAGTCTCGAAAGTTTCCATATCCGGTATGTAAATTCGAGGCTTATTCTGCTAGCATCTTGATTTCCCCCGCATTCACGTCGTGATGTCTGCTCGGCCGGCTCCACCAACTCCGAACCGTCCGAGTGGAGCAGGGCCTCTTCGCCACCTTGGACAGGACAAAGCCCGAACGCCGCTCCGTTCACACACTCGCAATTCCTACCTCAATCTCGCCCATCGGTTTGCGTTAGCGGTCGCTATCACGGGTTTCATCGTTCCGGGGCCGAAACACCACATCTCCGAGCCACGACAGAGAGGACAGCTCAACGCAAATTGGCAAGCACGCATCCATCTCGAGCGGTCACGAGCGACATTCGACATGGCCAGCAAAACGTCCACCACCGCGCTTTGCTCGGCCTGCCGCGCCTCTCCGTTTCTCTTCTCCTCGTCTCTACGCAAATCCGCACCGTCTATATCCCAAACGAGCCGTCTACGATCTCTACACCCTACAAGCGTCCGGAGCGGCCGTCGACACTACGCAACGACATCATCCACATCCCCGAGCGACAACAACCCGCCCCCATGGCCGACCTCGCCCAACCCTACGCCGTACGAGGTCCTCGGCATGAGCCGTCACGAACCCTACAATAAACGCCGCTTCCACCAGCTCGTCAAGCTCTACCACCCGGACATGAACCCCGCCGCCTCGCCGGTGTCCGCCACCACCCGCACCGAGCGCTACCGTCTCGTCATCGCCGCCAACGACCTCCTCGGCGATCCTTCCAAACGGCAACGCTACGACCGCAGCGGCGCCGGGTGGGCGCACGACCGGGAGCCGGACCTCCGCGAGCGCGACCACGAGTGGCGCCAGCAGCCCAACAGCCCGGCGCGCAACGCCACCTGGGAGGACTGGGAGGCGTGGCACCAGGAGGAGCGGCGGCGGCGGTACGGCGGCGGCGAGCCGCCGCGGCCGCTGTACATGTCCAACGGCCTGTTCGCGACGCTGGTGGTCGCCATGTGCTTCGTGGGCGCCATGGCGCAGAAGAGCCGCGCGCAGGCCGTCGGCGAGCAGTACGTCGAATTCACGCAGGACAGGAACGCGGATATCGGGCGGGCGATGCAGCGCACGACAAGTGCGGCCGCGGGTCGGTCGAGGGAGGAGCGCATCGACTCGTTTGTGAGGGACAGGGAGAACGTGTCGTACCGCTACCGACCGACCAAGTACGACGGGCCCGAGGCAGCGGACGAGGCGGCAGCGCGGGAAGCGCAGAACCTGGGTGGTGTTAATGTGCCGCCGTCGTGAAGCCGGGCGGCTTAAAGCGGTAGATTCTGTAAATATTCGTGTATAATTATAACGGTATTATGACTGGCTTTGTCTGTCATCTTTCGTGCCTGCATCTGTGACGCATTGAACTCGTGCGTGTTTGAATGGCTGCGATATGACACGAAAGGCTGATCGATGGATAGCTCCAGCACATTTTGCATCGGTTAGCTTGCAGCTGCATTTATCTGCCACACAAACGAACAAGGGGCTTTAAAACCCCAAGCTGGTACGATGCATACACGGAGCAACCAATTGATGCGCCAAACATAACTTATCGCCCAACGTGGCCGAGGAATCGCAGACCGAAAATCGTGCTTGGACTGCAGGGTAGTTCCTTGAAGCTCAAAGCTCGAAGCTTCAAGCTTCACGGACCTTCCCTCGCCGGTAACAGCCCCGATCGAGCAAAGCCGAGCTTCATTTCTCTGTCCCGACCTTCCTCCCATGAACGGAAACCCACTGGCTCGGAATGGAGCCCTAATAATCATTCGCAGAAGGGGGGCGTGTGAAAGAAGCCAAGAGCCATAAAAATGTATCCACGCAGTTGGTCCGTCTCCGAGTAATTCTCGCCCGCCGTCGAAATTACGAGCCTCGAAGACAGTTGATAGTATTATTACAGCGCCATCTCAGCGCTATTTCACCGCAATTACAGCAATTGCAGGGAATGTCTACTGCACTTTGAGGCTCGCTTTTGTTTCCTCCTCCTTTTCCTCTCTGCTGGCCCTGGCTCTGCTGTGATATTTTTTTTTGGCGCCGGCGATACCGCCACGGGGCGTGCCGGCACTCGACCCGGTGCCTGGGCTTGCCCCTGCCAATGTCTCGGTGCTAAAAATGCCACCAAGCCAAACAAAAGGACAGAGCCTCAATCCGATTGCGCACTGTGTCCAGTTCTGAGGCTGTTCATCGGTGATGCCTCACCGTACGCCCCCCTGGTTGTCATCTCTCATATCGAGAGTGTCAGGGGCGCTGTGGTCAAACCAGTAGCTGTAGCAGTTGTTTCCACTGTAGCTGTTTGCTACTCTCCTCCCCCTTTGAGAGGAATATTACCATCATCTTACACTTGTCCACACCCCGTGGGCCGTGAGGGCATTTTTGGGTGGTTTTGGTGCTTGGACGGAACAATAGGGCCCACGACCCCCACTGGCTTGGGTCTGATTCCTTGCGATGATTACAGGCAAAAAGGAGCAGAGGGAAGAGGAGGTTGGAACCTTGCTCTTTGTGCCAATTGCTGGCTTCAACCCGCCCACTCTACGAATAATAGGTTGCGCCCACAGTGGGCTTCAATTTCCAGGCCTTGAGAGACTCGAGCAAGAGGATTTCCGCCTGTCAGATGCCAAGCTTGTGAAGCTGCAAAGAAATAAGCTCTCTCATAAGCTGCGTCAAGGTTAGCCGCCTTACGTTGGAGCGCCACCATGCATAAGGATATTACCACCGGTGCAAAAATGGCAAGCTAGAGCTGCAGCCCAGCACCTCGGTATTGGTCCTGTGACGTCCCGGGAGCTCACCCAAAGGGGCATCGCGCAAGAAAGGGATAAGAACACGCGCTAGAACGACAGGCAGAAAAATTTTCTGCTCGCCTTGCTAGGCCGACCCAGCTGACATGGGTGAAATGACGGCAGTCCCAAGGGCCGCCCAGCTACGTAATAGCGCAGCTTGCAGGGGCAGCCCAGCCACTGACATGGTTTTGCAGTTAACAGCAACGGCATGTAACACACCGTCAGTGCTAGCGCAGCCCAGTGGAAGCCAAGTTTTTGCAAGCCTGCACTAGGCGAGCAGAGCCTCAGGCCGTTCTCCTGGGCCGGTGGATCTGGCGATTTCCAGAAAAATGGCGCGCCGAGGGCCGGTATACGTGGCGTGTACCAACACTCGGGGGCGAAATCAACGTTCGATGACTCGTTCAAGCTGTGTAGTTGACGAGTCGGCAAGCAAACGTGGTAGACTGGTGATACCGAGAATTGCAGACCGAATGCTGGCTTCGTGATGCTCATCAGTCTGAATACTGGGATGCGGATTTCTGTCCTTCATGTACCGTAGCATCGTGGCCATGTGTTGCCTCCGGAACCCTGCGGTGTTCCGGTCGGTAGCCGGCGTCCTCGGGTGTATGCGTGTGTCGGCCGGCAACTAGCATGCTGTCTTTTCCCTGCACAGAAAAACCGGTAGCACATAGCCATCGATCAAAGAGTCAAACCGACGCCATCCAAGTCGTAAATGAGAAACGGGCAAACCACCACCTTTATACCTTCAGTGCTCCTACTGTCCGTTCTTGGGATTGTCCCACCGCGAAAACGAATCGTATCCATTCTTTCGCTCTTTGCTCACGTTCGACACACACACTTTCAGAAGCTGGAGCTTGTGAGCAGACACGGCGGCAGCAATGGAAACCCGCACGCCCCTTTGCTCAAGCTTTTATCTCTGCTTGAAGCCAACAATGACCCGCCTGGGTGGCCCGAGACATTCTCAAGCCGTCAAAGGCCCAGCTTTTCCTGCTACAGCCACACCCAGCGCAACCCGCTCGGTAATGCTATTTGCTGTTGGCACCCACGTGTGAATAGCCGGCCTCAGAGCGCCGGTGACTTTGAGCAGTAGAAGTCCCCTTGTAGGCCTGGTGACACCTGTAGCCTCCGATGCTTATTATACCCCCTGTGAGTTAGAGCGCCAATGGCCGAGACATTCAGCGCAATTCGGCCCCCTGAGGGCGCTGTCATATTATTCTTCCCTCAGCCTGGCGTCCGGGGGGGTAAGCCGAGAGGGTAATTCCCGAAAAGACTAGGAAGTGTTCTTCTGTCTCGCTTCCTCAGGCCGAATCTGCTGTTGACCCCTAGCCTTATCGCTGGTACGCTTAACCCGATATGGTGGCTTGGTGTCATTTTTCTGCAGGCCACCTGCGTGGCGCTTCCGCCGATAAGTCCTAATGCGGCATATCTGATAAACTTTTCCGCAAAAAAAAAATGTTGCATCCTTAATTCAACGGCATCGACATTCCATGAAGGCTGAGAAAAAAAGTTTTCTCTTTCTCCCTAATAAGCCGGGAGCGCACGGGTTCACAAGAGGTGGCGTCGCTCATTTCTTTGCTTCAGGCAAGAAGAAAATAATCGTTTCGCATATGTGTCTTTTCTTGAATTGTCGTTTAGGTGCAGAGTACTACAGCTGCAGAGAGCTCGGTATTTTAGCTCATCGTAAACCGCAGTGTAGTATCGCGCGCGCAGTGCCTTGCATATCAACCGCATTATGAGCGCATTGCTTTCGGCTTCCGTATTGGCCAACAAGCAAAACGTTCGGCGTTGCTTTGGTCGTCTTCCTTATTCGCACGCCCCGTAGTTTCCCTTTGACTTTTCATTTTTCTTTGCCTGTGCTCATGATTCATGGCCCACCCGCCAAGCACGCAAACGTCTCGGGCTTCTCAAACTCTGCTCGCGCTCCCATAGCAGGCTGGTTGGCTGGGTCGTTTCCACTCGCACACCCTCCCAAACCCACCCGACTTTGCCCGATCCACCATCAACGCCTGGTTCGTGAGGCCATCACCGCCCATCAATTTTGCTCACACACCCTGTCGGCCCCCGTTCGTAGTTGCCTCTCGTCAGAATATCCCTCTCTGCCCCGGCCGCCCCGGTTCCTCTCAGCATCTTGCCATAATACCATACACACCGTCCTCACTCTCCCGTACCATACTCGTAGACCCCAACCCCAGTGGATCTCTCTCACCTGACTCCAGTCCTCTCTTTCTTCCTCCCTTTTCCTCCACAGACTTTTACTCCTTCTCTCCCACTCTTTTGCTTCCAGTCCTCAGCACATCTCCAATACCTCACCTTCAACCAAACTTCCATCTCCCCTCAACAACCTTCACAATGGCCTCCCGCTTCGTCGCCTCCCGCCTGGCTTCTGCCGCCCGCGTCAATGTCGCCGCTGCTTCCAAGCGCTCCATCACTGGTATGTAGCTCCGGACGATGAAAAACTTTTCCCATGAACTGGAGGGCATTGAAAACCTCGAATATCATCTCCAATTGATGTTCCTGGCTGCCAATGGCCCCAATATAGCTTCAATCATCTCGGCAAGCTTCTCATCGAGCCAATTGGCTAACATGTACTCTCTCAGGTGCCGCTAAGCGCACTCAGGTCGTCCCCCGCGCCGCTTTCCAGGTCCAGCGCCGTGCCTACTCCTCCGAGATGGCCAACGCCCTCGTTGAGGTCTCCAAGAACATTGGTATGGGCTCTGCCGCCATTGGTCTGACTGGTGCCGGTATTGGTATTGGTCTCGTCTTCGCTGCCCTCATCAACGGTGTTGCCCGCAACCCTGCTCTCCGTGGCCAGCTTTTCTCCTACGCCATTCTGGGTTTCGCTTTCGTCGAGGCCATCGGTCTTTTCGATCTCATGGTTGCCCTCATGGCCAAGTTCGTACGTAAAACCGAGTTGCCGAATATTCCCTCAATAGCAGATTGCTAACATTTTATCCCTCAGACGTAAACAATTTCTCATTCAATTGAGTCGATCCCTCTTCACTGATGGGGTCTCTAATATTCGGGGACGATCAGCGATGTTGGTGTACGATGTGAAGGTCTCACGACGGAGCTCCTTCATCGACACTCACCTATGTTTAAAAAACGGATTTGCATTATAGACGGGATAGACACTGGGAGGCGAACATGTCTAGAGGACATGGTCGTGATAGATTTGGAAAGCCCACACACAAGTTCCGTTCGGAACTACCCTGTAAAATAAAAGGTCAATCATCTCGATCATAAAATTTTCTTTGTCGACAATAATCGATATTATTTTGAGAAGCATTTTCCCTTTGCGTGACTGTCGGAGCTGCTAATTTCGTTTGCCGTGATTGAATCGAAGCTAGTATCGGACAGATGATGCCGGAATAGCTCGAATGTGTGTATCATCATGAGGCGGGCGGCGCCATTCTGGCGAGTGAAGCTGTCGGCAGGTGTTGATTGCACATCAGGAGCTCAATATCGACGATCGGTAGCTAACTCGGAGCTCCGTTCCGAAGACTGAATGATAATTGGCCTATCAGGCAGTGACAGTCGAGCAGTAGAGCTACATTCAATCTTCAATCGCTTGCGTAGCTCCTCGCCTCGGTTGAAGCTTCCAGGGATCGGAGGGAGTCGGGTCCGAGGTAGTCGTCCATCATACAGTGCCGACAGCTTGCTAAACCATCAAAGGAACCAATGGAAGAACTTGATGGATATTTCTCCAGCCGGTTCACTGGTATCTCATCTTTGAGTTTCTGGGGTACTGCCCTGATTTTCGAATTCGCCTGCACCTCGAACAGGGAGGGCATGCTGCAAAGTCCCAATGCCGATTGGACTTCCTTTCGAACTTTCGTCTTTCCTGAGCCGTAAACAGAACATGGAGCGCTCCAATTCGGATTCGCTAAAACCTATCTGCACACTGGTGAGCATGTCATGGTCGGGGTAAATCTGGGAGCGTCCCAGCAGCATCTGCAAACGCGAAGACCCGAGTGGGTAGCATCCGCGCAGCTCTCGAAACGCGAGATTTTCACAGCCATTTTTTTTTGTTCGTAGAAGAAGCGTTCTGTCACTGGGGAAGAGATTGGAATCTTGAGGGGAAATATTCAATTGAGTAACTGCATGATGGTGAGAAGTTGGCAACACGCGATCGTGAATCCCTGGTGCAACTTCCCCTCACATTGCGGTGCGTAATTACGTACCTACCGGGCCGACCAAGTTTTTCCGGCTTGGCTGACTTGCAGGCGCCAAAAGGCCAACACCCCTGCACATGCACAGCAAAGTAATTAATAATTATACTAATATGCCAATGATGAGTTTCACAATCTTTGGGTTGCACTCGATTTAATCTACGTGTACTCCTCACGCGGCAAATGTCAAGCCTCACAAGAGCAACGTCGGTTTCAGCAGTTTAGAGAATCCAATTCCTTCTTAAACTAATAACGCCGTTTAATATGCTATATACACTCATTTCTTAAACGTGGCACTCCTCTCGCCTCTGATCGGCGGCGCCTTTCTCGCGCCCTTCATCAAGTCATCGCCAGTCTTGGAGTATGGATCGAACACCTTTTGCGGCTTGACTGCGCGCGCGGCAGCAGCGGCAGCATCATCACGCTTTGCGTGCATAACTGATGTTGCCTGGCTATAGTCAAAAGGCACCGCGTTGTACGTCTTCTCGTCCGCCTGTCTTTGCTGCTCTTTCTCCGCCTGTCGCTGCGCCTTCTTTGCCAGCTTCGCTTCTCGCTTTTGCCGTATCTCCAGGGCAGCTTGCTTCTTGGCTGCCTTGCGCTGCTTCTTGGACTGCGTGGTGTCTTCGTCAATCTCAATGACGCCATCGGCCGGCGCCGGCTCTGACTCCATTGTCTTGTCACCATCTTCATCAGACTCAGATTCGGACTCTTCACTCGTCTCAGACTCCTCAACAGGGGCAGATTCCGACTTGCGTTTAGTTCCACGCTTCAGTGTAAACTCTTCGTCCTCCTCTACAGCTGCCGGTGCCGTGGGCGCAGGAGCCGCGGGCTCGACAGGTGCAACATCCTCATCCACTTCTGTGCCTTCCTGCACAGAGGCCACGAATCTCTGCCACGGGAAAGGTACTTCCTCGTTCAAACCGTCGTCAACATCTCGAGAACTTTCCCAACGGGAGCTGATGGGCATATCGCCAAACAAACGTGAGCGAGGCAAGTTTCTAAAGGCGATTTCACCACCGAGTTCTGGTAGTTTTGCGAGGTCACGGGCCGGCTTGGGAAGCGCATTTCTTGTCGCTGAGTCTGGAGCGATGCTGGCGAAGAAGTGCAGCAGACTGGGTCCAGGATTTTGGCTTGTTTCCAAGACCTTATCCCAGATTTCATTGATCCTTGATCTAGCCAGAGGTGCCGTCAGAGGCATTAAACTGTGGAGAGCTTTGGCATCCGGAGGGCTGGCACGGCAGATATCTGCAAGATGATTTGTTCCCAGCACAAAGTTGGGACTTTCGTCTTCTTTTCTGGCGGTCTCGTCGCGCCACTTCCAAATCGTTCTGAACATGGTGAACTGCGCCGCGTCATATGCCAAATGCGAATGCTTCAGTACATAGTTGTACCAGCCTCGGGGGCCCTCTCCAGTCTCTTCATTGTAACCTGGATGCACATGACGGGATAAAGAAAGATCTTTTGACTTTTGCAAGGCGCGGCCAATCAAGTCTTGCTCTGGTAGATTTCTGTTTGAAGAGGAGATGAGGTCGTTGCGGACTTGGTCGTAGATGTGCAGGAGGTAGTGGGTATCGGATCGAGCATAGTACAACATTTCCTCGGGGATCGGGCGTATGCGCCAGTCGGCTAATTGATATTGCTTATCGGCATCGAAATCGGCAAATTTGGAGAGCAAAAAGGCAAGACTGCGACCCGCGTAGCCCAACTGCTCACAAGCAAAGTACGTATCGAAGAGACCATTGACGTAAAGGCCCAGATCGCGCTGGAGCCAGACCATATCCATGTAGGCTCCGTGGAAGACTTTGACAATCGATGGGTCTGCAAAAGCTTCGTTGAGCACCTCAAGCTTGTGGCGCCAAGGCTGAAGAGTATCGACGATCCAATCCTGTTCGCGCGTGCTCACTTGCATGAGTGAAACCAACCCAGTATATGTCCGGAAATCATGATGCTCGAGATCAATGGCGATCTCTTTCGCTTTCTTAAGTTCCTTGAGCATGTCGAGAACGCCTTCGTACGAATCCACCCATTTTGCGGTGGTTGTTTCGACGGGCTGCCAGGGAATGGGTTCAGATACTTTGTATGCGCTGTTGGGATAACTCATTTGTAGAATTTCAGTCTCGTATGGGTGTTTGTATCTGTAATCTGAGTTAGCAAGGGAATATCGATGCGCTGGACGGTAGGCGTACTGGGTAGAGCCATCTTCATCGGTAAAGGCGACGAGGCTCTCTTCCAAGGATACAATAGCGTGTGGCTTCTTTGTGAGAATCGGCTTCCACGGACCAGTGGGAAAATTGTCGGGTTGCACTTCAAAGAGGGTCTGTGGTTTGATGACGTTTGCGTTGCGGATGACTTTGCTAGTAGATTTCGTTCTCTTTGGCTTCGATGCCTGTTTTTGGTTAGCTATATGCAATTTTTAGACGAGAACAGAGGGCGACGTACGGCATCGGACGGTGGTTCCTTGCGCTTGATGAGGCCGGTGTATTCGTCGAGGGCAGTATCGGCCTTTTCGAGAACCGAGTCTACGACGTCGACCACACCCTGCCAATTCGTATCAATATCGTCGGCATCTTCGAGCGTCGGGGCAGACACGCCACAGGCACGCGCCGCCGATTGTAGCAGGCGCGTTGAGAGTTCGAGAAGGCGAGTCGACTTTTCGTCGAGCTGCTCGGCCGCGTCCGGATTGACGGTGCGCTGAAAGCTGAGATCCTCGGCGGCGATTCGGTTGGCGTACTTGACGGTGGAGACCAAAGACTTTTGGACCCCATCCTGCAGCGACTTGAAGTCCTGAGGAGCCGCCATTGTAAAGTTGGTGAGCTGCTCGGCGATGTGATGGCGATGATGGAGGATTTGTCGCAAGTCGGAAGGGCAGCGGCATCAAAAATTCCTGGTCGTTATCGATAAGCTAAGGCAAGATCCACTGTCGGCGCTGTAGCGGGCAAATGGTGTAAGTTGATGCTTCAATCTTGCAGTGATTATTGTTACGATTTATGTATGCATACGCCCATACTAGATATCTTGCCATGTAATTTATTGTATTTCTGTTATCCAAATTTATCTCCAACGTACCGAGTGTTCCTCATCCAAGAAAGGGTGGCAGCTGTCAGTGGCGGCTTCTGGGATGAGCTAATGCAAGCACCATGTTCCTAGTTCAGATGAACAGTATATCGCTCATGTTGCTCTCGGTCGAACTCTGCTACAATTTAAAATATGGACAAGTCTGTTCTTTCAATTTGCTATGCCAGAATATCACAGAAGTAGCACTGGGGCTATCGCTGCGGTATGACAACGGTTGTACGTATGTGTACGCCATGATCAGCGTCACCGTGATGTAATAAAAGAAAAAACCAAACACAATGACCCAGCTGAACAGGATAATTCATGTATCGTCAACAATCCTCAGTAATTATTGCAGGGTTGGGCCGCCAACCCCCCCGCCACCACCGCCTTGTTTCGCTGCCCTGCTTGCCTGCCATTCATAACCTGGTCAGCTCCTGTAACCAGCCAGATTGCCCCTCCTTGCCCGCCGCCGTAAAAGCTCCGTCCGTCAAACAACTCGTGCTGCACGACATCACTGCCATTGGACGCCGCAGCAGGATAAATTAGCTCAGGCCCGTTTCGTTTCTATCTGCAACTCTCTCTGCCCATCTCGGTATTTTCTTTTCTCATCTCTTCCTGCATAGCGCCTGTGCCTGTCAACCTGTCCGCCTCGTCATCACCAAACGTGCCGCCGCCACCACCACCACAGTTCACCCCACATAAGCTGCCCAGCCCACACCACGTTTCTGTCGCACCTCCAACTTCTTCTCCAACGTCGGGACGCTCAAGTTCTTTGCGCGACCGGACCACCCGCTCTTGTCAAAGAAGCAACAGGCAAGTCGCCTTCAACCAAACAAATTTCGGACTATCCGCCATGTCTACCACGGCAGAGACACAGCAAGAGGCTGGCGCGCCTGGCCGTCTCTTGCTGCTCTCAAATCGCCTGCCCATCACCATCAAGCGCTCTGAAGATGGCAGCTACACCTTCTCCATGTCGTCTGGCGGCCTCGTCACTGGTCTGAGTGGTCTTAGCAAGACTACCAGCTTCCAGTGGTACGGTTGGCCTGGCCTCGAAGTTCCCGAGAACGAGGTCGACGGCATGAAGAAGCGCCTCAAGGCAGAGTATGGCGCGCATCCCGTCTTTATCGACGATGAGCTCGCTGATCGCCACTACAACGGCTTTGCGAGTATGTCTAACCGAGTCGAAGTAACCACGTATAGATTTCGCTGACAATTGTAGATTCCATCCTCTGGCCGCTGTTCCACTACCACCCCGGTGAAATTACCTTTGACGAATCCGCCTGGGTCGCTTACCAAGAAGTCAACCGCCTTTTTGCCCAGACCGTTATCAAGGATGTTCAGGATGGCGATTTGATTTGGGTCCACGACTATCATCTGATGCTCCTGCCCCAGATGCTGCGCGAGGAAATTGGTAACTCCAAGAAGAACGTTAAGATCGGTTTCTTCCTGCACACGCCATTCCCTAGCAGCGAAATCTATCGCATTCTGCCCGTTCGTGAGCCCCTCCTCACAGGTCTTCTGGATTGCGATCTCATCGGCTTCCACACATACGACTACGCTCGCCATTTCCTGAGCAGTTGCTCACGCATTCTCGGCACCCCGACCACACCAAACGGCGTCGATTGGAACGGACGATTCGTCACTGTTGGCGCGTTCCCCATCGGTATCGATCCTGAAAAGTTTGTCGAGGGACTAAAGCGACCCAAGGTTCAGGAGCGCATTGCTGCCCTGAAGCGCAAATTTGAGGGAGTGAAACTGATCGTCGGCGTCGATCGCCTCGACTACATCAAGGGAGTACCGCAAAAACTCCACGCGCTTGAGGTTTTCTTGACAGAACATCCCGAGTGGATTGGAAAGATTGTGCTTGTGCAAGTCGCGGTGCCTTCTCGTCAGGACGTCGAGGAGTACCAGAACCTGCGCGCCGTTGTCAACGAGCTTGTCGGCCGCATCAACGGCAAGTTTGGCACTATCGAGTTTATGCCCATCCACTTCCTGCACCAGTCTGTGTCATTTGACGAGCTGACGGCGCTCTACGCTGTGTCGGATGTCTGCCTCGTGTCGTCGACCCGCGACGGCATGAACCTCGTCTCGTACGAGTACATTGCCACGCAGCGCGAGAAGCACGGTGTCATGATCCTCAGTGAGTTTACCGGGGCGGCGCAGTCGCTTAACGGCAGTCTCATTGTCAACCCCTGGAACACCGAGGAGCTTGCCAACGCCATCCACGATGCCGTCACCATGAGCCCCGAGCAGCGCGCCGCCAACTACAGCAAGCTCGAGCGCTACGTCTTCAAGTACACCAGCGCTTGGTGGGGTGCCACCTTTGTCGCTGAGATGACGCGCCTCAGCAATGAAGACACACAGGCGAAGACGATCCGCAACGTCTCCGGCGCGGTCGTCAGCTCGGGTCAGAAGGCGCTGACGGAAGAACCTGAAGTGCAGGAGCTGGAGGCGAACGAAGCATGAGATGAGCCAAATTCTGCACGATGTGATGATGCATGCCCATGACAAAATATTATGAAAATACAAAACATTGGGAAGGAATCTACAAGATGGCTATCTTTATGGTTTAGCAGGAGTCTTTGGTGTTGTTAAATTTCGAATTTCTAGCGATGATTTGCTTCAATATAAGTGTAAATGGCATTTTTGCGATTGCCGTCTAAATCAGATCCCACGCCCGTGTATACGGCTTTTTCTCCGCGGTGATCGCCACCAGCAGACCGTTCTAAGTGCGCAATTAGTCTTGATTCGGTCATCACTTGGTGAGGTAGGGAACGTACAAGTACTTCCACAGCCTCGTGAGCGGCTACACCCGCCCGATATATCTCGACGAGCGCCATAAGTTTAGCATAATGCTCCCGGCACACTTGAGTCCAGTCGTGGCGTTCAATATCCGTGGGGACCGGGGTGGCCGTGGAGAGCCCGAAAAGGACCCATGGGAGAAGGGCAGCTGGCTTCATGTTGATGATAGCTTCCATTATACTCGATGGCAATATGCCTGGGGAACGAGCTCCGACTTCCCGCCCGGTCCATTTCTTGAATTGTCCTATTGGATTGGACCTGAGCCTGGCGTATCTGCATTAGGTAACCCTGATTTTGATCGGTATCGTGATATGGGCCATAGAGCACCAGGCTACGGACCTGATTTATGGGTTGGTACGTTTATAGTGACCCTTTCGGACATGTTTAGATAGTCAGAGCGGCAATGGAAAAGACTCCACGCAAGACTCCACGTACCTTAACGATGGTAGAAACTTATTTTAAGAGAAAAAGCCAAACATCTTGAAAAAAACTGTTTATTGGAAGAGATTGGTGATCTCTAGAAGGTCCTATGTTTTGCCACTATGATTTGCCACCTTATGTACATTTTAGGCACATTTTTCCACTCGTTTTTCATAAAGACAAGCCTTAGAGACAAGATAGACGACTCACTTCACTCACAGTCTACGTGTGTGGACTACACTATTTCATTTAATTTATATTACAACTAAGTTGGAGTCCTCCTAACGATAAATCAGCTGCGTGGCTTTGCTACGTGAGCATTTACATGTCAGATATCAAAAGGAAACATCTCTTTCACCATCGACAGCCTAGAACCCAGCGCCAGTTTCCAATAGTAGCGTAACTATACGATCAGTAAGCTCCGGTTTCTACTTTAAGAACAGCAATTCAACAGCCAGTCTAGTCAGTGTTAAGCCATCCTCGTCTATATATGAAACGTCGACACTATAGGTTAGAAGTGCCTGGAGGACTCCTAGAGTACTACACTTAGCGGCCTAGGATAGAACCGGCATTTTTGGGCTGGCCACTATTTGAAATTTTTCTAGATTTACTATTGCCTCTCCTAAGCGCCATCCCTAAGGCATACCGCTACTTAGCCTGGCAGTAAATACTTAGCATAGTAGAATAGCCTCTATGTGTAGATTAGTACTATGTAATAGTAGCTTCTTAGTAAAGGTACTTACTCTATTATAAAAATCGTAATAGTAGTATAATGTAAGGTAATATAGAGCTATTTATCCCTTATTAGTTTAAATAGTAATATCTACTCCTAAGGATAATAGATAATAAGCTACCTATATTATAGTGTCTAGTAGCTTTGTCATAAGAGTAGTTTATAGACTACTACTATTAACTAGGACTAGAGTGTACATTAAAGGCGTCTACCTATTCACATTTCTAACATTTACATTAAGTCCTTAAGAGATTAATATAGATATTATCTTAATATAGCCACCTGTTATAGCAAAATGCAGTAATGTTTCCTTGTAGTGGGTTTTAGCAAATAGTAGTGCCTATTACTCTTCTGGATTTCTGTAGGTAGATAAATAGAGCTGAAAGAGATATAGGTCTAATCTAAAAGTAGCTATGTGTAGAGGTGTCTCTCCGTCCTTATCTAGCTAGGATATAGAGGCGTAATGGTGTATTAAAAGACGGATTACGGTTTTGTTAACGACGGGGCGGTCAATCTGGCCTTATGCGATGGCGCTAGTGACTATATACAGTGCCGAACGCCCTATCTCGCTATAGGTGTTAGGGTCGGCGCCTTTCTCGAGAAGGACCCTAAGTGTACCTGTTAGATTTGCGTCCTTGGCGGCATAGCATAATAGAGGCATGCTATTCCATGTAGAATTAGGCGCCACTCCTGCGTCGATTAGCGCTGCGATTAAAGACTCCTAATTTAAGTATTTAAAACCTTTACATCTACTTCTAAACTCATTAGGTAGTTCTATCTTTTTCTTTACTATATAGCTTAGAGCTTTATTGAGTTTATCCTTACTAAAGTCTACTATATTTATAAATAGATATACTACTTTAAAGTACTAGTGGCAAGTAGCCTAGAGAAGTATAGTATACTTTAGTTATAGTAGCCACCTATGCCAGTAAGACAATAAGTCACATATAATAGCTATACGCCTATATATAGTGGCTATAATAAGGCTTTACTGGCCTGGTGTGATATTTCGTAGCTAGTCTTCTAGTGTTGCGGCTGCCCAAAGCCGCACGACTGTGTCTCAATGCCCTTCCTGTATAGCATAGCTAATTGCCATTAGACTCGAGTCACTACTGCTCAAAAGAAAGAGGTCTGCGCCGGCAGCAAGTAGAAGCTCTATTACGTCTATATCCCCTAAGGTGGCAGCGTAGTGAAGCGGAGCGCCGAAACTAGGATGTATATAGCTGATGTGGGTGTGGTTCGAATGTAGGAGCGCTCGCAGTTCTGGGATGTTGCCATTACGAATGTAGGCGTGTAGTAGCTCCTCATAAGTATCAAAATCTGCGCGAAATCGGCGTTTCAAGTGGCGGTACATGGTCGTTAGCTCATATCAGGACGGTTAGGGCCTGATGACGAGTTGGAATCGCAGTCGCAGGCAATCCCGGCCCACAGTAGGATTTCTTACCTTATTCCACCCAGAAGTCACTGAATGTACCAATCGAGCTCGACAGGCTTGCCAGGGGCGAGGCTTGGCACTGGCTAAGCTGTTTTTAGTGATGTGACCTCACTGCCTTCGGTAGCACCCCGCCTGGAGACTAAGAAGAAGAATCTTCCCTTAGATTGTATAAGAATCGCTCTCTATTGATGGGCTTTTTTTTATAATGCCTAGTGATATGACGCCTGTAAATCTATAATGGGCTTAGGAAGAAGTTACGATCTTTATATCATACTTATTAGATGCTAAACGTAACGGTAATTTATATTTAGGATGCGTTTAAGTTATTACTGCTGTTTATTACAATATTCTACTACGGCTTTAGGTGCTTGATCTACTAGTGAAGAAGCCTTGGGATGTCTTAAGTTTTCTAGTTATATAAATATATAATAAATAATTTAGGAAGGGGTGGTGTTGAAAAAAAAAAAGTTAAGGGCCTAGTAGTGTATTTTAAAAGTTGAATTTCGACATAAATGTTCATTTTCACGACCGTAGCTCCGCCCAGATCTTACGCTATTGATTTGCGGCTGAAGCGGTCTGGACTTTGACATCCGCCACCTCACTCCAACCTTCACCACTCACAGCCCATCCTCTTTCTGGTCTTTTTGCTTCACCATGGCTGCTAGAAATGTCCATTCTCCCCTTCTTCCTCGGCGAAGGCCTGCCAAAATACAAATACACACCGATATCACCTAGCTCACGCACCTTTCGCGTCGCTCAGCTTCTCACGCCCGAGCCCGCGCTCATCCCGGGCTGCGCGCCCACCCTCCGCATCGCGCTCCTCGAATGCGACGCTGGTAGCGCATCGTCGCCCGCGTCTCTTGACTATGACGCCTTATCGTACGCATGGGATGTACCGCCGCACGTGAAGCGCCCAAACCGGCGCATCATTGTGGAAGCTGGGACGGAACGCTCGTACATGTACATCTATCGTCCACTCGAGCTGGCTTTACTACGCTTCGCCGCGGCCAATGCCGGTGGTAGTGATAGTGAGGCGCGCTACGAGCTGCCCATCTTCATCGACCAGATCTGCATCAACCAGGACGACGACGCCGAAAAGGCGCACCAGGTCGCCCTCATGCAGGACATTTACGCGCGCTGCCGGCGCGCCGTCATCTGGCTCGGCCCCGCGACGCCCGGTTCCGATCTCTTGTTCGCCTACGTGCGCGACGTCTGCGCCGACGGCGTCCTCAGCGGCCTGTTAGGCCCGCGCGTCGCCAGCGCCATGCGCGTCTTCGACGCCGCCATCAACCCATCCATCACTCTCACCGACGCCACGGAACTCCAAGACCGCGCGGACCTCGTCGCGCTCATCGACCGGTGCGCCGGCCAGTACCCGTACGCCGCGTACCTCGACGTGCTGCAGCGGTCGTGGTTCCGCCGCTTGTGGACGATCCAGGAGGCGTGCCTCGCCGCGGACGCGGTGTTCGTGTGCGGCGACGCGCAGCTGTGCTTTGACTGCTTCCGCGCGGGGAGCTTCTTCTACAGCGTGCAGAACAGCTGGTGGCTGCGCCACCAGTCGGGCCCGGTGTCCAAGGCGGAGCTGCGCACGCGTGACGCCGTGCTGGACGCCCTGGAGGGATTCCGGCGCATCTTCCAGGAGCGCAAGATGATTCATCAACTGCAGCGCCGCGTGCCGCTGCACGAGATTGTCGTCAAGCACAGCCTCATCAGCGTGGGTAAGTGGAAGGTCGGCGCGACGCTCGCGCAGGATCGCATCTACGGGCTGCTCGGCCTGGCGGCGGCGGACGACCCCGTGCGGACGCGGCTCGGCATCTACTACGACAAGACGAACCAGGAGGCGGCGCAGGTCAAGGCCTTTCAGGAAGTCGCGGGCTTGTTCCTGGAGCAGGGCCACATGGATGTGCTGCTGCTGAACCAGACGCCCAAGACGACGCCGGGATTGCCGTCGTGGGCGCCGGACTGGGCCATGGAGCTGGTGCTCCCCGTGGCGTGGTCCGCGCTGCATGAGCCCATCTTTGCGGCCGGCGGTGAACCGCAGGCTACATCCGCCGCCCGAGCCGACCCTTCCACGGGCACAATCTCCGTCAAGGGCGTGCTGGTCGGGCACGTCGCCGCTGTCGGGCAGACCACGTACCGAGCCCAACGGCACCCGCAATTCCTCGAGGAAATCGCACGCGACTCGGCCGTGCTCGTACTCGCCGAAGTCGACCAGTTTGTCCGTGCGGCTGCTCCGTCTGCTGCTGCTGCTGCCGCCCAGTCCTCGTCCGCTGCTCCCAACGAGCCACCTGTGCTCGACGAGACCGTCCTCGCGCACACCGCCCTGCGCGTCTGCGACTCCGGCCGCAGCGCGCGCCACTTTACCACCCAGTTCGGCTCCGACGCCGCTGCCGGCCTCGCGCGCATGCAGGCGCTCTGCGGCGCGCTCACCCACCTCGGCGGGCGCAACCTCCGCGTCGCCGCCACCCGGGGCGCCTACGCCTCCCCGCTCTCTATGTACCGCTCCCTCGGCATCACGCCGTGGTACGTCGACATGTATGGCTCGACCCGCATCGCCCGGCGTCTCGCACGGGGCCCCGTCGCCGTCGCGCGCGTCGTCGCCCGGGCCCTGATGGATTTCGCCGACGACGTGTACGGCGTGTGCGCCGCGTGGGCCTACTTCCAGCTGCATACGGCCCGGAGCCGCCTGCGACGGCGCTGGGCGACGACGCTGCCGATGCAGGTGCCGGACGAGAATCTCCGCGTGGCCGGCCTGGATCCGGCCGTGGCGCTTGGGGGGGACACGGCGGCGTTGACGACGAATATGCTGCTCAATGCGGGACGGCATGTGTTCCGCACGGAAGAGGGCCACGTGGGCATGGGACCGGGGGCGATGGCGGAAGGTGATGCGGTGGTGGTGCTGCGCGGGGTGTCGACGCCGGTGGTGCTGCGGAGAGTGATGGGAGGAAGAGGGAGAGAAGAGTGGACGTTGGTGGGCGAGGCGTATTGTGATGGGGTCATGGACGGGGAGACTCTGGGTGCGAATGAGAGAGAGTTTGTGCTTGTTTAGTTTTACGACCGTACATGCCGTGCATTTTGTTTTTCGCGTTTGTTTCCATTGCATGAGAGGCGAGCATTATGAAGCATTATCATACCCTTTACTGTATTGAATATTTTTCGAGGGTTCCTTCGGTGTGTGGATGAGAGGGAATTTGTACTGGTCTAATGAGCGTAGCATGTCACATATTTTAGTTTTACTTTTTTGCATCAGCGAGCATCATGAAGTTCAAGTTTCAGGTCGTACACGTACAATATATTGTGTGAGCGTTCTATCTAGAGCTACGGAATCACCACAAACAAGTCAGATCCAAAGCAAAAAGCATTCAAGGTGCATTTGTGTGTGTGTGTACGTAAATTGAAGAAAATAGTGGTATCTGGGTTAAATAGTCCCCAATCCGTCCCCCGTCTTCCCTTCGTCATTCCTCATCCGTATCATTTCATATCCACATATCCCCTCTCCAAATAAAATATAAAAGAATCAAAATCGCGGGCAAGGCTGAGGAAAAAAAGTAGTAAAAAAGGGGGATAAAAGAGATCGAGCTCTGAAAAAGGGATCAAGCTCCGAAAAGCTTGTCGGCATTAGAAAATTAGACGCAAAGAGATTAGTATGGTGAGTTGACAATGTCGTCACGACCAAGCTTGTACCGGCTGCTGAGGGGCGTGCCAATCTTATTCGCCGATGAGCTCCTGTGGCCGCCGGATGAGATGCGGACGTTGCCAATGATGCTCTCGCGGGTGGGTTTGCGGAAGCTCTGCTTGGCCACCATGTTGACTTCGTTGGGAAGGGCGACAATGACATTCTTGTCGGAGCCAAACTTGAAATCGTCGGCCTTGACTTCATCCTCGTAGCGCTTAATCTTGTACGGCGCCTTCATGCCGCGCAGGACACGCTTGAGGTTCCACTCGATAATGTACGGACCGGTGGCGGTGATGATACTCGTCTCCTCGGCACCCTCGCCCGTGTTGAACTTGGCCGGGGTGAAAGCAATGGGCTTGCCCGTCTCGTGGTAGAACTGGGCGACGTGCTCGGGTGTGAGGGCGAGACGGCGCGGGCGCGGCTTCGTGTCGGCGGAGAAGCCCTTTTCGAAGCCCAGCTTGCCTTCATTCTTGCCATCCTTTTGCATGGCGTCGACGAGCAGGATGTAGTTTTGGGTGGTACCCAGGATCCAGCGACCGTCGGCCGAGACATCCATGCCGGTGATGGGGTCACCAAGCGCGGGCAGCTGCGTCTTGGCGCGGATGCCGAGACGGTCAAACAGACGAATGTCACCCTTGTTGCTGGCCACGGCTATGAAACCCTTCTCGGTGGTGGCCAGCGATGAAAAGTCGTTCTTGGAGGCGTATTGCTTCATGTCCGAATCAACGAGCTTGTTGCCAGCCAGACGAGGGTCGACACGGAAGAGTGCATTGTTGGAGACACCGAGGAAGGTCTGCTCCGATGTCATCTGGGCAAACTTGTTCTCGGGCGCAAAGTTGATGACGGGAATATCATCGTGGACGTTCCACTCGTCGACAACCTTGCCGTATTCAATGTCCATGCGGTACAGCTTGTTGGGATCGACATTGTTCTGGATGATGAGGTCGCGATCCTCGCCATGGAGCATAACCTTCTTGGGGTTCATAAGTTTGCCCTTGGGCGTGGTGACCTTGGAAATGTTGGTGGAGAACTTCAGGCGGTTGTCATTTGTGTGGGAAAAGACACCAATCTTGGAGCCACGAACGACAAACGAGCGGTCGTGCTTGTAGCCGACAGCAAGCTGGGAGTTGATATCCTTTTCATCCTTTTCTTGCTCCTCCTCCTCTTCGCTATCATAGGCATCGCTACGAAGACCCTCTTCATCTTCCTGCTCTTCTTCCTCCTCTTCCTCTTCTTCCTCAATAGGAGGAGCATCGTCCATGGTCAGGTCGCCCATGGAGTCGAGGACATATTCACGCTCCTTCTCTTGGATCTTGGCCCACTTAGTCTCGTTGAGCTTCTCCCAGATGGCCTGCATGATGGCCTCCTGGAATTTCTCGAGCGTAGGCTGGTCCTTGAATCGCAACAGCCAGGAGCGAGCGGTACCATCGGGGCTAAAGTGGTTGAAAACAAAGGAAAGGAACTGGAAGTCAAAGACGGGGCTAAAGTCAGAGACGACGGGCGTGCCCAGCCACGGCTTCTGTCCCTCGATTTGCAGCCAGTATTCCCACTGGCCGACCTCGGAAACAGTTGCGACAACGGAATCATCAACCATGGCAAAGTGGCCCGGTTGAGGATCGTAGACGTGGAGCTCCGCCGCGATGCTGGCATAAATTTCCTTTGGTTTGGGCGGGTTGCTCGCGTCGTGGACCGGGCCGGCGGGCTTCTTCTCCTCTGGCGTGGCCGGTGCCACAGCAGCACGCTGTTTGCTTGGTGTTGTGGGCATAGCGGCGCCAGGTCTGGCCGACATGAATTCGGTCGATTCGATGGAACGCGTGAGCGAGGGGCTGTTCAGAGGGCTAGCGGGAGGAATGGGCAGCTCCTCTTCAAAGATGAACTGGTCGAGATCTTCGTCGGACGCGGTGGTGTTTGGTTTTCTGTACTTGCGCTCGTACTGGCACTCCTGCGCCGCGCGGAGGAAGAGCTGAACCTGGTTCGTCGGCACGGCAGCGTCGACGACAAATTCGTAGACGTCTCCCGTGTCACCGCTGAGGTCGCGCCACGCAATCACGCTGTCGCCGCCTTCACGCGCCTCGACCCGGAAATGAAGGGCCTCGTCGAGGAGAAAGGTCTTTTCGTCGCGCTCGCTGGCGAGAGCGTCAATCTCGGCGTCGTCGCCTTCTTCCTCGGCGAGCAGCTCCTCCTCGCCCTCTTCAAACGCGCGCTGGACGACGAGCTGGTAGTGGAAGTCTTGGTTCGTGCGGCGGATGCGGATGGCGGCGTCTTTGAATATGAGCTCGGAGTAACCCTTGGGGGAGAGCGGGCGGACGAGATACAGCTGACCCTGAGGCAGCTCGATGAGGGATTCCTGGGCGCCGGAGCCGAAGATCAGCTTTCCGACTGGGGAATGTTAGCAATCAGTTGTGGTGGTGAGAAGAGAAAGACGGGCTGTTGGCTAAGAAGAAAGAGATAGTCGGGTCGTTGGTTGAGAGGAAGGGAGCAAATCAATAAAGTGAGGGGTGAAAGGTGACGTGCAGGATCAACCCCTCTTGACATGTGAGGCGTAGCATGCAGGAGCTTGCAACGAGTGTCGCAGCGGCCCAATATGCGACCCCATCCTTACATGGCCCCCAAAATCCATCTCTCTCCTCCATTCAGGCAGAACAATCCAGGTGATGTCGCAGGGTTATATCGATCGTGGACTTACCATTTCGCAGGACAAACATGCTGTTTCCGCCAAGGTGGGGGTGAAGCTTTTGTTTGTGTTTATCTGGTCGCTCGGCGCGGGGGTGTTTTAAGGCTGCTGTCGACACTGAATGGACTCGTTCTTTGCAATGAAAGAAGACTGTTTCAGTCGTTGGAGAAATCCGGAGAAGAGACAATGTCGAACTCGTCTTGCTTGCGGAGATGCAGCTATGAAGGGAGGAAGTGTAGGGAAAAAGAAAAGATTAAAACCAAGTGGTTGCTGTGAGGGGCGCGCGGGCAGCAACAGTGTTAGTGCAGCGCTGGCTTTTGTAGCGGGGCAAGGGTCTGTGGCCTTGCGCAGAAGTCCTGCCAACAACCTCTAGAAAAAAGAAAATCAAGAAAAAATGTTGGTGATGTAATGATGTTCTTGGTTATCACAGCTGTGGCTTATATTTTGTGGCTTGTAAGAGGGAGAATCACAGTGCTGTAGATCATCGCCAGCTTGTTTATAACAAGTGTTGGCAAAGAAAACAATAATTCGCCACCCTGGCTAGCAACGGGTCTTAGCACCAGCGAAGTGTAAAGTGCCTATTTTTGCTCTGCGACAAGCTTGTGACAGCCAACCCAGTCATTAACAAAGAGTATTATAAGTCAGCCTTGTGAACCCTTTATCGCAAACAGCCGAGCCCGCAAATTTGTTCGCTTCTTGTTTGAATCCGTCTGATAATCAACGAATCAAGATGCACGGAAGGCCAGCCTTTGCTGCCTAGCTCTGCTGCCTGCCTGCCTGCTGCTCGTCTTGGCTACTAGGTAGTTAGCGTGTTTACGCGTTTGGGTTGTTTTGGTTCCTGTGATGAAGGTGTCTAGCGCCAAAAAGTTAAAATTTGGCTGCAGACACCCAGTGACGTAACTGATGGTCGCGCCGACCTTTTTTCTTTGCCACCCCAAAGTTACCCGCTGTGGATGCTTGTGCTACACATGTCAACGGGAGCTTCTTGATATAGATGGATACTATAGCTCGCTAATAGACTGGAGTTTGCAAGACATATGAATATATGAATATATGAACGGGAATTGGATATTTCATACTCATTATTGTAAGCATCTTTGTAAAAGTGGGAGAGTATATTTTGACAATCTATCAAACTGTAGACCAGAACTCTGTTCTGCAGTCTACTTGGGGAATATATCGCTACGCCGTTCCTAAACCTGTCTTGACCCAGTTCCTAAACCCAAAAAAACAACCGAATAAAGAAAGAAAATAAAAGAAAATAAAAGATAGAAAGTCCCGCCATACTCCAAACCAGTAATCCCATAACCCCTATCCCAACCTCCCCGCTCAGCCCATTACTCCCGGATTAAAAAAACCCTTACAATTCATCCATCATCATCATGTCGTCCAGGTCATTCTCCATACTCTGGAAGAAATCCTGTCTCTGCCTCTCCTTCTGCTGCTGCTGCTGCTGCCTCTGCTGCTGTTCGCGGCTGACTCCCGCCGCCGCCGGCACTCCGTTGTACGGCGTCACGTACGCGCCGCCCGTGGCGGAGTTGCCCGCCGCATCGTCGGCCAGCAGCCGCGCCACATTCTTGCCCATCAGCGCGCTCGTCTCCATGGTTGAAATAAAGCTTTCAATCCCCGATGTGTAGTAGATGCCGTTGCCCACAATCGGGTCCTGGAACGTGACGCGCGGCGATTCCACCGGATACGGGTTGAACATCTGCTGGTGATACCACGTCACCTTTTTCGGTTCCGGCCCGCCCGCTGCGCCGCTGAGAATCTGCTCGTCCGACACCACCTCCTCCTGCTTCTCGCGCCACTCGCTGTCAAAGAAGCTGTCCAGGTACGCGGGCGCCACGTCCCGCGGCGCAAACAGCTTGTACAGGTACTCGGTCTGCTGCGTCGCCGGGTTCACCACCGTGCGCAGCGTGCTCAGCGAGAAGAAGCCCGCCGCGCCCACCGCGTCGTCCGGGTCCGCGTCGACGCCCGCCTGCAAGGTCGTGTAGATGTTGGTCGGCGGCGTGCCGCCGCGCGGCAGCCCAAACCTGTCGGTGCGCAGCCGGTACGGCGACGTGAAGAGCGTCACGTGCAGCTCCTTGTAGGGAATCTCGTCAATCTTGTGCGTGATGATGCCGCGCCCCGCCGAGATGTTGCTGAGCTGCCAGGGCGTGGCGATGATGATGTCGTCAAAGGCGGTGCGGACCGCCTCGTGGCCCGTCACCGAGAGGGCGTATTTTTTCAGCGCGCGCGCCACGCTGTTGGGGCCCTCGGGCTGGAAGTTGATGGACTCGACGCTGGCATTGCGCACGAGCGTCGCGCCGCTGGTCGCAATCATCTTGTCGAAAATCTGCCAGTTGCCGCCACGCACGGCCACGGCGCCGTCCGTCGCAAACGACACCATGGTCTCGAGGCCGTGAATGTGCGCCAGGTTGGAGGCGTAGTTAACGCGCGTCGCCGGCTGCAGCACGTGGCGGCAGAATTCCGGGTTGATCTTGTAGTCGGCCAGGAACTGCTCGCCGGTGACGCCGGTGACGCGCTCCAGGCCGAGCTCGTAGGCGCGCTGCGTCAGCGAGCGAAAGGGGAAGAATGGCGGCTCGTAGAGCCGCAGGAACGTGTCGACGACCGTCTTGACCAGGCTGATGGCACGGTAGGGGCTCATGCCGTAGCGCCACCACATGCGCGCGGCGTCCCACCACCAGGAGCTGCCGCCCTCGGTCGTCTCAAAGACGACGTTCTCGCCGTCCCAGATGATGGTCAGGTCGCCCTTGGCCGAGGGCATCGGGTTGTCGAGCATCAGGTTGAAGCCGAGCGCGGCGCCGTGCATGATGTGGTTGGCGGCGACGAAGATGGAGGCGCCGAGCTCGACGGGCTCGTCAATGGTCGGGTCGTCGTAGGCGTGGACGGTGAGGGTGCGGCCGCCGACGCGGGGCGTCTTTTCGAAGATGGTGATGTTGATCGGGAGGTGCTCGTCGCGCGCATACTGGCTGAGATGATAGGCGGCGGATGCTCCAGCCGCTCCGGCTCCTAAGGCAGGTCAATGTTAGCGATGCTCCGACAGATGGTTGCTGTTGTTGCTGTTGTTGCTGTTGTTGCTGTCGTTGTTGACATGGTACCCCGTGGGGAAGCTTGTCACTATCACATGTCGGGGTCGCATTCATCGGCCACCCATGCACCCAGATCCAAGCTCTGCGACAAATAAAAAAACAACACCATTGATGGAATATTCCACCGACGTACCGATGATGGCCACGTTGCGAACCGGTTCACGACCTTGTGCTCTGCGCGGCGGCGTAGCAGCCAGCGCGCCGCCAGCCAGGCACACCACCACCCAGTGCGCTAATGGGGCGACCATGATTGGATGCGGGATAATCAAGAAGCGAGAGAAGCTTGCGGCGTGCTTGTTGAGAAAAATAAAAATCCAACGGAAGACGGTTGGCTACCGTTGTTGCATAGCGACAAGGTGCCGGCGTTTGAAAAGAAAAGCGAATGAGGTGCAAGGAAAAGCAAATGTCGAGGAGGGAGGCAAGTGGATGAAGAATGAGAGAGGCAAAGAGGGCGAGATGTTTGTCATTGAAGCGATGCGAGTCCACTAAAAAGATGCCCGGCGCCAGGATGCTGCCTCTGCGGCCGCCTAAAAAAGGCTTGGTGCCCACTGCGGCGCAGGTTCTAGGCCGTCCTTCTCAATGCGGACAGCTCTGTCTGTAACCTACCCAGGTTATTCTGCATACATTTTTATTTTTATTTCTCTAAAAAAATTAATAAGTATGACTCTCTGTGCCCCCATCTCCCTTCTCTCTCCTTGGCATCTACCACTTTGAGGGATTACAGTATGTGGCGCGCCGGATAATGATCGTCTGCATTGCTGCCTTGGGACTTCTAGGTACCTTACCCGAAGACAGCCCAAGACCCGAGCAACGTGCGTACAAAGTTTGCGCTGCTGCAGGTGCTCGAATGCACGCTACTTCTGCGTGGCGTTGCGCCCTGCCCTGGGGCTCGTATCGGCCCTACACAGTGTGGGAGTACCGGCGCTCCCGTCGGCCTAAGGATGCTCTACCTACACTCGTAACTTGTCCCTCGCTCGCTGTCGCTGCCTTGAACAGCTCGCATAAGGATGCGCCCGCTCTTACTCGTCGCGCATACAAACCCCTTGTTCCCAATCAAACAATACAAACAATCCACAATCCACAACCTTTGAGAGCGTTAATACTCATCCGGACGCAATCGTGCGTTCCTTTGCCACTAACAGCGCCTCTTCCGCCAACTCCGCCCGCTAGCCCCGAATCCTTCCACCATCTTTTGCGCTTTGTACTTCTTTTGACAGTCATTCACATGGATCGAGAAACTCTGGTTGCAGAAAATTATTCCTCTCACTGTAGTATTTCTCGTGCACAAGCTAGCTTTTTAAAAAGTTTGTATTACATGGCAAGTCCGTCTTCCCATTGGCCCTGCTGGTACAAAGCTCTC
>PHFE01000055.1:470461-540496 GCA_002796755.1 Paracorniculantispora psalliotae | reverse complement strand
GGGGGGGGGGGGGGGGGGATCATGGGGAAAACGGAGGACCTGGAATCCGGTCAAAATGAAATAAAAGCAAAAAAATCGGATGCGCCCAGAAAACTCCTTGCTAGTTCCCAAATAACAACAGTAAAGAAATATCCCAAATCAATGTAACAAGCAGCTGCAGTTAGCTATCCAAAGAAAGTGCATAACCATACGCAAACTGCCTCCGGCGTCCTTCGCATTCAAACTTGTTGAACTCAACGACATCATCGCTCACTCTCCATCTTCGTCATCGCTAGTCGGTGGGCTTTCGCTTCGCTCTCTTGGTGTACCTGCGGCAGCCACCGAGCTGCCAATCGAGTGTCGCGGGATTTGGTCCAGTGGAATCATATCAGGAACCTCATCACTCGGGGGACGGTCGTACATGCGCTCCGCCCCAGAATCGTCGTCGGGGTCATCGCCTTCCTCATCTCCGCTGCTCAGGTCGACACCATCCGGATAGTCATCAGACTGCTCCAAACCCCGGCGGCTAGCAAGGCCTTCCGAAATGAGAGGCATCGATTGGGTTTGGCCTTCCGAGTCGGACATGTCCTCATATTCGTACGAGTCGTCGCTGCTAAACGGTGGGAAGAAGATGACGGGCGGGGGAAGTGGCACTGGTGCCAACCTCTTGATGCGACCAGAGGTGTATTCAATTTCCACGCCGGGGCTGCTGCACCGCGATGGCAGTCGAGACTGAGGTGCCGGCGAGGACGTCGACATGACTGCCAACCTAGCAATCATGTTATCCGTGGCTTCCGTCCAGCTTTCCTGGTCGTACTTGGTGACAGCCCTTGGTGCATCCTCCTTGGGCCGCTTGGTGGTCACCACAACCATGAAATGATCATCTGGCAGCACACCACCTAATCCGCAAGGTTCCAGCGGGTGCACTTCTAGATACTGAGGATCGTCAGACCAGGAAAACTCAATCTCAGTATCACTGCTTTCTTCTCCGGTATCCGTGACGAAGCCAGGAGGGTCTTCGTCATCAATGTCCATAGGTGCCTCGGAGGCTAGAGGGATGGGGGTGCTGAGTGGGCGAATACCAATGTTGGAGCCGGATGGTGATCGATACAGTGGCCGGTGTGCTTGAGTTGAGCTTTCGGTCGCGTCCTGCCCACTCGACCTCATGTACGTGGTTGGCGAAACATCGCCGGGGTCACCAGACAAGTCGGTGCAGAATGGAGCACCGCTATAGTAGATGACGGCACCGTCACGACGACGTTTCTTGCGGTTCCACGATCCTGATCCACTGAGGTTGTATCTCGACTCGCCCAAGTTGCTGTCTTCGACCGGACCAAACGATGAGAGCGTGTCGTCAAAAGAAGCAAGACCGTTAGGAGAGTCGTGGCGAACAAACATGGGCTTGTAATGAAAACTGTCAGACGAGGTAGAAGCCTGGAGGCCAAACTTGGAATTGTCCTTGCTGGAGATACCCGAGTCCCCGGTCGAGTGGTCAGTCTTCTGGCGCTTACGCTTCGACTTTTTCGATTCCTTGGACCCGCCGCCGCTGGTTCTCTCGCTCTTTTGAGAGCTGTCGGCAGAGCTGTCGCTGGTGAGCCTAGTGCCCTCCGAGCCGCCACGCCATCGAATCTTGCGGCCGTCGGGCGAGAGCTGGAATTTGGTGCTAATCTCGGAAACGGAAGCGCGGACAAAATCAGGCGTGACATTGATCATGTGCAGCTGCGCCAAGCTGCATAGCAGGTTGAGGTACACCCATCCCTCCGCGTCAGGCGAAACGTCAGGTGTGTCTTGGGTAGCGTCTGGAAGTAGCTCTGGAGGAACCAGTCCCAAATGTCGAATATACTCCATGTTGTCGGCAGGGACCTGTGCGCGGTCGGGGTCGAGATCGTTTGGCCGGGTAGGTCGCTGTTCCGGGGGCGACAGGTCGGGAGGCGAGCCATTAGACCCGCTGCCGGTGCCGTTACCTGTAGATTCCGTCTGATCGCCGTAGGAGTTGGTGGCCGATGCGTTGTCTCGCGATCGGCTCTTCTTGCCCGAACTTCCATGGGGGAGAATGCGTGCTTCACGAGAAGGTTCGGATTTGCTGTCCGCCTGTGGGGTTGGAGCACCTATTGGCGGCGCAAGCTGGGCAGCTTCAGAGGTGAGGATGGGAATAGGTGGAGGAGCCAGCGCGGCAGCAGATGACGCGGTGTTTTGCGGCACGGTGTGCAGAGGCAGTTGGCGACGTGGCTGCGGGCGCGCATTAATCTTGCCGGTGAAAAGATGCTCAAGGCGACGGACAACGATCTTTTTCCTATCCTTGTCTGTCATGGCGACATGCTTCGGATAGAGTCCTTCAGGAATGTCTCGCAAATAGCTTTCTACTTTTTGCTCCGACGATCTGACTCCGCTTTGGGCGCTGGTATTGCGGCTAATTGATGCGCCGGAAGAATTGTTGCCTGTCGACATGGAAGCATAGGCCGAGTCGACCTGGCGAATATTGGAACCAGACGATGAAGATGCATGCTTGGAGCCGGCGCCTGAGTGAAGTTTGTTTCGCGAGGATTTCTTTTCTTGCGAGGAAGAGGCTGTTGGGGAATTTTCCAAGCCGGCGGCGAATTCGCGGAGAGTCGTTTCGAGTTCGCGCTTCTTGCGCTTGGGGAGTCCGTGAAATTTAATCTCGAAAAGCTGTTCTTTGCGGAGTGTATCCGGTCCGCGCTGTTTGTATCGTTTCAGCTCATCTTTGAGCTTCTGAATCTCGACTGTCAAGTCGTCGATTACACTACGGTAGTCGTCGGCACTACTACTTTGTGTTTCTTGCCGTTGTTGAAGCTGAGGAGGGATGGCGAGACCTTTGTATCTGTCTTCGGTAGACGAGTCGGAACTTTTCTGAAAAAAGGGAGGGTCGACTAGCACGGGCAGCTGAGTTAGTCGTGACATTTAAATCAAACCATTTTCTTTTCGCGGCCATGGTGTGCACATACCATCCATTACATTGGAGTCAAAGGTTGCGGTCGGATTTTGATTTGAGCGATCAAACCATTTCTTAGGGTCGCTCTGGCCTGTCTCATGGCTGTCACCGGACGAGTTGCGTCGCGGGGTGGAGGCGAGGTCGCTAGGGTTGGAGCGTGCTGAGCCCGGGCTCGCGCGCAGCGAGGCATCGCGGGCTAGGCCATGGTTCTGGAGGGTGAGGGAGTTGCCAGGCGAGGACCTGCGGGGGTTGGAAGTTGGTAGATCGGCCCCGTGCGTGCCGGCTTTCGCGGTTTGCATTGTTTGCTATCGCATCCGAAGATGATTTAACAATGAGAGAAAGTGAAGAGGGTCTCGAACATGTTTGAACTTTTGTTCTAGGGCGAGTTGGACCCTGGCTGGAGGGCGCGAACCGCAGAGCGCAGGTAGGGGTCCAGTGATGAGGAGGGCTGTGACGTAGCCAGTCGTCAGCGGCGGAGCGTGTTCCGGTTCGTTAGAGGGATATAAAAAGTGGCTATAAGCATAAGATGCAGGTTAGCGGGGGAACTTGTGGTGGCCTCGAATTGCTGTAGCGGGGAAGTGCGGCTAAGGGGGATAGTGGGCCGAGGTGGTCGTGCGAGTGGGCAGCATGATTGGACAAGTGACGGAGGGATCGATCGATCCCTCTATGTGTTGGGTAAAGGACTTTGAGCAGCACACCAGGCGAGGCGTGCAGCAGAAATAGTGACTCACCTAGTGCAGTGGAATTTCGCTTGTCGTCGTTATTTCTGAGAGGAAAAGACGAAGATGTAGCGACCAACAGACGCGATCAAGGGTCCAGTGCTGATGCAGTCGGTCGAGCAGCCGGATGTTGGCGTGCGGATGCCGTGGATTTGGTATAAAAAAAATTTCGACGCCAAATGGCTGACTGTAAAAGTGACGGATATAATATTTTTTTTCGTCAAATCAAGCGCGAATGTTGTTGTCGTGACTGATCAATTCCTGTCGAATATGAGAGGTGAGAGTCGTCCGCAGATGAGTCGCGATGGATGAGTCCGGAGGCGAGCTATCGACACGGCGCGGCGAGGAAAATTCGATAAAAATATGTCGCAGCAGCAGTGCGGAGAACAATATCGTCGCTCGTGAGGAAAACGGGCGAAACTGGTGCCGCAAGGAAAGTGGTATTGTGATGATGGCTCGCTGTCAAACGGGCGCTGCGAAAAGGTTGGACGGGTCAGGGCGTTATTGCAGGAGGCGGTGGTGCGCCGGTGGTGCGCCGGTGGTGACGGGGTGTGTGCGTGTGTCGTTCGGGCGCTCGTGTTTGAGGATGCGAAGAGCGCGGTAAAATATGTCGAGAACCAAATGCTGCGTCGTCGAGGTCGTTTGTGGCAAAAAGGCGAAGTTGGTGAGGATGGAGGAAGAGGGAAAATAGAGTCGAAAAAAAAGGTCTCCAGTCGAAGGGGACAATAAATCGTGAGAGGGCCGTTGTCTGGAGGAAGGCTTGGGTGTGACCCACTGGCTGCCAGCGGCGTGCGTGCAAACAAGGTGCAATCGAGACCTTGGAAAAGGCCCTTGCTGGTGCGGTGGTACAGTACGTGACGGTGGGCGCAGGTAGAACCGCAAAGAAGAGAGAGTACTAATTGGAGTGTTGGAGTGGCCTTTGAGTGGTGCGGTGGGTGGTTGCTGTGGTTGATCGGCGTCGATTACTGGATGATGCATTGATGCAGCCAACTTTGGCAGAGGAATTGGCTGTCAAGGGCTGGACCTCGTCCAACATCCATCATCGGTCGGATGCTAAAGGTCCCGGCAGAGCTTGTGGGCTTCTCTTGTTCTTCCCAGGCACCTGTGGTGCATCGGGAGCATTAGACACACCCCTCGTCGCGTCGGGCTGGCTCCGCTTCCAGTAACGGTTTGTCCGCACTGTGCCGCGCACATGGCTGTTTTGGTGCCGACTTTGCGGGCGATGCATTCTGCGATGCACAGTGTCACTTTCATAAGATACAGTGCTCGATGCGCTCTCGATGCGCCGCGATGAATGGCAGCAGCCAGACGGGCAGGATGAGGCGGACACAAGTCTAAAAAAATGCGAAAAAGAAAATGACATGTTTAACTGGTGTATCGGTGTTGGGGCTACATCTAGATTTTTCAATTGGATTTTTCTTACCTCTCCCTCCATCACTACCTAGTCTGCCATGGCTCATGCACTCGATGGCCAATGTACCGTCCGACAAGCTCCAGCCTTGGCTCTGCGGCAGCCGTCGCAGAATGAACAGATGGCTTCCATTGGGTTCCGCTACTATATCCAGTCCAAGTCCCTTGCTGCGCCGAAAACATTATTATTACCTATTACCGCTCCTCCGGTGCAGAGGCGGCGGCGCGGTGGGTGTTCGAGGCCGAGACTTTATAGATCGGGCTTTCGCCCATCATCGCGGGCCACGGCACCCACCAAGCTTCAGGGCTTTTGCGTTGCCCTGGTCCATTCAGCAGAGCCAGGGTTCACTGAAATGATGCGCGCCCAAATGCCCAGACACCTTTGCTTTTCCAACGCGGCCTTTTATCAACTCTTTCTGCACACCTTTATTATTATTACGATAGTAATAGGTAGGCTGCTGTACTAAGCGAAGCTGTATCGCCTCGTTTTGTGATAGAGCCGCACCCACTCTCCTGCCACCCTCCCGGTCCCCCGTCACTGGCCCCGCCGGCCCCACTCAGGGTTCTGTGCTAGACTGGTCGATTCGTTCAAAAGCTCTCGATCTCCAAGCTTTGCACCACGACTCGAAATCGGGAGGCCAAAACTGTGGGCAATGTACGGCTTCAAACCCAGTCGCTGACGTCGGCCTTGCTGGCCAGCTGGCTTCATTTTGACAAACATTGCACATGCCCTACCACTCTATTCATTTCGTATACGGATAGTATTTTGACTATTTTCCTTCTTTCTCGTCATTGCCCGCTCGCCCCCAGAGATTCGCCGCCAGGGCCTAGATCATCCACTTCCAGCTGACATCTTCAGACAGCCCTTCCTTTGCCACTGCGCCTTGCATTGGACCGTAGTAACTCGGCCCCATATCTCCTTCAACCCTCCTGGTCGCATTATTATTCTTTTGCTTGCCAAACGCAACCCCGCTGGCCATTCTCCGATTCCAAGTTTCCCAAGCAGCGCTGACGACATGGCTACCACCACACCCCCACCCAAAACACCTGCAGATCAGGGTAGCTTTTTAAGGCTCCGTAGCTTAATTTTTTCCACGCATTTTCTGGTAATCAGTTTGCGACAGCAAGCGGCAGCGAAATTGGGCTTCCTATAGCCGCAGAAACTTCTCGCCCACCACCGTGACACGACGACGTTGGACGCGATTCCCACAGTGCCAACGGGCGGCCAACAACGTGTCCCTGAATATGCATGTATCCGGACCGCGTCGCGCCGGCTAGGTTATCAAGCAACACCTGGCTTCGACAGACCTATTCCCGGTGGCAAGGTAAAAATATGTATTACAAAATTCGCGGAAAATCGCCACGCGATTGCCAGGTCCAAAGAAAAACAAAAGGATCGAATTTTAGATCTCGATAAGCGGCGACCTTACCCGCCCGCGCCGTGGACGCATCATGGTGCTGTCATGCTAGACACACCACGCCACTACCTGTAGATGTGTATATAAGATACCGGATGCATGAAAAACACAACCGTCAAAGTGTCATGAAGTAACAACTTTTCACGCCGATGAAAGCATTCAAAGTACTCCTTCCCACAGCCCAGCTCCTGCGTTCCCCCGCCATCGCCACAATGAGCACCGCCGCCGCCACCACGCCCGGCGCCCAGTTCGAGCACCGCCAGACCTTTTCTGCATCCGACTTCACCCCAGACCCCTCCAAGTCCCTGCCGCTATCCCCCGCGCGCCACGCCCTCGTCGCCGACATCCTCGCGCTGTACGCCTGCCAGCCCACCGCCGAGCGCATCAAGCGCTACACGCCCGACGCCGTCTACGACGACGCGTTTGGCTACGCCGACAACCGCTACAAGATTGCCGCGCAGTGGTTCGGCCTGCCGAAACTCTTCTCCGCCAGCGAAAACGTCGGGTACGAGGTGTTTCGCGACGATCCGCTGCTGCTGCAGTTTAGGAGCCGGCAGAAGTGGACGTTTCCCGTGGTGCCCAAGACGGCGACCCTCAACGGCATCATCTCGCTGAGCCTCGATCCGGAGACGGCGGAGAGCGAGTTTGTGAGGGTGAAATATCATAAAGATCAAGTTAATGAAGAGGATTATAGCCATGAGGGCATCGGCTTCAATTTGAAAAAGTGGCAGGCGGACCAGTTGCCCAAGCTTCTGGACATTGAGCTCTTGAAGCCGTTCGAGGCAGACAAGAACATCACGCAGAAACCTTCCAAGGCGTAGTTTTCAAGAAACTTGTATCAATAGAGTACCTGTATTAATAGAATATGAAATAGCGCGTCCGCTCTTTACTCAGTTTACCAAACGTGGTCATTGTCTCGTCTATGTACCCTAAAGGCTACGATGCGACAACCAATATATTACAAAAATTATACTGCAGTTATTTTTCAGTACTGTACATGGATTTTTATTTCAGCTATTAGATTTCGATTGATACGATGTATCTACCAGTGCTTGGCGCTTTGTCACAGTTGTTATTGGGGGAGGTAGTCAAGATCGTCTCTTGCTGTTGCAGACTATCGCCGCCAACCTCCTTCAGCTTATACCGATTCCACGGCATGAAATACATTCAAACAACCTCATCACGTTATAACGACAAAGCCATCGTGCCATCATATGCATTGGCTTCATGTCTGAAAAGGCTGGTAGACCAGTGGATGTCGTGGAAAAACATGTTCTGATGCCCTTGTTTGATTTCGAAGCGCTCTGATCCTATGTGTAGTATTTCGTCAACTGGAAGCAGAGTGTACACTGGCATTTTCCCCATCTGATCGAAACCCGCGTCGCTGTTCCGATGCCACAATCGATCTCGGTGCACCAGCTACACACCATCGAGCTCGGTCCTCCGATCCCTCACATATGACGTCAGGCTCAAAGGAAACTCGTGTCGTCGCGTCTTCATCGCGCCTCGAGACATTTTTTATTCTCTAGTATTTTGTCTATCAATGTATTCTATGCTATGTCGACTGTTTCCATGTCTGTTTTTAATTTCACCACACCACGCCCGACTCCCCGCTCCCACAATCACAATCATCAAATCAGAAAATTCATCTCATCATCATCAACGCGTCTACTCGGCACTGCGCTTAAGATCCTTGTCCAGAAGAGACTCGCCCGTCATGTCCGAAGGCTGGGGCAGACCCATGGCGGCGAGGATCGTGGGGGCAACATCGCCGAGGACACCGCCGCTCTTGCGCAGGCTCCAGCCCTCGGGAGCGTTGGCCATCAGCAGAGGCACCTTGTTGGTGGTGTGGCTGGTCTTGGGCTTGCCATCGGCAAACTTCATCTCCTCGGCGTTGCCGTGGTCGGCAGTAATGAAGAGGATGTAGCCGTTCTTCTTGCAGCCTTCGAGAATCTTGCCGATGCCCTTGTCGGTAGCCTCGCAGCCAATAACGGCGGCGTCGTAGACACCAGTGTGGCCAACCATGTCGGGAGGAGCAAAGTTGTTCATGACAAAGGGGAAGCGGTCCTCACCCAGGCGCTTGACGACCTGGTCGGCGACGCCGTCGGCGGACATCTCGGGAGCGAGATCATAGGTAGCGACGGACTTGTTGGAGGGCACAAGATCCTGGTTCTGGTCTCGCTCCTCGAGAGGGAAGACCTTTTCAACACCGCCGTTGAAGAAGAAAGTAACGTGAGCGTACTTCTCCGTCTCGGCAATGTGGACCTGCTCAACGTTCTGCTTGCCCAGCCACTCGGCAAGGACATTGTCCATGCGCTGAGGCTCAAAGGCGACATCGAAGGGGTAGTCGGACTTGTAGGTGGTCATGGTGACGAGCTCCTTGATCTTGGCGTAGGGGAAGTCGGGGAGGACCGATCGATCAACGTCACCCATGAGCTGAGTGATCTGGCGAGCGCGGTCGGATCGGTAGTTGAAGAAGAAGACAGTGTCGTCGTCTATAATTGGTTAGCGAAAATTTGTATGGACATTTTGATCGCTACGTACCCTTGATGCGAGCATTGTCGCCGCCAACAATGATGGGAGTAAGGAACTCATCCTTGTCCTTGGAGCCACCCTTCTCGTAGCGAGCTTTGACGGTGGCGACAGGGTCATCGCTCTCTTCGCCCTCGCCGAGGTACATGCCCTTGAGGGCAATCTCGACACGCTCCCAGCGCTTATCGCGGTCCATGGCGTAGTAGCGGCCGACAACGGTGGCGATCTGGCCAATGCCGACCTCCTTCATGTAGTCGACGAGCTCCTGCATGTAACCAGCGCCAGACTTGGGGTCGGTATCACGGCCATCACCGAAAAAGTGAATGTAGACCTCCTTGACACCGTACTTCTTGGCGGCTCTCAGGAGGGCGTACAGGTGAGTCTGCTTAGAGTGCTGTACTGCTTGTCAGACGACCCAATTCACGCAGTTGTTGGGTTCATGGGCCAACTTACCACACCACCGTGGGAAACGAGACCGCAGAGATGCAGACGGCCGTTGCCCTCGGCAGCACCTTCAAAGGTCTTCTTGATGACGGCATTGTCCGAGAGCTCATCCTTCTTGATTGTTTGATCGATGCGCACAACGTCCTGCCAGACGACACGACCGGCGCCAATGTTGAGATGGCCGACTTCGGAGTTGCCCATCAGACCCTCCGGCAGGCCAACGGCCAGCGACGACGCCTCGAGCTCGGTGTAGCCGGTGGCGCTCTTGTAGAGTTCATCCATGACCGGGGTCTGGGCGTTGGTGATAGCATCGCCGTCCTTGGGGCTCTCCTCGGAGGGAATACCCCAACCGTCAATGACGACTATTGGAGCGGAGAAGAAACATGATTAGCCAGGCGAGTTCAGCGTAGACGAGGATGTAACAGCAGAGGAGCACGGTGTCGAGGCGTTGCCTGGCGGCGCCCCGCGACGACGATTCGACCGACGAGCCTGCGATGGCGGGCATGGACTTGGAGCGTGGAATAGGCGGCAGCGGTCTATTCGTGGCTCGGAGAGAGCGTGCTCGCGCCGGCATCGTGTCGGCCACGTCTGGTGTGCTGCCGGTTCGTCGCGATGGTGACGATGGCGGGGCAACGGTTTTGGGCTTGGAGGGGCTGCGCGAGGCGGGAGAGGGAAACGACGTACTCAGACAGGCCTTTTGCTCCGTCTTGACAGGGGCAGACATGTTGAACAGAGGCAAGTGTGTAGGTTATAGGAGAAAAAGATAGCAAATAGCAGCGAATAGAGGCTACCTGAAGGAATTGGTCGAGGAAGAGGAAAAGAAGAAAAGCTGTCGGTCAACAAGTCAAGTATCTTATCTGCGTGATTTCACTGCATCGGCTTATCGCTGGAGCTTAGCTCCGCTGCGAGTAATAAGTCGGCGCTGAGTGGGCTGCAGCTGTGCGTCATGGCGGGAATACGTACTGTGTAAATACGACGAGATGCACTGTACCAATTACGGGACCAAGTACAAGTTACGAGAAGACCAATAGATAAATTCGAATTATTGCTTCACTATAATAAGTAGGGTCTTTCGATTTATGTATTCTTCTGTGCGCCCGGTCACCAGTATAAACGCGATTGTCCCGGTTAATCAAGACCACGTTGTGACATCGATGCACTGTCCAAACCAGCACAGTAATCTAATCCTGCGTCAACGGCCACGGTGCATCCAGCCTCGCCAAACCACAACCAAGACTACAAAAGTACAGCCACCCACCATGGCCACTGACGTGCAATCCCTGGCCCTGCCTCCGACGCTCTCCCCCGACGGCCTCGACGCCCTCTCCGAGCTCGCCATCGTGCTCGCCAAGGTGCGCACCAGCATCCAGTCCTCGGCCGGGCTCGCGACGGGCGCCACGCCCAGCACCACCGCCGCCGCCGGCCAGCCGCTGTCCTTCAAGGACGTGCCCGGCGCGACCGACTCCCTCAAGCATAAGCTCCAGCACGCCCGCGCCCAGGTGCGCGCCCTCCCCGACATGGAGCGCACCGTCGACGAGCAGCGCCGCGAGATCTCGGAGCTCGAGGCCCGCATCGTCACCCAGCGCGCCCTGCTGGAGCGCCTGCGCGACGACGGCCTGCGCTTCGGCAAGGACGGCGACAAGATGGAGATGTGAAGGGGTTGTTTGAGGCAATTTTGGGAGGATATACATACAATGCATGGCAATGGCGTTATGGACGGACAGCCTACGGACAGGCTCTGATTTATTGGGCTGAAGCACCACGCAAGCCAGCTCGTCTGATTAGATAAAATTATGACAATTTTCACATTCACACTACTGATTTAGATCATCTTGGTGAAATGCCGACCTTGGCCAGGGTCTCATCTACACTTACGCCAGGCCGTCCTGGCACAATTTTGGTCCAAACTTCATCATCGAGAATCTGAGCCTCGCTCATTGTTGTCCAATTCGGACTGTGGCCAGCCTTGAGCCACTTAAAGTCGTCGACCTGATCCCACTGGTTCTCAGTCGCCCTGTCTGCTTCGGTCGTCTAACTCAACTGTTAGCATAATTCTCCCAAATGAGCTCTTCCAAAACTTACGTAGCATGCTGGGAGCGGCGCAAATCGCATGCCCGAACAATCTTCGATGATGGGGTGGCTTGTGCAGTGCAGGTATATGTCGACATTCTTGCAGTCATGGATACGGACCTGGTGCGCCACCAGCACCAGGATACTGTCGCTGATGCCGGTGATGTGGACCGGTCCGGCGACTCTACCGGCAACGATGAGACTCTTCTTGATGTTGCGCATGGCCAGGCCGGGAAAGGCGTGACCCTGCGACGTGGGTATCGACATGTCCACGATGCAGCCCGTGAGGTCCGTCAAGCTGCCAGACGCTGTGGCCATCGCCGCTGACAAGGGTAGTATGATGTGCAAGCCCGCCTGGTTGGAAATGCCGATAGTCTTGGCCGCAGAGAAACTAGGCTTGCGAACAGAGGACGCACTGGGCCGTGACAGCTCCGCATTGTAGTCTCGCTCAGAGGGCAGGTCTTTCAACTCATCCTCAGCCTCGTCGGCCAGCTTGGGCATGCCAGATGGGACAGTAGGCTCGCGCTGATTTCGCGAGTAGCTTCCTGACAGCAGCCGGGGATCGTTTTCCGGAGCGCCCATGTCAACATGCTTGGCGGTGCGCTTAAACTGAAACCGAGACTTGGGAGCCAGTGCAGCAGTAGTCTCGTTCAGCTTTTCTTGAACTCCTTTTATCGCCTAGAAAGTCACCAGTATTAGCATTCAGAGCAATCTTGAACAGCACACTGCTTTGCCTACCTCCGAATATTGCTTGCGATCATATGCAGGGGTCGTGTCGGCAACATCAGCAACATCATTCTGAAGCTTTGAAATACCAGCAAGGATATGATCGATAGCTTCTTGGCGCTCTCCCGCTACAGTGGAGATGGATTTCAACTCCTCGATCTGGTCTTGAAGTACTACATAGGCGGTGTTCGTTAATACTCCCATTCAACGATGCTCACGAAAGATTGCTTACCAGCTACCTGGGTTAAGAAAGACCGATGGAAGCGCTGCTTCAGATCTGTACTGGCAGACATATTGATCAAATGGATAACCGTTTGTAATTTGCACTACAGCAGCTCTCGGTTTGTCGAATGGGCGCAGCAGCAAGCTTCGATTGCAGTCGTGTTAGCAGGAGCTAGACAGTCAGAGATGAAGGTCAGTGCTCGGGTTGGAAGATACAGATGACCTTCTGGCGAATTTGGTAAGAAAGTCTTAAATGGGATTAACAAGTAATGAAAAAAAGAAAGAGATGATCTTGCCAAGGGAGCCTAAAAGCTGAAGCTTTGAGTTGAGGTCGCAAATCCGGACCCCACCTTTTAGGTTGGGCGCGCCCCTCCTTTCTGAAGCTGCCTCTATGTAGCTGCCTGCAGAATCCCAAAGTATTCAGCTCCAGCTGCTTGGCTGTGTGACATTCGTTAGACATCATTAATAATTAGCTTCTGGCAGCTTCGGATCAGCCTTTAGCTTTTCGTGCCGCTGGGTATTGAGGGAAGCCTCAAAGCCGGTACACCTTACTAGCTTTATTTCACCTGACCGAGCACTCTAGGTTCGTCATTTGTAATAGTGTATTAATCAATTCCAACATATACATTAATTCGGTACTCTAAGTCGTCCATTCACAGCGCCGCGCCGACCTCCGCCGTTTGTCAGCTGTGGTATATTCGGAAGCTGGAATGGTTTGTTCTGTGGCGTCTCCACGTTGAGCGCTCGCCACATTTCCCACATGGTAGCTCGCCGGGCCGGAAGCATGCTGTACTGGAGACTGTACAGATTGCGTCGGTTGATGGGCGGCACAAATTGTCCGGTTAACAGACACAGCAAGACGCGAGGCGAGAGGTAATGCTTGCGGATTCGCTCAGCCATTTGAAAGTATTGGTTGAACATGGCCTTGAATGACAGAGGTACAGACTGTGGTGGCGATGTTAGAAGCTGCATTTCGAGGCGTAGCGTGAAGGAAACGTACTTTGAGGTAAATGACTGAAGTTGGGGGTTCATTAACATTAAGCTTAAGAGGTCTATTGTCGTGGGTATCGCGGAGCTCGAATCGAATGCCACCTTACATGTGTTAGTGTTGGTTCAAAGTTGGCGAGATTCGCTGATCTTACCAGGTAGTCGCCTTGAATCTTTCACTCGTAGCATGAGAGCGAACAGCGGGAAATGATTCAGGCAGGAGAGTAGTGTATCGAATCCCGCTTTCATCGAAATGATCATCATGCGAGCAATGGCGAAATTCATGTAAAAAACACCAACGGTCGGCAGCAAGAATGAGAGAAGCGTAAAGAGAATCGTGCCAACAAGAAGCTGGTCAAGGTCATAATCGCAGGAATCGATACGGTTACGTAGCACATTGTGCTTCTTTCCGCGGAAAAGGTGGAATAGTGATTGCAGAATCGTCAGCTGCCAGTGGTATATGCGAGCCGAGGCAAGATAGAAAGAATAAATGTGGACTGTCAAGGCTGAGAGTAGATCGGACAGCATCGCCAAGGGCATACTGGCGCCGGCAAAGGATGAGAAGCCGATGAACCAAACGAGTTTTGGCAGTGCAGGAGCGAGAGCATCGATGCAATCTTGAAGAAAGGGTTAGTTATAGCGAAATCATCTTTCGTCGGCAAACTCACTTGACCAATACGTAATCACCCAAAGAAAGAGTGCACCCAAGAAGCTCGCCAACTCGCCATTCAGCTTCAGACCTGCAGGCCACCCCATCAACCAAGAGATACTGCTTTGCAGCGCATCCACAGTGTAAACGCGCAGCAAGTCATTAATCTTCATTGATACCCAATCCGCATTCTCTATAATGTAGGATCCGATTGCAATGCCGATGATGACATCGTTCGCAACAAGCCAAAGGCTATTGTAGAAACGAATGTAGTCTGGATGGCTAGTGGTGACACTGGCCCAGTCCATTTTGCGCTGGCGAAGCGTGATGTACTGCATGGGCCAGTAGCAAAATTGCAGCAGGCGAATTTCTATCTGTTGCGCAGTAGCAGATATATCTTTCAGGGCCGCATAGCCCGGCTTGATGCGAAATTCGAGGACGGTGAGAAGCATTTCGGCCATAGCGCGGTGAACAAACAGCAGCATCACGAATCCCTTTCGGATGATGGGGAATACGTAGAGGACGAAGGCGTTCCACAACTGCATGAGAATGTAGTTGCGCATCGCTGTCGTCGATTCTACTACCCTCTCAGATACGCTGAGGCCTCGCTTCGGGCGCGGTCCAAGCTTGCCCACATTCTTCTGAAGGGACTGTTCGAGCTCCCATGACCAATTGACTTGATTAACAACTTTTTCCAACGCCTTGTCTCTCGCAGAAGCAGGCCGGTTGATGATGGAGTGCTGCTTCAACTTGTTGACCAGTTTGAGCTTCGCCTCTTGGTTTTTCCTTTCGCGACTCTCATCCTCCCCTTCGGACCCATCGCTTTTACCATCCTCCGAGGCGTACCATTTGTCGCCCAAAGCGAGCGCTATCGGGTTGAGGGAAATATATTGCATGCCTTTTGGTCGCGGCCTGTCGTACATGATCAATTGTACGCTGGAAGCCTTGGCACAGGTGATTCGAGGTTCCCGAGAAGAGTTCGTTGTCGCGCACACCCACGAGGGGTCTATGAAGTTTTGACTTGGCGCATTCGAAACACCGAGTACATGCATGGAAGAATGACCACATAATTCGTAAATTCGAGTCGAGGAATGGGGGCCACTGCGGAAGAAGGTGTTCGATTTGAGGTGGATATCGACATTGCGAGGCTGGTATAGCCGATTAGTTGTGTCGTGGAAGATCTGTAGCAGGGCCTATTACTCACGTCCACATCATCCAAAATGGCAACGACAAGAACATCAAGGGTAGAATTGCGCCAGCCAACGACTACGCCCGAGCGATCGGACAAGCGAATGTCTGTCGGCCAAAACACGCGCATCAAACCATCATGTTCCACCATGACCAGTGCGCTATCGGTCTAGCAACAACCGCACGTATATATTTTTTTGTTCGTTCGTTCAGAAAGAGCCTCGGCGTCGGAGCTGCTCGCGGGCTGAGACGGCAATACCCGCTTGTCTTGGGTGCTGGGCGAAATTATTAGTTCGAGGTCAGGGTACTTGAGAAGGGAACATACAAGATGTGTTTCCTTTTTAGCCAGCAAATAAACTGGCAGAACGACAGCAAAGAATAAAGCTGTCAGAGCAAGGGCACCTTTGGCAGCGCGGACCTGTTGATTGAAAAAAACGCGGCGTCAGTTTCTCGCCGGGGCGCGGGGATGAGGGGGTAATGGCTTCCAATGCAACGTACGGCCACTTGATATTCCCAGGCAAAAATAGCAAGCTCATACAAGCGAGTGACGAGGTCCCAGCGCGCAGTAATGTAGCCAGCTACAAAGATGCCGAGGGTGAGGATAGAGAATGGGTGCATAGAGCTCTGCGTTCCCTACTGCTGGCACTGCATGCCGCGAACAGAGGGGGATAGGAGGCGCGCAGAATCGAGGGGGGACAGGATCTCTTGGCCGTGGAGCTGGTTGTTCGGTCGAAATGAGGTCAAAGATTTGGCATACGGGACAGATCGCTGTCCTTGCCTGGCCGAGACGGGATCAAGAGAGCTCAATGAGGCGCAAAGGAGTTGCAGAGTGATGCGCTGCCCATCTGATCTGATCTGCAGGTAGGCAAATTAGCCAGATGTCGTTAGCTTGGGAAGCAGAAGAGCGCGATGCCGCTACGGCGAACGGAAAAGCGGGTCTTTTTAGAAGGGCAGGAGGGTGACCGGTTGAACGAAAGGTACAAGACCATTCGTACATATTATTTTATAAAGCATTACATTATCATCTACAGTCAGTTTAACTATAATTTTCACAGCGCGTCCAGAAGTGTCCAGAGTATCACGTCTCGAGGCAGCCTTGCAGCGACTACTCATACACTTGTTACACCTGCTAGCGTCCTCCTTTTTAAGTGCCGCCGACTCCGTTGCAAAAACAGGGAGACAAGAACTAGTAGTACACGTGTCTATCATTACTTGGGTGGAAACGTGCATAATTCATTTGTATTTCATATAAAATCAATACAAACTCTGGCCTATATCCAACGAGCGGAGAGAGTATTTGGCTGTTAGCGACCCCCGTGTCAAGGTTAGCATGCCGGTTGTAAAAATGAGTCCAAAACGCCGTAAAATGCTAGAATATTCGGAAGTGATTACTCTGCTTCAAATTAGTCAACATGAAATCCATTCAATGGAAATGTCATACTCTTTGGTTGCGTCAATCGTGCATCATTCTCTTTATTATCCTCCCGAGCGTCATCCAGTAGCTTGTCAATGCCACGCTGCTTCAAGGCCACCTATCGCTAGTTAGCAGGTATTCGTCATCAAAGAAGGGCAGTTACATACGCCGAGGCACTTCTGATACTGCTTGAAAAGAGGCTCGCACTCTTTGTTGTCCTTCTCGGCACCGCGAAGATACTCTGCTCACCGTTAGCCAGGCCTTCCTTGTCGCCTTCTCCCAGATCAAACGGTTGCCTACTTTCGCTATACCACTTCAAGAAGCACGTATCGTAGCGCCTGGGACGTATCAGTGCCCGAATTTCAATACACTGGTATATGAATACCTACTCTTTGATTTCATTGCATTCTGGAGCGAGTGATGCAGACATGGTGGCGGATGTGTTGGAGTCAGAAAGTTGACGCCTGAGAAATGGTGGCAAGAAATTCAGTCTTGATAGCCTTCAAACACGCAAGCCTCGGCCAATTGGCCAGCAGTGAGCGGTTACACCACGTCACTGCAATTCAAATATTTTATAACAATCGAGATGTTTTTTTTTGTCTTCCCTTTGTATGTGCCTTTCTTTTTAACGTGATTTTCGTGGCGCATATTGCGACGTCCTTCCCCAGGAAGGCTGAGCCGCTGATTGGTCGCTTCAACATGCCGCTGAAAACGACCACGTACAGTGGGTTGCCCGCCAACGGCTGCTAAAATGCACTGATGCGGCGCAAAGCTCGAGTTGCGATGCAGCTCCAATCGCGTCGCAACGCGCTACCTTAAACCACTGAGTCGCTTCACGCAACAAACACCAATTTCGCGCCCCGAGTTCGCGTGGTGCGCAGCTTTCCGAAATCTTCTCACTTCTAGGATTCGACATTGACACAATGGCGCCCTCTGCCAAAGTCCTCCGCGCAGCCCTCATCGAAGGAACTTGCGACATCTTCAAACTGGACCCAGATACAACGTCTGTCAACAAGGTGCGCCACCACGTCGAGGAAAAATTGGGTCTTGGAGAAGCGTTCTTTTCCGGTGAAGATTGGAAGCAAAAGAGTAAAGAAATCATCAAAGAATATGTTGTAAGTCTGCACTGTCTCGTCTCCCACGATCGGCTGCATCGTCAGTTCTGACACGGTATGCGACAGGGCAAACTGCTAGACGGCTGGACACCAGACGAGGAAAAGAAAGCCACAGCTGCCTCCAAGAAGAAGCAGGCAAAACCTGAGGATTCGGAAGATGATGCGAAGGGCTCGTCTTCACCAGATCGAAAGCGCAAGCGCACCAAAGCCGACTCCGACAACGACGACGAGGTCAACGACGAAGACGAGTCGCAAAAGAAGGCCAAATCCGAATCAAAGTCGCCTGATCCCATTGTTGATGATGAAGAAGAATACTCTGACGTAATCGACGAGCCACCGACTTCGAAGCGCAAAAAGACGAAGAAGGAGCCTGGCCAAAAGGCAACCAAGGCCTCTAAACCGACCAAGGCGGCGGCTAAGAAGACTAGCAGTGCCACCGAACCTTCCGACCCGTTGGAAGCAGAAGTCAAGAAACTGCAAGTACAACTAAACAAGTGCGGTGTGCGCAAGCTATGGCACAATGAGCTCAAGGGCTGCGATGATGCGCGGGCCAAGATCCGTCACTTGAAGAAGATGCTCGCCGACATTGGCATCGAGGGTCGCTTCTCTGAAGCCAAGGCCAAGGAGATCAAGGAAACTCGCGAACTCCTGGACGAAGCCGCGGCCGCGCAGGAAATGAATCGCCTCTGGGGCATGGACTCGGGCGGGCGCAAGAGCCGCAACAAGAGCCGCGGCGCGCAGCTGGCAGAGAGTGATGGCAGCGACGCGGAGAACGGAAAAGGCCATGATGATAATGGTGGCGATGAGGAAGAGGAAGACGCAAAGGGCAACGGTCATGCGGACGATGATGAGGATGTCAGCTTTGCGGCGCGAAGACGCAGGGCGCATGCTGATTTGGCTTTCCTGGGCGATGACAGCGATTCGGACTAACAAGTGATTTTAAAAGCGGGATTTATCAAATGTCGAACGGCGTACAGTGGTATACAGAAGTGTATGGAAGGCGTTTGGGGGCAACATGTTTTGGAGCCGGCATCGAACTACGGGACAGGTCGGTGATATGTAACATACAGCCATGTATTTCTTCAATTCTGTCTTTTTCTTGTTTTCTGCTATCGTTGGTCTTTAGTCCGCCCAAGCCTTGTACACAATTCGTGCGCCATATGTCTCGCCCTTCTTTAGCAGCGTCATGCTCCTCCAGTCCGGCATGTTGGCGGCATTAACCCAACGGCCGGGCTCGACGGCAAACGCAGATCGAGCGCCGCGCGCCGCCGCGCCCTCGACGGCGGGTACGTCCGTGAAGTCGCCGGTGTAGAACTGGAACGACGGCTCGGTGCTCAGCACCTGCAGGTGGATGCCCGTCTTGGGGTGCGACGCCGTGACGTGCAGCTGCAGCGGCTGGGCGCGCGTGTCGATGGGCACCGAGGCCGGGTCCGCGGTGGTCGTGAAGCAGTTGTCAAACGCGGGCTCCTTGACGCCCAGGTCGATGGCCTTGCCGACGTCGACGCCGGGAAAGGCGGATGGTCCGCCCGTGGGCACGCCAGTGCCGTCGACAGGCAGGAACTGGTTCGCGCTGAGGACGACGCGCGTGCCGTCAATGGAGGCATCGCCACTGAGGTTAAAGTACGAGTGGTTGGTCATGTTGATGACGGTCTCGTCAGCACCCCCGACCAGCTGCGCCTGGTACTCAATTCCCAAAACAGTCGCCTCTTTACCGTCGATCTGCTCCGTGCCAGCCGTGTAAATCACCTGGACTTCGAGAGTGCCAGGGAAGCCTTCGTCTCCATCCTCGCTGGTGAGAGTGAACTGGACACTCTCGCCACCTTGCAAGTTGTCAATGCCCGGAATCTGACGCACGCCTACGGGAGTCGGTCCCTTCCAGATCTTTTTGCCCCAGCTGACGATGCCGCCGTGGAGAGTGTTGCCGCTGTTGTTGGCGGCCAGAGGATACGTCTTGCCGTTGACATTGTCCAGCTTGGCGCCCTTGATTCTGTTGGCCACGCGACCAATGGTTTCTCCGAAATACGGACTGTTGTGTTTCTCGTACAGCTCTTGCGTCGGAAAGCCTTCAACGATGTTGATGCCCTTAACCTTGAAGGCTTGGATGATGGCGCCTAGAGGCAGAAAGCTGAACGGTGCGTCCGCGGCCATTGTTCCCGTTTACAAAGCAATGATGATTGTTTGTGCAAGTTATCGGGAAGATTCAAACGAAATCTGAAACACAAGTTGGATTGTTTAGATGAAAGATGGATAGCTGGTGGTGACGCTTGTTAGTGACCTGCGTCGGCGCTATGGTGCGGAGTCGCTGCCACACGCTGCCATCTGGCTGGTCCACGTTTCCCGTCACACACAAGCTTCGTCATCTGACATATGTTCTCTGCAGACGACAAGCTGAAGCTAATTCCAGCTTTGCAATCATGTCAACAAGAAAACACACGTAGGAGAGTCTGCAAGATTTTTCATAACTAGTCATATCCATGAGGCCCATGGGCACATAGAACTACATCTCCTCCGTTTGTTAGCAAGCAGCTTCAGCATGCATATGCGATGCAAAGCCTCGTAGGAATTGCAATACTTGTCAAGTCCAATATTTTAATCAGGTTTTGGCTCGCCTTTATACATGACGTATAAAGAGCGACCCTAATATTTCCTCTGCAGTGCCGTCTTGGCAAGCGCTACACCACCATGCGGCCTGGTCAGCGAACCAGGAAGCATGTGGCTTGCATGACATTGCCAACGTCGCGCAATATAAGTGGTGTCAGCTCGCTTGACTTTTAGGTTGGATCCAGCAGTATCACCGTGCGCTAGCTCTAGCACTAGGCACATCTTCCAAGTTCAAAATAGGGCCGCCGTCTCAACCGTCCGCCATTCCGGCATCGCCTGAATACCAAAGCCCAGCCCCACCGCTGCGTAGCGCCCGCGTGTCAAACCAAACGTCGCCAGAACATCAGCACGCCGTCCTTCAGCCTCGTTTGGCGCAGCTTCAATCTTTGTCATCGTTGGAATAAGTAGCCTCCCGGAGTAACTTCAGCTTTTTTTCCTCCCTCTTATGCGCTGGACAATGGTTGTATGCCCAGCTGCAGGCCAGCCCTGACGTACAAGCCCATTATCATGGCTTCATCCTCGCCGCCGTTTCAGACCCCTAGCAAACGCAAACGTGGCCAGGAGACGCCACTTACGCCTATCAAGTTCTCCTTCAGCCTCAACAAGGAGGAAATCGCCGAAGATGGCAGCAGCAGCCCTAGAACCACTGTAGCCCATCGCTTCAAGGGATTGGATCTGCAGAGTGGTGGGGGTGGGGTCGGCCTGGCGACATCCCAGGCCGTCGATGTCGCCGACGAGCTTCTCTTCAAGCGACAGAAACCGGACCAGCCCATGAGCGATGTGTCCGATGCGGTAGACGCTGTCGTGGCTGCGACTACGTCGGGAGGTCCAAGTCCCACGACCGTGGCGGAATCTGTGGAAAGCGAACAGGTCAGCCAGGCTGTTTGGTCCGGTCTGTCGAGGCACCGGGCAGGTACACCACCTCTACAAGCCAATAGAGATCCGTCGGAGAGTGCAGACCAAAGCGAAAGCGAAGACGAAGAGGTTCACATCGTGGACCCGGTGCGTGCCGCCTTAACTTGGCAGGAGGACGAAATCACCGTCTATGATCCCGACGACAAAGACGATGACGGCACCGGCATTAACGGTGTTGGGTTCCGGCCCACGCCAGCTATTGCGCATGCACGTTCTATGAAGCGCAAGCAACAAATTACAGAATACCGAAAGCGCGAGGAGAGTGAAGCTCGCGCTCGGAGAACGCAGCGCCGGCGCGAGGGCGAAGCCCCGTCGCGCATTGACAAGGCGTCGCCCAGAAAGGTCCGTTTCAGCGAGTCGGAGCTTCGAAATATAGCCGTCATTATTTAACGGCAACTGTCACGATTTCTTTTGTCCATTTTGTTTGATTACGAGTATTGATGGAAGCGATGTTGGCGCAACTGGCTCTCGCCTGCTCCAAATATGGAGTACGTTTACATATGATGGAGGAGTTTTCATGTTATGAATTGCTTTTACTTGAAATTTTGTGGTAGTATCAACTTGGACTTTAAAGTATCGCATCATTACCTGAGTTGTTTGCGATGTTTTAGTGGCATTTTATTTTGCCCTCGCCAAAGACCTCGTCCAGATGCAAGCAGCACTGCTCTTCTTTTCACAATATACATTTAATTATACATGATGCTAAAATCCAAAACTCCCGTCTAGTATTTGTACACTCCGTATATCACCAAAATTTATACCATCTCCTTTCCGCAGCTTTGCGCTCCTCTTCGAGCTTCCGCGCCAGCTCCTTTCGTTCAGCCATCTTTTGTGCTTGGATACGCTGGTTCTCGGCATGTACTTCTACCGCCCGCTTCATGTTTCTCTTTTCGGCTCGTCTGTTGTATTGGCAGTATTCGTACGATGCGGTGGCACCCATCACAAACATTCCGACGGCCCAATTGGCGGCGCTTGCCCAGTTTGCTAATGCGGTTGACGTTAGTCATATTTCAGAGGTGACATCTTTGCTCGTTCTTAATTTCCCATACCTCGAACCACGAGTTTAAGTCCTCCTGCGGCTGCGCCTGTGACGATACCCGTCATAAAGCCGTTGCGCGAGCACGGTGTGCCAGCAACATTGGCAAAGTCCTCCGTCTTGATGCTCGCCACCGCGTCTGATATCGTGGGTCGCGAGTTTGAGCCCGATTGGGCACTTGGGTCATCGGCAGGTTGCAGAGGCGTAGACCAGGCGGCCTGCACAGGCTTGCCACTGACGGAGTTCGGAAGCGTCAAGCCTGCTGCCGCATTTGACTGGTCGTCCGCCGCCATAGTTGTTGTCGCAAAACGTAAACAGGTCGTCTGCAGGTGGTATAACTTGAAATGGCTTCCCGGTCGATTCGGTCAGTGCCTGCGTGACGGGGTGAGTAGGCTCTGTCGACTCGTTGCGACAGGTTGATTTTGATGTCAAGGTTTGGAGTATCCTTGACGTCGAAGATCCACTCCCAGCTTTGCCTCTTGTGCTCGCGCCAGAGCAGGTAGCTAATATATGAGTGGCCGCTTAAACTCGCAACAATACCGATAATCAGAGATTCTTTTTTCAAAATGCAGAGCAGTTTATTCTAATTTACAACTTTTTTATCTATTCTATCCACCGATAAACTTTCAAACGCTGCTCAATCAGTGACCACCCCAGGTTCGTCCATAGTGGCCTCTGGTCAGTTGGTGGGGCACCCATTAAGGACTGGCCAGCAGCGTGTCACGCTTTACGCGTCAAAACGCGTCTCTCCCTCCCACAGACAATCCCAGAATAGCATATCTTGACATGAGCTAGGCCACACCTGCATTCTTTCGTGCCCTTTGACAAGCCTTGTACCTATTTCTTTCAAATCAACACCGAAGACGACGAACCCCAACTTACCACGAAATCACTTTATTATCGGCCTTGTTCCTCCATCACCCATGTCGACATAAGCCTCGATACCTTTTAGGCGTTTTCAGATTTCCAGGCGGCCCCCGAGGCGAGCCACCTTACAATGCCTAACACAAGCCTGCGGCGCCCGCAAAAGGGCTTCCGACGCGGCGGCAAATCTGCCTACCATGGTGCACGAACACGAACATTCGCCGCCTCTTCCAGAGCCGAAGGCACATCGGCAGACGAAAGATGGGAGCGCACGAAGCTGGCGCAGACCATTGACGAGAACATGGGCTTCGCCCGCTACGAAAGCGGGAGGAAACGAGAAGGCTGGCTTGTCAACGTGCAGCCTACGGCCATAGAAGACGACAGGCTGCCTGCAGGACGAGCAGCCCTCGACTGCTACTTCATAGAGCACGACGGCTCGACATTTAAAGCGACAGTCGAATACGACCCATACTTCCTCATCGCCGTAAAACGCGGCCGCGAATCCGAGGTTGAAGAATGGGTAAAGAGAGTACCTGGTGATGGTGTCGTCAAGTCTATGAAGAGGGTCGAGAAGGACGACTTGAGCATGCCAAATCACTTGCTTGGATACCGTCGCACATATCTCCAACTCAACTTTGCCAATGTCAATGACTTGATGGCAGCGAGGAGAGACATCATGCCTATCGCAGAGAAGAACAAGAAGAACATGAGCGCCATGGACGCTTACGCCGAAGTTGCTACTGCCAACGGAAATGGCAATTTCGACTTGTTTGACGACGTTCAAGATGACGAAAGACACATGGCAAACGCCTACTCCGACGCCAGCGACTACATTGTTGACTTGCGTGAGTACGACGTTCCGTATCACGTACGAGTAATGATCGATCTGGATATCCGAGTCGGAAAGTGGTATTGGGTGGAGGCAAAGCACGGCGTCACAAAAATCTCACCAAACGAGGAGAGATCACTGCCTGCGGAACCTGTTGTCCTTGCCTTTGACATTGAGACAACGAAACTCCCTCTCAAGTTTCCCGATGCTACAATTGATCAGGTTATGATGATTTCATACATGATTGATGGCCAAGGATTCCTCATCACAAATCGCGAAATCATCTCGGAAGATATTGGCGACTTCGACTATACGCCAAAACCCGAATACCCAGGCCCGTTCATGATTTTCAACGAGCCGGACGAAAAGGCGACGTTAGAACGTTTCTTTCTTCACATCAAGGAGGCCCGGCCCACTGTCATCGCAACCTACAACGGTGACTTTTTCGATTGGCCTTTCGTCGAGGCCAGAGCTAGCGTCAATGGCATCGATATGTACCACGAGATCGGCTGGAAAAAAGACACCGACGACCAATACAAATGCAACTACAGTGTTCATATGGATTGCTTTCACTGGGTGAATCGAGATTCTTACCTCCCTCAGGGCTCTCGTGGCCTGAAAGCAGTCACTGTCGCCAAGCTGGGCTACGACCCTGACGAACTTGACCCCGAACTCATGACGCCATACGCTATCGAACGACCACAGACACTCGCCGAATACTCCGTTTCCGACGCTGTTGCTACGTATTACCTGTACATGAAATATGTACACCCGTTCATCTTTTCGCTCTGCACCATTCTACCTCTTGGTGGAGACGACACGCTGAGAAAGGGAACTGGAACTCTATGCGAAATGCTTCTCATGGTGCAAGCCTACCAAAGAGAAATTGTTCTGCCAAACAAGCACATTGCGCCGAAAGAAGCGTTCTGGGATGGTCATTTGCTTGATTCAGAGACATATGTCGGTGGTCACGTCGAGAGTATTGAAGCCGGTGTCTTCCGCGCCGATATCCCGGTTGACTTTTCTGTTGATACCGGTGCGATTGATGAGCTGATAAAGGACATTGACGCCGCTCTGAAGTTTGTTATCACTATTGAGGAAAAGAAGTCTCTTGATGACGTCGAGAACTATGACGAAGTCAAAGCTCAGATTCTGGAGAAGCTCAATCTCCTGAAGGAGACGCCAAATCGGCATGAACGCCCACTCATCTACCATCTTGATGTCGCTTCCATGTATCCCAACATTATGACAACAAACCGTCTACAGCCTGACTCCATGATCACAGACTCTGATTGCGCCGCCTGTGACTTCAACAGGCCCGGCAAGACTTGCGACAGACGAATGCCTTGGGCGTGGCGAGGTGAATACCTGCCTGCCAAGCGTGACGAGTACAACATGATCAGGAACACCCTTGAAAACGAGAAATTCCCCGGCAAATATCCCAATTCACCAATGCGAACATTTCAAGAACTCGGAGCCGATGAAAGGGCCAACCTCGTCCGAAAGCGACTGCAACTGTTCTCGCAAAAAGTCTATCACAAAATCCACGATTCCACAACTATCGTGCGCGAAGCTATCATTTGCCAGCGAGAGAACCCATTCTATATCAATACCGTCCGCGATTTTCGTGACAGACGATATGATTACAAGGGCAAGGCGAAAGTGTGGAAAGGCAAAACCGATTCGCTGAAGTCGTCTGGCGCCTCCGCAAGCGAGGTCGATGCGGCAAAGAAGATGATCATTCTATATGACTCGCTGCAGCTTGCTCACAAGGTCATTCTGAACTCATTCTATGGTTACGTCATGAGAAAGGGCTCTCGCTGGTACTCCATGGAAATGGCCGGTGTTACATGTTTGACCGGCGCTACCATTATTCAGCTCGCCAGACAGCTGGTTGAACGTCTTGGTCGACCTTTGGAACTGGATACTGATGGTATTTGGTGCATGCTGCCAGCGACATTCCCCGAAAACTTTGCATTTAAGATGAAGAATGGCAAGAAACTCAACATTTCTTATCCTTGTGTCATGTTGAACCATCTGGTCCACGACAAGTTCACAAATCACCAATACCAGACCCTCACCGATGAAAAGACGTTCAAATACGAGACTCACAGCGACAACTCCATCTTTTTCGAAGTTGATGGTCCATACAGAGCCATGATTCTACCAACATCAAAGGAAGAAGATAAAAATTTGAAGAAACGATATGCCGTCTTCAACGACGATGGCAGCCTGGCTGAGTTGAAAGGTTTCGAGGTCAAGAGACGTGGTGAGCTGAAGCTCATTAAAATCTTCCAGCAGCAAATTTTCAAGTTTTTCTTGGAAGGAGAAGACCTCACTCAGTGCTACACTGCGGTAGCAAAGGTGGCGAACAGATGGTTGGATGTGCTGCACAGCAAAGGATCGACTCTGGCAGACGAGGAGTTGATGGAGCTGATTTCCGAAAACAGAAGCATGTCCAAGACTCTGGAGGAATACGGAAGCCAAAAGTCAACGAGTATTACCACTGCAAAGCGTTTGGCAGATTTCTTGGGAGAGCAGATGGTCAAAGACAAGGGCTTGAATTGCAAGTTCATTATCTGCTCTCGTCCCAGAAATGCTCCCGTCACTGAGAGAGCCGTTCCTGTCGCCATTTTCTCCGCTGAAGAGTCTGTCAAGCGTACATACTTGAAGAAATGGCTCAAGGAAGAGCCTGCCGACACAGATCCGCGTGCGCTTCTGGACTGGGACTACTATCTCGAGCGATTGGGATCGGTCATCCAGAAGCTCATTACAATTCCAGCTGCGCTTCAGAAAGTTCGCAACCCCGTTCCGCGAGTGGCTCATCCCGACTGGCTTCAACGACGTATCAACATCAAGGACGATAAATTGAAGCAACGAAAACTCACAGATGTCTTCCAGAAGGCGCCTCTTGGCGACATCACCAACCTCAACGGCCCTCGCATGGATGACATCGAAGACTACGGTGCTAAGCTGCTGAAGCCGAAGCCAGTCAATGCAGCGATCGCCTCATCCCAGCCAGCTCCGACTTCACAAAAGCGCAAATCTCCGGAACCCGCCGAGAACACCGACCCCATGGCAGCCTTGCCAAAGACTATGCCTGGCCCGTCAGACGATTACGTCGGTTTTTTGGAGTATCAGAAGAAGAAGTGGAAGCTCCAAAAACAGGCCCGCGTTCGTCGCCGCCAGCTGTTTGGTGAAAGAAGAGGAAATACAGGAAGCAATATCCAGCAGACCTTCATGAAGCAGGCGCACTTGACTTTTATGAACACCTGGCAGCTACTGCAGCTCCGTGCAACAGATACACCTGGTGTTGTAACTGCTTTCGTCCTCATTGACGCCAAGATCCATACGCTCAAGGTCCGAGTTCCTCGACAAGTCTTCCTCAACTTGCGGAGCAAAGATCTTCCCGATGTCGAGATTGAAGGGTGTGAGGTGGAGCAAGTCAACTACACATTGCCGAATGGCCATCCATCCACTCATCTATTCAAGCTGACGGTTCCGGAAGACGTCTACTACAACGAGGCGGCCAAGTTTTCTCTTCTGTTCAATCACCCCAGTGTGGAAGGTGTCTACGAGAAGCAGATCCCTCTCAATATTCGCGCTGTGCTTCGTCTCGGAAACCTGTGCACGATTGACGACCAGCAAAATGCCGTACTGGGTAGAGGTCTGGAGCAAGGTTTTGATCTCGATGGCCTCAAGCGACCTGCGAAGGCCAGAACTTACCTCGATTCGTCGCCATTGGCGTATATTTACGTTTCACATATTACTGCCGGCGATCGCCAAATTTTCGGTATCTTTTCGAGCACGTCGGACAAGGCCAATGTCATCATTCTGCAGAAGAATCGTGATTCTGGGCAAGACCTTCCCAACATCACGCGCATGTACTCTGAGATGCTCACGAAGCGAGCTGAAGAGGCTGCTGGCACCAACTGGCAAGACTGCTTTACGTATCAAGAAAAGATCAACTTCAAGATCACACAAGTGACTACGAGACGCAAGGCTCATCTGGAAATTGGCGATGTCATCAAGCAGATGCGCAAGGACGAGAATCGCCCCCAAATGATGGTTATTCAATCCTCGCAACGCAATTTGCTTGTCCACGACGTACCTGTGCTTGGAGAGTTCCCTGTTTTGCCGCTCAAGTATGACACTTCCGACAGCTCCCTGCCTCCACTAGGCTGGCAAGCTGTTGTCGCCAGACGGCTCGTGGGGCACTACCTTGGCCTTGGCTCTTGGGTTCTACACCTCACGGCTCTCGCTCGTTATGGCGAGGTGCCTTTGTGCAACCTGGAACGAGATGATCCTCGGTACTTGATTGACATCGCCTACGCCAGGCGTCTGCAAGCGAACAACATCGTGCTGTGGTGGTCACCTGGCCCTCGCCCCGATCATGCAGGTCATGAAAAGGATGACCTGGTTGGGGCTCTGGATGTGGTCAAGATGCCAAACGTCAACAACCCCGGCACATACTCGTCTGTTTGTATCGACTTGGACGTTCGCAACCTCGCAATCAACACCATCCTGACCTCATCTCTGGTCAACGATCTTGAGGGTGCTGATTCTGTGTCATTCAATCCTTCCGCGGATGGTTCAGACAGCTTGGCATCAGAAAATGCATTCTCTAATGCAGGTGTCCTGGTCTTGCGTGAGATGGTGAAGGCTTGGTGGGCTGAAGCCTGCAGAGGCAGCACCATGGCAGATGTTCTCGTTCAACACTTGGTACGCTGGGTTGAGAACCCTGACTCTTTCATGTACGACCGTGCTCTACATTACTATGTGCAGATGATGTCAAGAAAGGCATTCCAGCAGCTCATGGGAGATTTCCGCCGTGTCGGCTCTCAGGTTGTTTTCGCCAATGCAAACCGACTTATTCTGCAGACTACCAAGGCCGAAGTTGGAAACGCTTTTGCTTATAGCCAGTACATTATCAAGTCGATCAAGAGCAAGCCTCTATTCCATTTCATCGATCTGGAGATTAAGGAGTACTGGGACTACTTGGTCTGGTACGACGAGTTTAACTACGGCGGCAAGGCATGCCAAGAGGTTGTCGAAGCTGATGTGCAGCCTTTGGAGACAATCATGCACTGGCAAATGGCTACTTTCTTACCCAAGCGCTTGGAGCCTAGCTTCCAGACTTGGGTCATCGAATTCATTCAGCTGATGCATGGTCTTAAGCGTCAAGCCACCAACGATCCAGACTCGACGCCTCGCCTGACCCAGCTACCAAACCGCAACATTGAAAAGGAGGAGGGCCAGATCATTCTCGGCAAGAGCTACGAGAAGCCATTGAAGAAGGCCATCTCTGGCCTCATTGCCCAGCAGAAGCGCGAGCTGCTACACCCAGAGCTTGCAGGAGACTACTCGTTCCCTGATCTGCCCGGTGCCCACTTGCGCCCGCGCAACGCAATCCTGGAGCTCGTCAAGTCATTGATGCAGATTCTCTCTCTGGACAAGAATATCACTCTTGAAGCACGACTGCTGCGCAAAGAGCTGCTCGCGCTCTTTGAAGTCCGAGAATTCTCCAAGGAAGGAACTTTTGCCAACCCTTCGGAGAGTCTGAAGTTGCCCCAACTCTCATGTGACAGCTGTACTATGGCTCGCGACTTGGACTTTTGCAAAGATGAGGATCTACTCAGCGTAGGCAGTGGCGCCAACGGAGCTGGCTGGAACTGCCCATTCTGTGGTGCTGAGTATGATCGTGTAACAATCGAGGAGCGGCTGCTAGCCATGGTAGAAAGTTGGACAGTCGAGTGGGCAGCACAGGATCTCAAGTGCGCGCGCTGTAACGCCCTGCGAATGAACGACTTCATGGAGCACTGCACATGCAGTGGTGAATGGAAGGAGACGGTGTCCAGGGAGGATATCGGTCGCAAACTTGCCGTTGTGCGTCGTGTGGCCAAGTTTTACGGCTTGCGCATGCTGTCGGATGTTGCCACTCGCTTCAGCGAAGCCATGTAAAAGAAAGATGATGACGTGATGAGGTTTACACTGGCGTTTATTTATGGTTTGAGATGATGGGATACTGGAAAGCATTGGCGGTGGCAACCGAATATCATCACAGTTTGGGCGTTTTGAAGTTTCATGTTGGAAAGAGTATGTCACCATTGCATTTTTTTAGTTTAATTTTCATGTCATGCATTGTTATATATAGCTCAATAATCATGTGCATATAAGTAAAAGACTCCTATTGTGACAAAATGCAACGAAATGCCCAAGAATAACCCTTCCCGTTTTCGTTAACGAAGCGTATATATATTCACTCTCCTGTTGATTACTCGGCCTCTGCGGCGAGACTCTCCTTCGTGTGCTCCAGCACGGTTTTGATGGCCTCGTCCAGTCCCTCCACCGCCAGGCACTCGTCGATCCATGCCTGCGTCTTCACCACAAGCGCATCGCGATCTGAAGTCGAGGCAAGCTGCTCCGTAAGGCGCGGCAGAGCCTCGCGCAGTCCTCGGGGGAAGTCGGCTGTGAGAGGGCTGACGCCCGCGATCGATTGGCGGATAAGACAGTTGGCCGTGGCCGGGTCCTTGGGCGACTGCGACGTGAGTGTGTCCAGCACGTGCTGTGAAATGCGAGCGTACACGGGCAGCTGGCGGAAAGTGGCAAACATGAGGAAAAAGCGTTCGGCAACGTCGGGCTTGTAAAACGCCTGCTTGCAGGATATGTCGAAAATGGCCATGGGTATCGCGCCGTCGAGGGCCGGGTTGGAAGCCAGCTGCTTCGCCGCCGACTTGTCAATAACCTTGGCCTGGGCCTTGGTCGGCTCGGGCAGGATGACGCCATCCTCATCCTCACCCTCGTCGTCGCTGTCGTCGAGGCGCAGCTCGTCGTCGTCGGCGGGGCGGGGCGTGGGGATCGCCTCCTTCGTCTTGCTCTTGCTCTTCTTGTCCTCCATCTTGACCAGCCACTCCATCTCGCAGCGCGCGTACTCGACCCAGAGGGTGCAGTCGGCGGTGCAGAAGCGGCAGCCGCGCATGAAGAAGCCGCGAGCGGCCGTCATGTCGCCGTTGTGGGCGGAGCGCCGGCCGGCCACGACCCAGAGGTCGGCGTCGGTGGGCATCATGCGCAGCGCGTTGGTCATGGTCTTGCGCCAGCGCTTCGAGGCCTTGACGCCGGCCGTGTAGGAGAGGTATTCGCGCCAGAGCGGGCTGCTGCCCGGGTGGCGGCCGACGCCGCGCTCGTAGATGCCGAGGACGCGGCCTTGGCCCGCGTGGCCCGAGGTCAGATGCCGGATCTTGAGGCGCTTGCAGCGCTTGGTGCGGAGGGTCTCAAGGGACTGCTCCCACTGCGCGTAGGAGGACCAGTCATAGGCGGTGTTGCCCGGCGACAGGACCTTGTGCTCGTGTTGGTTTCGTTTTTGTACAATGGTGCGGATTTCGTCCTGCAAAGGCCGTCGAGGTTAGATTGTTGGCGAGAGAGACAGCCACAGTTTGAGGCGCAGCGTACCTTGGAAAAGATTTCTTTTTCCTCCCATTCCCGAAGTTGCGGTACGGACCGCTCGAGGTAGAAGCGAGCTTTTTCAGCAACGCCAGCCATTGTATCCAAATTGCGTGATGTTGCCTGTTGAATCGGGTGCAGAAAAGCTGCTGGATTTTTACGAGGCTGTCTAGAAATTTTAGCGGGGCAGCTTGTAACTGGTGGACAGGAAGAGCGGCGCTGTGGCTGGAGTTTTCAGCCTTGGTGGCTAGTGCATTTGTGGCGGTGCAGGTACAGTATAGTTATTCCATGATGTTATCTAAATCTATTAGAACTAAATGGGTGCTGATGAAAAAATTTACATGATAAGACAAGATACCTTATTTATTTAAGTATTTATTCGAAATATAATTTAATGCTTTTTTGGCAACTGACTTCGCTCTCTATTGCGTTGATGAAAGACATGCTAACAGAACAGTCCGTCCAACAGTGAGGCCGATGCTCGAATGCCAGGCCATTACTCCGTACATGACATGGCTCTCGTTCAAAATTTCCCGACATTTTTTTCGGCAGGCGAACATTGAGTTTAACGGGTAGGTCTCTGCCTGTAATTTCCCCGAAACCCATGATCCGGAAAGTCGCAGGGGCCGAAGCGGCCTAGTTCCAACAGTAAAGCGCGGTAAACCAGCGAAACTGGATTTTTTTTTTCTTAAATGGAATAGCTTCCTGTGGGGGCGCAAAATGTCTCGTTTAAGGTGCAGTCGCACTTTACCCGCAGCGTTTGGGGGATTTTTTTCATGAAATGCCGAGAGCGAATTGGGTAGGGTCAGTTCCGAGCCGTCTGGCAGGTCTTGTCTTAGCGTCCCTCGCAGATGTGCAGCTTCAGCTGCCAACTAGCAGCAAAAGCAAAAATGTCCGATACGCACCGCCAATCACGCCTCTTATTGCAAACGCTATTAAGACGCTGTCTCGGCTCTGTGCTGGTCTACATTGTTCCAATTCCCTGCCCCTGCGTCACGAGCGTCGTATTACATGCGGAATGGAACGAAATGGTCTGGGACGACGGTCCGATGGGCGCGGCGCAGGATCAGCCTCCATCGCAGCAAACAACTTAATAGAAAAATTCAAAGACAATATTTTCAGTATGACCAGAATATTCATATATTTATTGCTCTCCCAGCCCAATTGATATTGGGTCTTGTCACTGTACGTAAAAAAAACAGACAAGATGCTCTTCAAGTCTACCGCTAGCGTTGCGCTCCTCGCGCTCGCTGCCAATGTGGTATCTGGCAATTTGCATTTGGCACGACACGGTCTTTTGCAAATGCACCCATCCTTCACGGGAGAGGGTATTACACTGTATCCTGGACATCATCCTGAGCATGATGCTGACCATCATATGCACTTGGAGCCTCAGTTTGACCAGCTCCTGTACTATTCCCAGGAAGGTCATCGACGTAAGTAATACACGAGGCATGAAAATACCGTTTCTTTACTAACTTTAATGTTTTCCACACAGCTTCTTTGCATGGTTCCAAGCATGGCAGTTTTCAGGCCAAGTTTGTTCGGCCCACCGTGGTCCTCGACCACACCAGTCATCTAAGCGCTGTCGACTGTTCCAAGCCCAATCAGATCCGTGTTTGTTTCTCGAACAGAGGCGCCTTCAATGTTGCACGCAGCGCTTGGAATGTGACGGAGCTGACCATGGTTACCTTTCACGTTGGCTGCGGTAATGAGTTGGACGGCAGACGTTCCTATTTTCATGCCGATCGGCCCATCTCAATGAACGAACGGATGCGATGCATTGTGCTTCCCACCGAGGAGGTGGATCATGACGTTGCTCTGTATTCAGGAGAAATCCAGTGGGGCACCTATGAGCATCCTGAATATAAGAAGCGCGTTCCTACTCTCGGCCATGTGAGAATGGATGACCCTGATGACGCACCACCAGCCGCCGGCGATGGCGACGATGGCGACGATAATGAACCTCCCTCGGATAATACAGAAGGCGATAGCAGTGCTTCTGATCCAACGCCTACAGATGAGCCCTCTTCTGATCCCGCCTCTGACGACAATGATGAACCTCCATCGGATGAAGCAGAAGGCGATGGTAGTGCCTCTGATACAACGCCTACCGAGGATCCCTCCTCGGAGCCCACCTCTGGCGACGAATCTCCGTCACCATCAGAGAGCGCCCCTACCACAGATGATGACGAAGCCTTCTACGACTATCTCGAGCATCTTACTCAGGACGAGATGGACGCGTATATGGACCATTATAACCACCCTGAGTCAACACCGATGGATGATATCGGTGAAAATACGACTGCGCTAGAGCTGTTCTTCCCAGATATGTCATTCGATGACAGCGATAACACGAATGAAGCACCAGCGGACGAACAGCCGACATTCATTACCGAGAATGGAACAGTTCCGGCGGAAGGACTACCAGATGATGACCCCGAGGGTGATGATGCCACTCTTGCTGAGGATGGAAATACCGACAACAGCGGCGGCGACGGCAGTGATGCGCCCAGCGATGACACCGGTGCGCCCAGCGATGACACAGCGGCTGGCGATGAGTCTGCAGCGGCTCGTCGAAGAAGAACCCCGCGACAAGACGTGCACCGACGCCGCACAAACAGACGGAGCAGCCCAGTTGTTACAAGAACGGATGTTTCAACTCATCTTGAAGAGCGATTTATTAACGACATCATCAATGCTATCAAGTCTCTGATCAAAGTATGTTACCCAAATGACTCTTCATTATTTCTTCATGAACTAACAGAAACTGCAAGACTGTCGTTAACTTCTTCCGCTCATTCGCTAAAGTCGTTGCGGTTGTCGCCAACATCATCAAGGAAATCGCCGTCATTAGTGGCAAGCTGGTAGCGGCATTATTTGGGGTTCCTTTCAGCCACTCCTATCACAACGACTTCAAATTTGATTACCGCCCGAGTTTCAGTTCCAGCAATAAGCCTCCTGCCATCTTTGGTGAAAACCGAGGCGCGGAGATCGCATCTAGCGGTGCATTATACAGCGTCCAGTGCGCCAAATGCGGTATCCATGCCGACTTTGCCGTCGATGGTGCGCTGGCGTTTAGTATCAGCCAGGGAGTGACGAAAGCTCGTGTGTCGCTCGTCAATAAAGATGCCTTTACAATTGACGCCCAGTTTGGTATCCGGATCGCAATTCAAGCTGAGGGCAGCGTGAATTCCAAGAAGAAAACGAAGGCCATCAAGCTTCCCAAGAAGCAGCTGGGCGCCCTTCCTCTAAGTCCGCTTACCATCCCCGGCATCATCATTCTCGGCCCAGAGGTTTCCTTGAGTGCTGAGGTCGAAATGACCCTAGCTGGAGAGGCTGACTTGCTGGTCGGAGGAAGTCTCAAGATTGCTCCAGGCCGTGCAGTTATGGATGCTATCAACAAAACAGGGAACGGTGTCACAGGCTTGGAAGCTAAATTTACCCCCGTCGCAAAGGTACGTTGTTTTTTATTTTACGTTTCTTTCGCCATTCATTCAAAACTCATGGCACAGCGCTGACCATGAAATAGTTCAATGGAACACTCACGGCTTCCCTTCAGCTTGGTCTTCCTGTCGCGATTGAAGTTGGTATCGATGTTCTCAACGGAAAATGGAAAAAGTCAGTTGGACTGGTAAACAAACCAGGCGTCTATGCCTCTGCCACAGTGACCAACAACAAAGATCGAGTCTGCGACGGCGTCGAGCTACGTGTTGGTGTGCGGAACCAGCTTTACCTCTCCGTTTTGGACATCTACGAGTATCCAATCCGCACCGACACAATCTATGAGAAGGGTTTGGGCTGCATTACGTACGAACCCACAAGATGGAATTATAATCAAGTATGAATATGCTGACACTCTGTCTATAGCTCCAAGGGCTTCGATGCGTCGAAGGTCTCGCCCGCCACGGCTTTCAATGAGGTCATTCAAGATTTCGATGGTAAAGACAATGTCAAAGACAGCCGGCCGCCGTTCACCAATGTTTCGAAAAGTCTCTCACCAAAAATTACCAACACTGGCTACCGCATCGTCGTAGATGAAGGACAGACGGCTATCGTCGTTGCTGGGACAGACGGAGGTGTTTATCTTGTCGATTCCAGCCAGAAGTATGACATCAGCGCACCTTGGGGAACTCTTAATCTCACGAGCGGTGTTTTCAACCTCGATGTTTTCGGGAGGATCATGGCCGCTGAAAAAGAGGACGTGTACGCCGGCGCGGCCCCGATGATCATGGTCAAACCGAAGGAAGTGTCCGAGGGGTTGATCGCTTCGTAAGTGGACTCGGCCGTGGCCAACTGCAACGGAAGCGCGTGCGGGACGCGCAGTGCTAACAAATCCTGTGTAGGAGTATATCGACGATTAAAGAAGACGGCGGGAAAGAGGCGCGAAATTACGCGGTCGTGGTAGGGGATCAGGAAAAGGGCAAAGAGAATGGCTTTCTCGCGATCCGATATCCCACCTTCTGCAAGACAGAGACAGGCACACGACTCTTTGCCACCGCTTACGCCATTGACAAAGACGGGAATTGGATCGACAAAAAGAAGAAAATTTCTAAAGGTATAGCCCCATATATGGAATATTTACTTCAAAGTCCCGTTTGCAAGGTCAAGACCCCGAAAACGGATTGCCGCACTATCAAGTTGACTTCGAAGCCGTCAAGGTAGTAGATGGTACCGATGGAATGAGGTCAGTGGGTTTATCAGGGTGAATCCTCTGTCTTTACAGGCAATTTTCGACCTCTTTTTTCGTTGCTCTCTCTCTCTCTCTTTTCTTCTTCTTTATACTTGTACGGCTTGCGTGGCTAGTGGTAATAGCACTAGATATGCGAGGCTCGATACCAGTCTTTTTTCTATGTATTTATTTTGCTGCAATTTAATTAATAGCAAATCCTTCTTCGCTACTTTATACTGCTTTTGACAATTAATTGAATTATTTGCAGTTATACCTCGTATGGTGAAGCCCTTCATCCGGCTGCCACGTATTTAGAGTGGCTCAAGGATAAGGTCTAGCATGCAGCTGGGAACGCTTACTATAATCTGATCGCGCTACGAGTTTTAGAAAATATAATGCATTTCTCTATCACAAATCGCTACCATGTATCATATGTGCATACACGTTTGGTTCCATGCTTCGCATTTTGCGGTGTACACCGTCCGGATACTGCGGCTGATTCTCGGCAGAGCTCTCCGCTACGCCCACCATCATCACCACCACATAAGCTTTGGCAGAAGCCCTTTTGCTAAATTAGCGACACGCTAAACCACCCGCTCACGAACCAATCCTCAATCGCGTCCGTCCCCGTCTTACCCCACAGGGACTTTGCACAGGGGGCCCAGCCTGATCCGACGCGCCAGCCCATCGCGAGGCGCAAGCTCCGAGGTCCGCGTGCTGTCAAAAAAAGGCTGCGAGCCGGGGGAGCCACCAAAGCTTCTGCCCTCCTTTTCTCCCTTCCCCTGCTCTTCCCCATCGTCGCGTGCTTCAATTCGCTTCCCTCCCCGCGCTGTGCTGGTCATCGGATGTCTCGGACTGCGCAGTAATTTGCGGATTTCCTTCTTTTTTTGTTTCTTCCTCATTGCACTTGCCATGGCGCCCAAATACAAGGACAAGGACGGCGGTGTTGTCCTGACGTTCAACGGCCAGTGGGTCAGTTGGTCGCACACCGTCGTCGCGTACAGTATGTTTGGATTTGCGTCCGGGATACCTTTCGCTTGGTAGTATCTTGAGCCTCACAGCTGACTCAATTCTCTTCTCCTTCTAGCTGCCTTTATCAGCGCGCTGATTGTCGGCATCTCGCTTCATTACCACAAGATTGTCGAAAATGAATTCTACCGCTACCCGGACGAGTGGTTCCCTTCCGTGTCCGCCACTATTGGCGATCGCTATCCGGAGCGCTCGTTTTTCATGATCTTTATTGCCATTACTTCCGGTACGGACTTGAGCGCTGCTTCTTGCGCGTCTTGAGAGAAAGCCCATGCTAATTGGAACGTCACAGGTCCTCGCTTCGCTCTCGTCGGCTTATGGTACCTCCTTACCCGCAAACCCGGCACCAAGCTGCCCGGCTTCGTCGCCATCATGGGTGTCTTGCGCACTCTGACCTGCGGCGGCTGGACCTACATCACCTCGACCGACGATCACGACTGGCATGATATCCTCATGATCTCTTACATTGTCGCTACCCTGCCCTGGACCACGGGCTGTATCGCTCTCAGCCCCAACAACCCCACGGCAATCAAGTACCGCAAGTACCTTGCTGGTGCCTTTTTCGGAACCCTGGTGCCTCTCGTCTACTTCTTCATCCAGCACAAGGTCCACCGTGTTGCTGGAGGTACGTGCTCTCTTCGTCTCAACAGGTCTTGGCGCATCTCGACTAACCCCTGCGCCAGCTTATACCATCTACGCCTTTTTCGAATGGGCTCTGATTCTCTTCGACGTCGGCTTCGATGCCGTTACCGCCATCGATTTTGATACGTTTGAGATCTCCGTCCGCGATGTTCAGGGCTCAAGCAAGGGGTATGTGCAATGGCTGCCAATCTAGGCGCAGCAGTCTTGGTTGGCAACGCTCTCGCGTGCTCGTTCTTGTGAGTCCATGTTCTAAATTGTGCTCGCAGTGACTACAAATCTGTCCCGTCTGCCGTTCTGGAAAAGGAGTAAGTTTATCTGCGAGCTTGGCTGATTATGTGCTAACAACTCGAAGAAAGGAGCAGGCTACTGCTGGCGTGTTTGCACTACGCTTTACCTGGACCGAGGCTTTCGACACGGCCGCTGACATCTACCACGGCGTAAGTGCAATTGCCCTGCAAAAATTACGAAACAGCTTGCTAACTACCTACTAGTTTGTTTTTTGGTCCATGCTTACCAGTCTTGGTCTTCTCGTTTGGTGTAAGCATTATTGCATCGCCTTCCACGCGCGCCTACTGACTTGACTAGACTTCCCCCTCTGGCACATGGGCATTTCCGGCTACGAAGCCTTTGTCATGTCAACCATTTCGCCTTTCTTGCTGTGCATCGGCCCCTTCCGATCGCTCGTCGTCAACAACCTCCGCATCGTCCACCTGCTCTCACTCTCCGGTGTCGCCGCATACCTTGTGGTTGATCCCGTCTACCGCCTGTTCACCGTCGGTTTCGCCGTTGCCATGAGCTGCCTCGGCTGGGTCGGTACGCTCTCTTCTGAGTCGATCCACGAGGCCCGATTCGAGTCCAAGATCCTCGGTCTCCTCGTTGGTTTGATTCTGTCCTCGACTGCCAAGTTCGCATGGACCACCAACAACCCTATCTGGCCTGTGATGCACGCCGCCAACGGTGGCTGGAACGGCACGGGTCTGGCGCTTGGTCTTTTGGCCGCTCTTCGCTTCACCCGCCGTGCTCCTCTGACCAGCGGCTCGTCGCCCGACAAGATGCCCGGCTCTGTTTTCCTCTCTGCCTGCGGCATAGGTGGTCTCTTCTTTGCTCTGCACTCGCTGCTTTCTGACACCAGCACCATGATTCTATGGGTTTGGGAGGGCTTCCCTATCCGTGGCCCTTACTTTTCCACCCACGGTTGGTTCACGCTTGGTGCCATGTCGGTTGGTGTCTTTATCGGAATTGCCCGACCCGGCCTCGCTGGCAGCTGGTTGACCTTTGGTGCGGGCTCGGTTGGAGCTCTTTTCCTGACACTTTTCAGCCACTGGGCAGGCTTCTACGGTGCCCTTGGCCTGACAGTCTACATCATGGCTGCCGCTGTGCCTCTGATCTCCACCGCTTCCAAGAAGAGCCCCGCTGCTACCTTTGGCCTGGGTTTCCTCATCTACAACTTCATGGTTCTCTTCCACGTTTGGGTTGTCGCCTACGCCTTTGTGCCTGGTGGCCCTCTTGTGCGCGAGCACACTGACTGGGTCATGCTGACTATGATGATTCTTATCGGTGCTGGTGTGCTCAACTACAACACCTCTGCTCCTAAGCATGCCGCTCCTCGCCGTTCTACTCCCTCGCAGCACCGCAAGTACAACATGTTGTCTACCCTGGTCATCAACATTCTCTTCCTCTGTGCCGCCTTCATGCGATTCCCCACCAACGACTACAAGCCGTACCACCCTGAGGATCGCGTGCTTACTGCCGGTATCTGGACCATCCACTTCTCCCTCGACAACGACATGTGGTCTTCCGAGTACCGCATGCGTGATCTCATCAAGGAGCTTGAGCTCGACGTTGTCGGTCTGCTCGAGTCTGATCTGCAGCGCATCATCATGGGCAACCGTGATACCACTCAGTTTCTTGCTGAGGACCTCGGCATGTACGTCGACTACGGCCCGGGCCCCAACAAGCACACCTGGGGTGCTGCCCTGCTGTCCAAGTTCCCGATTGTGGAGTCCAAACACCACCTGCTGCCCAGTCCTGTTGGTGAGCTCGCTCCCGCCATCCACGCTACTCTCGACGTGTACGGCGAGCTTGTCGACGTCTTTGTGTTCCACTCTGGCCAGGAGGAGGACCCCGAAGACCGCCGCCTGCAGTCCGAGTACCTCGCCAACCTCATGGGCTCGACGCCGCGCCCGGCCTTCCTGCTAAGCTACCTTGTCACCAAGCCGCTGGAGGGTAACTACAACACCTACGTCAGCGAGAAATCCGGCATGCACGACGTCGACCCGACTGACTGGGACCGCTGGTGCGAGTACATCCTGTTCAAGCGCATGAAGCGCGTCGGCTACGCCCGCGTCAGCCGCAGCACCATTACCGACACCGAGCTGCAGGTGGCCAAGTTTGTCATCCCGCAGTCCGACGCCGAGATTCGCCAGATTGAGGCGATTCCCACCGAGGAGCGCAACCGTCGGGTCGAGGAGAGCGCGGTGCCGGCTGGCTGGCGATTCCCGGCCATGTTCCGTGGCAACGGTGTGCGCGATCACCGCTACCACGTCTTTGACGAGCCGAGATACTACAACTAAAAGAATGGAAACGAAAAAATGAAGTGGATAATTGGCGTATAGTGTACAATTTAGGATTTTACGGAGGATTGGATGAAGACAATGAGCATGGAGTTGATTTACGCTGTAATTGTGGGAGAAAATAGACAATTGAAAATTTGTAATAACTCAATCCCAAGCTGTTTTTACATGAAGGAAAAGCAAAGGCTTGACTGCTTCGTGATGAGTTTGTTTCTATGTCCTCGTTATCTGCTGGCGCTCAGCGTGGGCGAACCAACCAAAAATTGGTATTAGGCGCTGTGATACCCAGTTGGCCGCGCCAATCACGCTGTGGGTATCAGCCTCCAGCATACCTACATATTACTGCACGCAGTTCCGTATGCCTTGCTGCCGAACTCGGCTCTAGAAATCTCGTTTGTATATCTTGCTCCATTTTGCACTATTGGTGTATTCGCTTTGAAGCATCCTTGTTCCGCTATTCGCTACCTAGCAACGCACAGTCGGCGACGATGCTGGACCGTGAGAATCGGTTTTATGCGCCTGACGGCGGCATTTATCCTGGCGGGCCTAGCATTTGGAATGTCATGGACTGGGATCAGAGACGTCTCGTCTCTGTCAAGATGGACAACGAGCAAGACTCCCCCGACGATGCCTTAGCTGGTCTGCTGAAGCACATTGACACGCTCCCCCCGGACGTGTGCCTCATCCACCTCTCTCCGGACGGTGAAATTATATCTACCTCCAATGGCCCAAAGGATGACGAAACTACATGCGTGTTTCGGCCGTTGCCTGGAACGGCGCATCTGCCAGACGGTATCGAGACCATTTCTCGAGCACAACTCCGCGAGATTGCGAGACTTGGTCCGAATGTTGACATGGTGACGGAAGTTGATGCGGCGAGGCCAGAAGAAACGGTGAATTCGGCCTAGCTTTCTTTGAGATTATTCATTCATAACCTCTAATATCGTTTTAGCTTGTTTTTAAATATTTCCTCATGATTCAACACCTTGATTTTAATTGGCATGAGATGAACCTCTGGTGTCGCCTCAAGCATCCTAACATCGTCCCTTTCGACAAGGTGGTTATCGATGAGGTTGGAGGGGGCATCGTGGGCTTCACATTCAAATACATACCCGGTGGTACGCTTGACGAGAATCAAGCCCGCGCTTTCAAGCTGAAATGGCTTCATCAACTCATCCAAGTTGTCGACGACCTCAACTTCAAGTTCGGCATTGCGCATCAAGATGTTGCCCCCAGGAATATACTCATAGATGAGGTTACAGACTCTCTAATGCTTTTTGATTTTGATTTTTCCGCCCGTATGGGAAAGATGGGCTTCTCGGAACCTCGCAACGACGTCAAAGGCGTCGTGTTTACCATGTTTGAGATTATCACGCGGGACTCGGCACGACGCGACAAGCGCCACGAGGAGCAAGATGTGGACGAAGTGGACAAGATGGATTGGACGCAGCACCCTGACGTGCAATTGGATCACCCCCTTGCCGAATTTCGCAAGGTGCTGGATGAGTGGCGCCAGCGACGACGCGAGCGGGCAGCGCAGGCTGAGGATGAATCGCAGCGATTGGGCTTTTTGGATTGGCCACCCCTCCCAGATCCTCCTCTGACGCCGACTTCGGTGCGATACATCGGTAAGCCGGAGCCTGTGATAGAGCTCCAGAAACACTATTTTTGGAAGAGAGCCGAATTACTGGCGGAGGGGAAGAGGGTGTTGAATTGGCAGAGACCGCCTCAGAAGTGGCCAGGAACGACCAATGGCGGGAATGAAGTGCATGGGGTTCATATTAGGAGCGATTAATGATAAATGACGCGCTTTTGTTGTCGAAGTGGCGAGCCAGCATTTACGCGACAGATAAAAGTGATGGTAGTGTGGCGTGTAAATCATATCGAGAACTGTCAACTTTGGGAGCTTGCGCAATACGACATAGACCACAAGCAAAATACATGGAAAATCCGACAGAAAGGCCTCAAACAATATATGCAAGAGGTCTTTGCAATCGAAGCTAACGAAACAGGTTGGTAAAGCTACGCAGTGCCCTCATCGACTGATTATCGTACGCTCTATCTGGTGCAGGGTAGGCCGCGATGGTGAGGAAGTTGTGAGGTGGAGCCCGCCGACCGGTGAGCCGGAATGCCGATCGCCTAGATTCGTCCTAACGCGGCCCACGCTCGTCTTGCTTACCAGGAGCGACGGCCTATCCGGGAACGGTTTTCGCAAGAAAATCTACGCATGTGGTAACATGAATCAAGGAAGACGCCCGCAAAAACACAATGCTGCGACAATAGAGCCGCAAGCCCTTGGCTAGCCAGGCGGAACACGAGCGCGGAATTGGTTCCCGCCGTCGAGTGGTCCCTTGAGTAGCCGCGAATTTGGGGTAAAGTTGTGGGCATTTGGAGAAAGGGAGATGGGGCGGTCTCAAGCCATGATGAGGAAACCTTACGGCGGTGGGAGAGATGTTGATGTGGTTGGTTGGTGATGGGAAACGCCGACCCCATCATTTGACCGTGTTTTTCTTTTGATCCTCCCCCGCATAGAAGAGCACGTAAAAAAAGAAGAAAGATTGGAGAGGATACGTGTGCAGTAGGTTTCATAATCAGGCAAACAGTTATGCATTCTGGCTGTGTCATGAATCCGGCTTGCGCGGCTTAGTTTGCGACGCCATTGTTCACTTGTCTTGGTTGAAAACGGTCACGCGTCTTGCCAGCCACTAGCGTCACGAAGGATGCTGATGACGACTCGGCTGTTCTAGGATTTCGACAGTGTCAGAAATGCCAGAAAAATAGGAAAATAAATATTGAGATAGACAGATGACACAAAAACAAGATACACAGACATGAGACTCACCGTCATAATACAGACACCGCCATGCTGCACAAAGTCGCATCGTGATGTGTGCATGTATTTCATGCATGTCCGCATCTAGCCGTAGTCAATCGATAAGATGACGTATGCCGCGTACAGCCGGCGCCGGCACAAGCCAGCCCACACCCTTCGTCGGCGCGCCCACCTTAGTAGCCAACATAATAATGGCAGAGAAAAAATCGGGCAGGCTAATTACGAGCGCGGTGATTTTTCTAGTAGTAATTATGAGACACTGGATTGGAGGATTTTTCAAAATTTTGTTCCTCATCCCCGCTTGCGGGCATTGTGATGTGCCGCCCCCAGGTGAGACTCCAACAGGCACCTCCCCCACCAGCGCCGAGTCTTACCCCAAAACCGCCCGCAGCACCGCCGCCGCCGCCGCCGACGCCCCCGGCGTGCCGTCGTTTCAATTGTGCGGCCGTCCTTTGTAGTTTTTATTTTTCCCACTGCTTTCCTTTTAGTGTCCTCGTGCCCTCCTCTTTGCCTTCCCCAAACTTCTCCCCTTTCCCTTTTCCTTCCTTCATCCTGTTTGTCCAATCGTAGTCATCTTGATTGTAAGACAGCTACGAGAAACCCTTTTACAATGGCGCTCGATCTCGCCCACCTTCAGATGTGGCTGGCCCTCCTCGTCGGCGGAGGTGCTTTCTACGTATGTTTTTTTCGCCGTTGCGGCTCTCTCAGTATATTCTCCTCATGGTGAATCGCTGAGAAGCGCCTTGTCGCAATTCGCTAACCACGTCATCCAGGCTTTCGCCGTCGTCGTCTACAGAATCTTCTTCCACCCTCTGGCCAAATACCCCGGCCCTTTTCTGGCCAAGATTACAGATGCCTTCCAGCTCTACCACGCCTACAAGGGTGACCGCCACCTCGAGTTCTGGCGCATGCACCAGAAGTATGGTATGTTGATGCGCACTCAGGCGAGCAACTCATGCTCCAGCCTCAATTCTCATAAGTTACACTGCAAAACTAACACGCAGCAGGCAAGGTTGTTCGCTTCGGCCCCAACAGCGTCTCTTTCAACTCCAACACCGCCCTCAAGGAAATCTACGGCTTCCGCTCCAACGTGCGCAAGGCTGAGTTCTACGACGCCTTTGTCCACCCCGCCGCCAACACCCACAACACCCGCGACAAGGAGGTCCACGCCCGCAAGCGTCGTGTGCTCTCGCACGCCTTCGCCGAGGGTGCCATGAAGGAGATGCAGCGCTACATTCTCGGCAACGTCCGCACCTTTTGCGAGCAGATTGGTATGCTTGACGGCGCCCCGGCCGACTCCAAGGGCTGGTCTGCTCCCCGCAACATGGCCGACTGGTGCAACTACCTGGCCATGGATATTCTCGGCGATCTGAGCTTCGGCAAGGCCTTCCACATGCTCGAGCGTCCCGACAACCGCTTCGCTCTGGAGCTCGTCGAGGCTGCCACCACCAGACATCTCATTGTACGTTGATGCCGCATAAAAATCGTTTGCTGAAATCTCATTCTAACACATTTCTCAGTGCGGTACCATGCCCATCGTCGACAAGCTCAAGATCGACAAATTCCTCTTCCCCAAGCTGGCCGACGGCCGTGCCCGCTACATGGCCTACAGCAAGGGCCAGCTCACCGAGCGTACCAAGCTCGGCGAGGAGACCGACCGCCGCGACTTCTTCTACTACCTTCTCAAGGCCCGCGACCCCGAAACCGGCCAGGGCTTCAGCACCCCCGAGCTCTGGGGCGAGTCCAACCTGCTCATCATTGCCGGCTCCGACACCACCTCCACCGCCATGGCCGCCACGCTCTTCTACCTCGTTCGCAACCCCCACGCCCTCGCAAAGGTCACCGAGGAGATCCGCGCCAAGTTCAACAATGTCGAGGAGATCGTCCACGGCCCCGCTCTCGGCGGTTGCACCTACCTCCGCGCCTGCGTCGACGAGGCCATGCGTCTGTCCCCCTCGGTCGGCGGCATGCTGCCCCGCGAGATTCTCGCGGGCGGCATGACCATTGACGGCCACACCCTGCCCGCCGGCACCGTCGTCGGCGTCTCACACTACACTGTTCACCACAACGAGGACTACTACCCCGGTGCATACACCTACGTCCCCGAGCGCTGGCTCACCGGCGCCGAGAACAAGGCGCTTGGCCGTGAGACGACTCAGGACGACGTCTCGCTGGCCTCTTCTGCCTTCTGCCCCTTCAGCATCGGTCCCCGCGGCTGCATCGGCAAGGGTCTCGCCTACGTCGAGATGACCACCACCCTGGCCCGCACCATCTACATGTACGACATGCGTAAGGCTGTCGGCGTCGAGGACCCCAGCGAAGGCCGCGCCGGTAACGAATGGGGCCGCCACCGTCCCACCGAGTTCCAGCTCATCGACACATTTACCAGTGCCAAGAAGGGACCTATCGTTGAGTTCAAGAAGGTGACTGAGGAGTAAAGGAGTGAAATTATTAGCACGCATAAAATGAGACCCTAAAAGGGAGAGTTGATCTAGCGCCGTGGTGGCTCGCCGAGGATGGCGAGCCTCGCATGCCTAGCAATTCTCTACGCATTATTACGAATTAAAATGTAAATGTATATAAAAATGAGAAAAAAACAATTAAACCAATTTATTCCTACAAGAATATTCTTTCTGCGTTGTGACAAGGTAATTTAATGAGTCTGCTGTAACAGGCTGCTGAACCACGCCCCACCGTGTGCGGCCAAGCATTTTCGCGTTGACTGGAAGACTGGAAGCTCTTTTTTTCTGGTAGAACCTCGCCAGCACCTCGTGTAACTTTCCTCTCGTATCTGCCCCCCAACTGCAGCGCTTTCAATTCCATGACCGAAACATCAGACGAACGATAACGGAATTGATTAATTCGGGCCATATTACGCGACCACGTTACGCGAAATCGAAACCGAGTTTCGCACCAGTCTCCTGCATGATGCAGTGCTGAGAGTCGCGCGCGCCTCGACGACGAACCAGCCATTTTAATCGCGCCCTTCTGACCGAATGCGATCCTCGTCCTCCTCGCCCTCTCGATATTTAAACCCGCCGAATCATCCATCATGGTAGTGTGCAGATTCTTCTCGCAAGGCTACTGCAAGTTTGGAAGTATGCCGATTCCCCCTTCCGCCAACGGTGCCGCGGCCCGCCGCATCCTGAGCCGCGTCTCACGTACCCTAAGGAGACGCACCCATCCAGTACGAGGCAAAGTACTAACCGCGATAACAGACTCTTGCAAGTTCGAGCACCCTGGTGGCAATACGCAGTCCTCGAATCGGTTCGGAGCTCTGGGTGGTGGTAATAATGGCAGCAACTCGCAATTCCAGCGCGATCTGGGTACGCACTCCGTTTCAATCGTCACGGTCGCTTGAACTAACGCTTGTTTTCGTACAGACAAATACAACATAAAGCTCGATGCGATAGAGGCAGATCTGACAACGGAGACACCAACATGGATCCTCTCCGCATACGCGCCCGGTCGCGACGCCCCGGATCAGCTCTTTGGCGGTGCCATGCGGGAACAGAGCTTCGAAGAAATGCGGCTGCATTACATGAAGGGAAAGGCAGAAGGGAATGAACAGAAAGCGGTATGAACGATCACATAATTTATACTGCAATTGAACTGCAGAAATGCTAACGCGATGTAGCTGGCGGAGGCACAAGAACTGTATCAAAACGCACAGTCGCAGATGCAGACCGCCACGCGCAGTGTCAGCGAGGCTGCAAAATACGTAATTGAGGGTGAAAACCGACACCCAAACCGTCTCGACATTTGCCAACAGGGCACGCAAGGCGCGCCTTTTGGAGAGTTCCTTGTCGGCAAACGGCCCAAGTCGTTGGTCCCAGAGCAGCCTACAGCCGCGAACCCCTTTGGTTCGAATAACAACACAGCTGCTGCCCCCGCCAACCCGTTCGCTTCCAACAGCAACGCGCCCAACCCATTTGGAAGCGGAGGGGCCAGCGCTGCGTCTGCGCCGACTGGCAGCGCCTTTGGCCAGCCGTCTGCACTCGGCCAGAAGCCCAATCCCTTCGGCACGCCTGCCTTTGGGCAGCCAGCCACACCCGCCTCTGGTTTTGGTCAACCAGCACAACCGTCCGCCTTTGGGCAACCTGCACAGCCATCCTCAGGTTTCGGACAACCGGCGGCGCCAAAGCCGAGCAATCCCTTCGGCCAGCCGTCACAGCCGGCCCAACCGTCTGCGTTTGGCCAACCAGCACAGCCAGCCCAACCGTCTGCGTTTGGTCAACCAGCACAGCCCACGCCCTCGGCCTTTGGCCAGCCTTCCGCGTTAGGCGCGAAGCCCAGTCCCTTTGGCGCACCGGCTTTTGGTCAGCCTGCGCAGGCCGGTGCCGGTGGTGCGTCCGCCTTTGGCCAGCCCAATCAACTGGGCCAGAAGCCGAACCCGTTTGGAGGCAACACCAACGCGGGGCTGAGCCCGTTTGCTGCGGCGTCAAACAACAGTAATGACAAGCCGGCGAACCCTTTCGGAGGGAACAGCAACGCAGGTCCCAGTCCCTTTGCCTCGGCGTCCAACAACAACGATAAGCCGGCAAACCCGTTTGGTGCGCCTTCCGCCGGCCAAGCCAGCCAGCCCGCCTCGAACCCATTCGGAAGCCAAACTCCGGCGCAGAACAAGACCGCCAGCCCGTTCGGACAGCCATCCACCACACCAAGCGCGAATCCCTTTGCCAGTGGTGGCGCCTCGACAACACCGGCCGGCAACCCCTTTGCGACTGGAGGCCAGCAAGCAGGCAGTGGTCCGGCGGCGAATCCCTTTGCCGCGGCGCAGAACAACGCCCAGCCGCCTCCGAACCCCTTTGGAAGCGCGCCTGCCCAACCAGCCCAACCTGCCGCACCGGCCGGCAATCCGTACCCGCCTGGAAGCTCCAAGCAGCACCCGCCTGCCGAAAGCTACATCAGCAAGAACATGGACGGAACGGTGGCTGCCTTCAAGGGTAAAGCTGTCACGTATAACGGGGACAAACCTGGCGTTCGTGCGTTTGACGGCACGTGGTCTCGCATCTGGTTCCCCAACGGCGCCCCCAGTTACTACAAGGACACGGAGCTGCCGTTGGACATGTACGATGACAAGACCAAGGCCCAGTGGCAGCAGTTTGAGCAGACGGGGCAGTTTGCGGATGGCCTGATGCCTTCGTTGCCGCCGCCGCGCGAGTGCGCGGCGTGGGACTTCTGAGAAGGGGGCAAGATTCGGAAGGATGGAGGCAAGGTTGGATATATAACGGGCATATTTATGGCGTTCAATTTGAGATACTTGGGCGGTATTCTTATTTTTCTATTCTTGGGCATTTGGGCAGTTTAAGCAACGCGTACATATATATATATATATATATACCCACAACGGCAGCAGGAAGCTGGAAGGGTTTACATGTCATTGAACATATGCAACTACATTCACATTATGGCATTTCAAGATCGACGTTTTGGGGGAGAAAATTTTAACTCTTTTTTATTAATTTTGTCCTTTTCAAGAGCCGGGACGGCTGTGCCCTTTTCCAGACGCCAGTCGTCCGTCCCAACTCCCCTAATTCCAGCAGGCGGTAGAGGGAGCCCATCGCTTAAGCGGCGATGGTGACCTCAACCTCGACGCCGGCGTCAATGTTGACAATGATCTGCTTGACGACCTCGGTGGGGGCGTTGAGGTCGATGAGGCGCTTGTGGATGCGCATTTCGAAGCGGTCCCAGGTCTTGGAGCCCTCACCGCAGGGGGTCTTGCGGGTGGTGATCTTGAGCGTCTTGGTGGGCAGGCGGACGGGGCCCTTGGCGCGGAGGTCCTTGTTCTTTGCGCGGTCGATGATCTCGGTGCAGACCTTCTCGAGGACCTGAACCTTGCGGGAGGACAGGGTGATGCGGATCTTGTGGCTCTTCTGTGGAAAGTTGTTAGCAATGTATCCTTCTTGTCGGCGTTCGTCGTCGTCGCGAACGAGCGAAGCGAGGACAGAAAACGTACGGGAGCCTCGCCCATATCCTTGTCAGTCTTGTTGTAGGACATTTTGAATGATTTTTCTGAGAATTGACTTCACGACTCGAACGGGAGACAGACGTTTCGGCAAAGTGATGAAGTTGAAGAGAAAAGAGGAAAAGAAGTAGAATAGGCCCGCCGCGCTCGCTTGGAAAAGTTTCGGTGGGGGAATTGCGAAAATTGGCTGGTTGTGCGATGGGCTAAGCCTAATGAGGTTAGGCCACTACTTTTCGAGAGATGTGGTTGGTTGGTGGTGTCTGGTGGGGCGGGAGACGGTACGTACCTTTTCGACAGCGAGGCGCATCACGCTGCTCTGCTTGTGTTGGTGTTTGGCATGAGACGACATATATATCGTTAACGAGTATTTGAAATATTTCATAAAAATAAATGAAATTGAGAGGTACTTTGTAACTCTAGAAATGAAGAATAAACAGTAGATATAATTCAATGAGTCGCTGAACTTGTAGTTGCGCTGCAGTTCATGTTTGCAGTGTCATACCCATTGTTAATAAAATAGTTTATTTAAAAACTTACCCAAAATAGAATCCGAATAATCTGGAGAAGAATAACGACTTTTATCCATCAAATAATTTTCAGGTTTGCACATTGTTGGTTAGAATACGCCAGGCATCAACGACTCGTTAGTAGGACATCGTCTCTGACCGTCACCCGCCCTGCAAGGCAGCCGCAAACATAATGTATTGATTCAAAAGTAAGTAATTCAAGCTATCATTTCTTTGTCGATTTTCATATGACAACAAGGAAGTGACTCATCTGCGCCCAATCCTTGCTCATATCGATCGCCATTGCCTGTATATCACGCTTGGGCTCAATTAATTACCGACTGTGCTGTACATTGCAAATCAAAGTGACATCGGCATGTTTAAAAGAGAGAGAAAAAGCACAAATAACTAATATATGTACAACAACCTTTGCGCCGTTGGCTTACAAGATTGAAGACATTCAACGCTGCAGCACGGGCCACCCCACTTCGCAGCTGTGCTGCGCCTGGAGCTTCGAGCTTGCGAGACCCTCTTTGTATGAATCATCCGGCGATTCATCGACAGCCTCACTAAAGCGCAGGCAGCACACAAAACCAGAACTTCAGTCATGGAGACACGATTTCAACCCTGAGATAATTTACATTTTATTTTCAATCCTGCAACGACTGATAGTGACGGACCACGCCCAACTAGGACAAACCGACTTTCGACCACAGACTACCCCTCCATCCCGCCAGCATGGCCAAGTTGCCGTCATTGGCAGCTTACCCGCAAGCCGCCTGGCGTCACAAGCTCTCCTCCTCGGAATGGGAATCGTTACAAAATGCATGGGTGGCGTTATTACAGGCCTATAGCAGCTCGTCTGCGCCCGAATTGGCCAAGGCCATCTCGGCAGAAGATTCGTCTCTCACTCGCTTTCTCATCACGTTCGCGCAAGAAGCGGCCGCGCAAGACGCCTCTCATCCGCCCTCACCGTCCCTGCTAAAAGCCGTCTTGCAAATAACCTCGCAATCCACGTCGCTGAAATCGGCGTCGGATCTGGACACGTTTGACTTTCTCGCCAACGTGGCCAAGATTTACCCAAAGAAGCTCGCCGCGCCGGTGCTCGCGCAGGCATTCGCGTCGCCGCACGCCGCCGCCATTGAGGCGTCATTAACATCGTTGAAAAAGTCCCTCATTATTAACCTTGATGCCGGCATCCGCGGCGACCTCAAACTCGCCGAGGCGAGCCTGGCCAAGCTCAACCCGCTGCTGCACGCGTCCCCGAGCGCGTGCATGCTGTTCCTCGCCGGCGACGACTTTCTCGACAGTCTCATCGCAGGCTACAAGGTCATGAACCCGCCCCTGCGTAAACTCATCGTTGTGACCCTCTACCTGTGCCTGGTTGGCCTCGTCGAGGCCAAGCCGGCCAAATGGTCCATGCTGAGCGATGCACTGTTTGCGCTCACATCCGCGGCCGAGCAGCACAAGCAAGGGCCGCTCAATGCCAACGACTCGTTGGTGCCGGAGCTGGTCACATCAACGCCGCTGCTCAAGGTCCTGCTGACAAAGGCAGAAGTCGACGGCACGGCGACACCGAATCTCAGAAAACGCATGACAGCACTGGAGACCTTCAAAAAGGGTGCCATGGTGCGACCTAAGAGATTGATCCGACGCAAGGTCGAGAAGGGCAAGAACAAGCAAACGACCGAAGAAGTTAATGTGGAAGTACACATTCATCGCATGAGCCAGATCACACAAGTGCAAGACTTGTTCCCTGATCTCGGCGCTGGATTTGTCGCCAAGTGCCTGGACGAGTACAACGAAGACGTTGAACAAGTTGTAGCCAATTTGCTCAGCGAATCATTGCCACCTCATCTTGCTACGGCAGATCGCACCGAAGAATTGTATGTTGCTCGTAAATTCAAGCACCGGCATGTTCCATCACTCACACGTTTTAGATCATCATCGCAACATCAACCACCGCCAGACATGGCACCGCATTCTACACCACCTCAGATGCCCACCCGCCGCAATATATACGACGACGACGAGCTCGACCGCCTCACCGTCGACACCGCCAAGCTCTCTTTCGGCAAGCGGCCCGAAAGAACCGCCGACCAGCTCCTCAAGGACCGCTCCTCCGCGCCCGGCAAAGCCGCGATCCTCTCCGCGCTTGCCGCCTTTGATTCTGACGACGACGAGCGCGACGACACCTACGACGCCGACGACGTGGGCGGCACCGTCGATGCCTCAGCCAACCAGGAAGCCGACGGCGCCCACGATGGCAACGAGGAAGCGCTGTTCAAGGCGTTCCAGATGGACCCCAAGATCTTTGACCGCGACGCCGCGACGCGCCGCTCCGCGGGCCGCACCAAGCTGCGCGAGGACACTGGCCTGGCCGACGAGGCGATTGAGGGCTGGCTGCTCATGCTCACGCGCAACGCCGGGCAGATGCGCCGCCTCGAGGCCAAGTACGCGTTCAGCGGCCAGCAGCGCGAGCTCGGACGCACGTCGTGGCGCGACAGCCCGGCCGGGTCCGGCGCCGAGGACAGCGATGCGGCCGGCCCTGGCGCGGGGCGCGGCGGCCGAGGACGCGGAGGCGGACGTGGTGGACGCGGCGGTGGTAGAGGAAGAGGCGGGAACGTGGCGGGACCGACAGGCGAAAAGGGCACGGACAACGCACGGAAGAATAAAGAGGCGAATAAAGGCTCAAGGGCAAACCATAACCGCAAGGCTGGACATGCGAAGAAGATGGCGCGTGGCGGGTTTGCTGGATAAGATGCGGATGTATAGTCTTTTCTCGCTTCGGGTTCTATACTAGATGAAGTCCTTACTTTGGCGCAATTTTTTTTTGGCATGAGTGGGAGCGAAGTGCATATTATTAGACATGGTGGGCGAAATATAAAAGCATCATATCCAAGAATTGAAAAAAGCTGGTTGAAATCTATAAAATCTGTTGAGTCGATAGCTGTGAAGCATCGAGACAGTATCATCCGTACATTTCGGATCATAATATTTGCAAACAATAAAAGACCTGCCCAAACGCCGTGTATTCGGACCTCCTTCCTCCAATTTCCTGTTCTATGCTCTGAGGTATGCTGGATATTGTTAGTATAAGTTTAAGTCTTATTGTCTGGAAAAGTGTACTTACTCGCATCAATCTGCTTGAGCTGCGGCAGCGCCAAGCGGACCTTGTTCCTGTACAGCGCCGGCGCGCGCAGCTGCAGCGGGTTGCCCTCGAAATACACCGTCGTCAGGTCCTCCTTATCCTTGAGCTCGCGCTCCACGTCCGCAAAGTCCATGATGAGGTTGTAGCTCGCCCAGACCTCCTCCAGCTTGGTCAGCGGGCCGAGGCCCTTGAGGCTGTCCACCTTGTTGTGCGAAATGTCAATCGTCGTCAGGTTGACGTTTTCTTCAATGCCCTCGAGCGAGGTGAGCATGTTGTGGGAAATGTAGAGCTCCTCGAGCTGCGGCACCGCGCGCAGCGGGCGCAGGTCCTGGATGCGGTTGGACTGGATGCTGAGGAGGCGCAGGTGCGGCAGGCCGCCGAGGTTCTTGATTTCCGTGATTTTGTTCTTGGCGAGCCACAGCTCCTCGATGCTCTTCATGGTGTCGAGGTTCTTGATCTCGCGGATGCGGTTGGAGCCGAGCTCGAGCGACGTCACCTTGTCGAGGCCGTCGAGGTTCTCAATGTCTTTAATCTTGTTGGCGACAAAGTACAGCGTCTTGAGGCCCTTGAGGTGGTTGACGTGCTTGATGTGCTTGATCTTGTTGAAGCTGAGGTCGAGGTTGGTCAACCCCGTCAGCTGGTCGAGGCCGCGAATGTGCGATATCAGGTTGTCGTAGAGATCGAGGTCTTCCAGCGTCCCGGCGAGGGCGTCGAGGCCCTCGATGTGCTGGATGTTGTTTTGGCGCAGGCAGAGGCGGGCGACTTTTTGAAACCGGTCGAGGCGCAGGCGCTCCATGGAGCCGATGCGCGAATGGGTACAGTTGATCTCTTCCGTGTTCGGGTCTTCGTTGGCAAGCAAGTCTATAACACAGCGTCAGTGGCGTTGTTCTTCTATTTGGAGGGGCTTGTATGCTCTCCCGTTCCGCACGCAAGCCAGTATGGGAAAAAAGCTTACCCTCGTCGGCAGCGATTTCCTCGCCGGGTAGTACATTTTCGTCGTCCGAGTATTCCGGATCGGACACGGCTTCGGGGTTGGTCAGGATCGCCGACTTGGGTATGCGCAGCTTGCCATCCCAGCCCTTGTCATTTGTCAGGCTGCCGCTGGCTTCGGATGCGGCCTGCTGCTCCTCGGCGCCGGGCGCGATGGTGACGTGCGCCGGGGGCTGCTCTTCGCTCGTGGATCCGGGAGACATGGTGTGTGTGATTCTACGCACTCTGGGAAAATAATATGAGGTGGCAGAGTGAAGGAGGCAAATTGTTGCAAAAGTGAAGTTCGCCTCGTTGATCTGTATATCGATAATGCGATGGCGGGGCAATTTGTTAGGCAGAGACGCTAGAGCGGCTTGTGACCAGTGACAGCGCGAGGGGCTGGAAGCAGGTAGCAAAGCGCGACGGTTCTAAATAAATAAATAATTATATATATGTAATAAAATATAACAATGTGGAAAAACTTGTAAGGCATACTGGAACTTATTTGCATAGTTAAGAAGACTATCGAGCGACATTTCGCAACCTCGTTTGCCACTGTAGCATTTTGTTATGGTGGGGTCTGGTAGCTCAAGCTCCAGGGGCGTTGAACTTGCGACAGCCGCCAGCCAAAGCTCCAAGCTCTCCACCATCATCTCATGTCACTAGGCGCATCCTTCATCGAGTCTTTGTCCGCAATGATCAATTCATGAGTATCCAGCAGATGGTGTACTGATTGAATCGGTCACCTGCTCAGTATGGCGGCGCGTCATGCAGCTTGGCCAGCGGTGCGGCGGTGCCTCGCCACAAGGCATCGTCCAGCCTTTGCGCCTCCCAGGTTACAGCTCGCGACTCGGCCATTGGAGCTGTGCCGTCGTCAGAACTTGCATATTTCATCCGTCGTGATGCCTCCCATTATTTTTACAGGACTCTTCATAGCCCTATGGTGCTGGAAATGCACCATGCTGGTTGTGTTTCAAAACACCATCATCTACAATCCGTTTATGCCGCCAGACGCTCGCAGCTTGGAAATAGCTGATTACGCTGGTCAATGTCGCGGAGTGAGCTGGAAAAAGGAGATGATCAAGTCCTTAGATGGCACACCAATCGCACTGTGTGTCAGCGACGAAGTGGGAGCGTCTCCGTCGGTGACGCCAGTGTACATTTTATATTTTCAAGGCATGTGAAGTGAAGGACAGTACATGCCGATAGCGAATGTCTAACATTATTTCAGGCAATGCTTCTTCGCTACCACCACGACTCTCGGAACTATCGTCTATCCTACGTCGAGTTCGAGATGCCGACAAAAGCGCAAGCTATACCATAATTGGAATCAGCTATCGAGGCTACTGGAAGTCACACGACCGGCCGTCCGAGAAAGGTATCAATCTAGATATAGAAGCCGCGTTACAATGGGTCACACAATTGCACATGAATAAGAATGGTTCTCAACGTGATCCGGTCGTGCTGCTCTGGGGCCAGAGTGTGGGCTGCGGTTTTGCTTCCAACCTTGCTGCGAATACGACGTCAGAGTCCAACCTCGCCATCCGCGGCATGGTACTCGAAACACCATTCACGAATACCAGGGCCATGTTGCAGGCTCTATACCCCCAAAAATGGCTTCCCTACCAATACTTGTGGCCGTTTCTGCGTAACCAGTTGGATACATGGAAGAATCTCGAGATATTGGCTCAAAAGTCAAAAGACCGACCGATGCCGGTGTACATTGTCGAAGCCGGGAACGACGAATTAGTGCCACAAAATCATGGCGAGATGCTAGTGGCACGCTGCAAGGAGCTTGGCTTGCCTGCGCACCGCCATACCGTGCGACGGGCTCTTCACAACGATGTCTCGATACGGCAGACCGGGAAGCAGGCCATTGCGGACTACATACGATCCGCTGTGGCGGCCGCACAAACAAAGTGAATTTTAGCAGGGGACCAATTGCAATGCGTCGGTAGCACATCATGGGAAGAGGTGTGCTCGATAAGACAGTCACATCCTCCGCCACTTGGCAAAGCAAAATGGCCAACTCACAGCCGAGAAGCTGCGGCTAGCCGTGTGCAAGGGCCGAGGAAAAGAAAAAAAGCGAGAATAGCTTTTTTTTAATCTATCATGGGTCCACTAGAGCTAGAGGAAGCATAGACCATGCTGTTGCGGGGAGGGAGAAGGTCGAGCGAAGCAACACCGAAACCGAGGAGCCCTGTGTTAACGGCCGTGTGAAGGGCCGACGACGGACAGGGCCGTGTTCGGCCCAGGATGGACGGATTTTTACGCAAAGAAAACCAATTGCGAACTTTGGATGCCTAATCTACAACATGCTACTTTCTTTTCATTGTTTATCCTGTCCCAATCGAGCAGCAACGCCCGACAGACTGGGACGCTAATCACGAGTGACCTCTGCGGTGGAGGATGTCTGCCTGACGATGCTCCGGGTGGTGCACACCAGGCCAACCTTGCAAGTGGACTCCACACACCTAACCACGAAACAATGCGAGCCGAGAGTAAAAGCTGAGACGGGGGTGGTGTGTGTGCCGCAAGGTTACAATGCGATCCATGGACAGGGGGTGGCAACTGCGCCCGTTCTTGGAAAGTTGTCGTCGTCGTCGGTGCTATCAAGACAATGGGCCGGGGCGGCGGTGGGTAAGCGTGAATGGCAAGGCAGGAGGCCGCGCAACAACCAACGCAATGTGATCAATTAGAACGTATGAGTTGCCAACAAATTTGCTGGATCATGGGATTTTTGTTCGTGATCAATATGCATATGGGTATTTGCTGGCCGATGCCTACAGGCTGCATCACCCCAAGCCCGTACCAATAGGATGGTTGGCGTGCCTTGTTATGCACGCCTTGTTGCTTAGCTGCATGCTGGCTGCGGGCCTCAAAGGCAACCACATCTCAACCTTGTATGTTTTAATTACTATTCCAAAAAGCAGCACACAAGGCAGCTTTTTCTTCCTCCCAGCCACCCCTTTTTTAATTGCTTTGCCGGGATGGATGACTCGACTGAATACACCCACCCCCTGCAAGCTTTCCAACCTCACTCCAGCCGGATTGTCCTCCCCGGTAGGTTCACCCCGGTCACTGGCCACACGTGATATGGCGTTCATATCCCGTCAGACAGAAACACTCAACGCGGTCAAGGCGGCCCCCGGCGCGTCACTGAGCTGGGCTCCATCACCACTTTTTTTCTTGTTCGTCCCGGCCGCTTTGCCTCTTTTCTCAATAATACAGGGGGGTGTCGCCGTAGCGCAAGGCAGCCCACACACACTCTTTGCACGCTGAAGCGTCGTTCAGGAGCATTATAAAATGGCTGTCCGCCCGTGAAAAAAGCTGCTCGTTTCTGTTGGGCTCTCCCTCTTCTTGTACTGTAGCGTCTTGTGTGTGTTTTAAAAACGGTAAGTCTGTCGCCAAAACAACAAAAACCCCAATTTTTAAAACACATCGAGATTAAGACAAATCACCGTGAATACTTGCCATCGCTTCCTCAGGCGAAACTTCACGCCTTTTTGCTGCCTGGTCGCCACGATTACGCACCAATACATGAACACCACCTAATTCACGCCCTCCGACCTAAAAAGCAACCCCTTCGTCTTTACATTCCTCTCATCACACACATCTCCACCATAATCAGCAACAATGTTCTCCTCCTCCAAGCGTGCCGAGTCGACGACCAGGAGCTTCTCCAAGGGCCACAAGGTCTCCAAGTCGAGCACCTCCTTCCGCGAGAGCAGCGGCGTCTCCAAGAAGCGTCATGAATCCTCCTCTCGCCACCGTCGTCCCACCACGGCCTCGACAATGGCCACCGACGACACCTCCATGAGCAAGTAAGTCTTACCTCCCTCTTTCCTTCTTCCCAACCTACCCCCGATCACCTCACTTACACAAGTGCTAGTGGCATGACCTCCAGCGTCGTCACGCTCGTGGTCGGTGCCGAGCAGCGCCTCTTTGCCGCCCATGAAGACGTCCTCTCCGCGAGCCCCTTCTTCGCCCAGACGCTGCGCAACACGTACATGGACCCTGCCGCCAAGCGCATCGCCCTGCCTGACGAGGAGCCCGAAATCTTCAGCTCCGTCCTGGAGTACCTCTACAAGGGCGACTACTTCCCGCGCCTCACCCACAACAAGCGCCGCAACTCGTGGGAGATTGAGCCGCCCACCGAGGAGGAGCAGGCCCGCGTTGAGAGCACCGTCTACCACCGCAGCTTCGACGGCGACCTCCTCAAGGACACCGTCATCTACTGCGCCGCGGAGCGCTACGGGCTCTCGGAGCTCAAAAAGATTGCTCTCCGCAAGCAAGGTCTTCGTATGTTTATTATACCCCTCGAGATATAAATATTCTCTTACGCTAACGTGATGCAGAATCTGGCATTCAGTGCAGCACCATCTTGACGTCGGCCCGCTACGCCTACGCAAACACCCCCGACACAGACTCCAAGCTGCGTGCGCACTACCTCGCCCTCATCATCCGCTCCCGCAACACTTTTAAGCGTAGCGGAACTATGCAGCTGGAGATGCACAACGGCGGCACGCCTCTCTTCTTCGACCTCTTCGTAGCTCTTTGCAACCACGTCGACGACATTGCATCGGGACAGTAAGTGCCGTTACCGAACCAGTAATGCGAGAGGTACATTTACTAACACTCAAACAGGGGCACTCCCAAATCCAACCGCTTCTTCTCCTAAATGCTCGGCCATTCACTTACACACTCTACCCCCACTCCTCTCCTCTCGACTCCGTCATGGGTTGACTGAGAACCATCAACACTCACGCAAAAAGGTATCATTTCAAGGCGTCCTGGCATTTCTTTTCACAATGGTGTTCTCTTTGGCTTTCCCTTTTTGTTTTTCTTTTTTTCCTTTATCAAGGTTGCTCATTATTCTTCTGCTACCTTTCTTTGGCTACCCATGTACAACTACTCTTCTCGGTCGATCTTTGCCGTTGGCGCACTGCGTTTTGTCAACTTTCCTCTGCTTTTCCCCCAAGTTCTGCCCGACGATGCAGAACCAGATTGTATGCTGCAAATGCTTATCATGTTGGAATACGCGATGAGGATTTCTTTTTTTTTCTTTTCTTTTTTTACAATGACCGATGTCATGACGGAAAAAACCACTACCCCAAAAAATTGGCAAACCTTCTCAACAACGGGGATGTATTTTTATTACAAGAGACTTGTTTGCGGAAAGCAACAACGAAGGAAAAGGAAAAAGTCTCGGCTTGGTGTTATTATTAGATTTCCTTTGTCTTTTTCTTTACTTCAACAGTACGACTGGGACGCCAGTTCGGTACCACCTTTTCTGTATAATATTCTCAACGCTCGCTGCGGCGCCAATTTATTACGGCAAATAATATATTCAATGCAAATCTATTTCTCTCTGAAAATGACAAAAATCGTAACCACAAATGTGGAAAGCACAAAAAAGGGGGAGAGAGCAAAGGCGAGATGAGGGAAGAGATCGCTTGGGAAAGATGGAGGGGGCGTGTAGGATTCACGCCCTGCACGCCTCTTTCTTTTTTCGGTTGCCAACGCAAGAATGGATGCCTGGCGCGGACATCTCAAACAAATGTGACTGGATCGGTGAGTCAATGTGCAAGAGGAGCCGAACCGGCCAAGGCACCTCAGCAACGACATGGCAAGCAACTTTTGGTCAGACTGCTGCGAATGACTCGCCGATGAGGCAAGCACTCGCCGAAGGCATACAAAACGGCGCCAGATTGACGATATAGTTACCGTCACCGTCCTGCAAGCCAGCTCCACCCCCGCCGAGTCATCGGCCTTTCTTGCAGCCTGCCTTTTGTGTCATGCACGGTGGCCTGGCGGACGGCCTTTCCTGCGTCCGCGGGATACTCCTGGTCCGTGGTGGGATAGTCGTGTCGCCGTCTGGGGTCTTTACGACCTTGAATTTTCTGTAATGACTGTCGACAGTCCAGTGAATAGTAAGGCTTCACCGTCAGCAATTTAGAGTTAACACTCCGCTCTCACGCGGACTCTATGTCGGCAATAATCTGGAAACGTCCAGTCGCTGTCAGGATAACGTCATTTTTTTAAAAAAAAAATTTAGCCATCAATGACGAAACTCGGCTGGATATGGCCGAAGAAAGTCCCAATGTGCAAGCGTTTCAGTTGCAGAACTGAAGGAAATCAGAAAGCTCTCGTATGTCATTCGCTTGGGCCGTGTCAAGCGCGTGGGTAAGGACGAGGTAAAGCTGGACAAGGGGACATACAAGCCAAACTCAGATACTCTGTACATCAAACTGCACTGCCGACGGAGTTGCCAAGATGGCCGCTGTGCCCCTGTTCCACGGCAAGCACATTACGCTGCAGTCGCTCCGCAGCTGCCAGCAAGTGCTCAGCTCCGCCCTCGTCGCATACGTAGACGCCACCCACACAGATGAGACGCTTGAGAATGACCAATATGCATTTTGCCGACATGCATTTTGTGCCGAGTAAAACTGAATGTAAAAAGTTTTCTGCATTAAAAGCCAAAGCCATGGATAGGACGTTTTGTTTTATCGCTCCTGAGCGAAGCTCCTTGCATCACGGTGAGGCAACAACGTGGGCAAAACGCCACGCAGGTCCGATGGACCGGCCAGCGCAATTGACCCGGCAAATTTCGAGACTTAAAGGTTTCCCATTAGGTAGCAAGTGTATTTTTTGATCGCGTATTCTTCTCCTTCATCAAATTTCCTAGCTTATATCCCTGTGCCCGGGAAGGCTCCCTTCTTCGACAGTACCACAATGCCACGGTCGCGCGCAATGTAACCTTTCATTAGGTCCTAGCAAAGCGAATATTGTTAGACAGTGACTCATAATAGGGGTGTGCGGGAATAGAATCAATAGTGTGCTGACGTCGTGACGTGTTGCGCATGCGCTGGCCTGGAGTCCTTTTTAGGCGCAGTAGCCGCTTTTCTGACGTGGTTTGCCCCTCCGCCATGCACGTCGTCGTGTCACAAACGAAGGAGCAGCACTCGTATAGTCGTGTATTTTGACCGTGTGATGGGATAGTGGAATAATATGACTCACCTTGTATATCATATTGGCCAATAAGCACTCGACCTCGTCGGTATCGATGATGTTGCCTCCGCTGCCCATACTAATGGCTGCCTGGAATTCTGCAACAGGAATTCTCGTACGACGAACTGGAGTCGTTTCACCTTCCTTGGGCTCGTCAAAGCCACCGGCGATGAAAACTTTGCGAAGCAGGTTACGCAAGGCAATATCGCGACCACGTTCGAGAGTCAGGTATATGCGGCGCTTGACGAATTGGTCCTCTCCGTTTTGAAGAGCGACGTCAAAGTTGCGCAAGTCGCCATTGCGAATGCAGTTGGCAAGCGGTAAAAATAATTCCTGTAAACGAGGGTAAGGATCCAATAACTTCTTCGTTGGGAGAACATGGCTCGTCAGCAGGCGACAAGGGATGAGGTATGTGAGAATACGCCTAGGAAACGTTAGTCAAGAGCTTCACCACATGACGTAGGTTACCTACTCCGAGTTTGGCTTGGCATCGATTTGGCAAAGATCCCATGCTTCAACGAGGTACTTCTCAGCCTATTCATCGTTAGTCCAGTGCCTAGTGTGCCACTGCCAACCCGACTCACCTCTGTGTAATTTTCCTCTAGGAAGAATAACACGCCCTCGTAGTATTTAAATGTGACTCGTTGTGACTTGGGGAACGAATCAAGTGGTGGCATGTCGCCTTTTTGGTTGTAGACTGCCAACGTCTTGAGAATGGTTCGTGATAATGACGCGGAGTTGAGTTTGAAGTATGTCTTGAACAGCAAGTTGATGATGTAGTATATCCCCCACTTTCTTGATTCTTCCAATGGAGCCCTGTATCCATGTCAGCATACGTAAAATTGGCAAATAATAATGATTCGTACCTATCATTGAGACAAAGTGTGAAGATTCTCTTCAAGTGCTGCTCACAGTCACGTAGCTGAGCCTGCTTGTCTGCTTCAGGGTCAAAGTCATCCTGCATAAGGACGGCTGATCCCGTCGGCATCACTTCAGACTGCTTGCTGCGCTCCGCGTCAGATTTAATGGCAAAGAGCCGCAGATACTTGCCGACCATGTACAGAGTTGGAATGGTCCATGCTTCGAAGCCGTGCGTGTTGTACCCACGAATGAGCATAGACGTCAAGTCTTTCCACGCCTCATATACCTTGGTCCACGTTGACTGAATACGCCGATCAATATACATTTACAAAGCAAAGATACCGCATGACTTACCCGTCCCTCTTCGCCGGCAACTATTTCGCCGACAGCGTTCCAATAAGCGGCGTAGACTTCAACCCAGCCATTAACCTCGTCGTGATCGAGCTTCACTTTTCGTGCCGTCTTGGTCTTGATGAGATGCTTTAGATCGCCTTTGATGCTGTGAGAATTTGTGCTTTGCAATATTTGTCGAAGTCGATTAGGCTGCGCAGGTGGCGCAACAGGTGACAACGTCTGAGCCAGGATGTATCCATGCCGCAGGGAGTGAGCTTGCGCAAACTCCTCAAACAGCTCGTTCATGGCTGCGGCAAGGTATCGCGCAGATACCAAAGCAGTCTCGGAATTATCCTTGTAGTATAATGGTCAATTGAGCTTCTTCCAAATAAAGCTCCAGTATATCTCAGTATGCGGCAGCGGATGCTAGTGAGATGCTCTCCGTCGTTGTCTGTTTGGAGGGGTGGTGGATCCCCCGCTGGCAGAGCTGCTGTTACTCGCTGCTGCGCTTCCTGCAGTCAATCGCAGCAAAAATCGACAAAGAGGTCGGTACGTACCTTTTTGATAGCCCAAAACAATCCACCAGCCAAATGGAAGCGCGATCCAGCTTTTTAGTGGGACTCGCCTCTTTTTTTCGTAGGTGCAGCACGTGATGTGGAATTTTGCTGGTGCCTTTTTGCATGGTGGGGCATTTTCTCGCCGCTGTGGCCAATCGCCAGGCGCGACAAAGCCCTGCACGCTTTGAGAGCCAGCCAGCCCTCCCCACTCTCCGCACACAAAAATTATCACCTACGAGCCCTCCCGACTTTGAACATCTTCAAATTCAGCCATCGTCGAAGGTAACCACCGTCAATGTAAGAAAGCCCGCCAACTACCACACTTCGATATTGTACATACTAACAATCATTACAGATGGGTAAGCATTTTCTTCTTCTACGGCTTGCTTGGTTTTACGATTTGCGCGATTGTACGAGGCCGGAAATTTGTCTGTCGAATTTGCGATCAACTTTCTCGAAATACCAATTTGCACGAACACAACTGGACCGACACAGGGGGATGCAATTTGGACTCGATTGTGTTGCGGCGACCTACCAGCAACTGGAGGGAAATTTTGAGACTGAAATGTTGCTCGCCAACCCAATCAACAAATTTTCGACATGCGACCTCGTCCTCGGACCTCAATTTCGATACAACTTCTCCCCCGACTACGCCGTGCAATCGTCGAACCAAACCGCTCGCCAGCCCAGATATGCTCACGAATCGTCAATACTAACTGCCATCTCCAGGTCGTCTTCAGGAATTCGAGGTCATTGGCCGCCATCTGCCCACCGAGGCTAACCCTACCCCGGCCATGTACCGCATGACCATCTTCGCCCCCAACACCACCGTCGCCAAGTCCCGTTTCTGGTACTTCTTGCGCGGTCTCCGCAAGGTCAAGAAGGCCACCGGCGAGATTGTCTCCGTCAAGGCCCTCTCCGAGAAGCACCCCCAGAAGGTCAAGAACTTCGGCATCTGGATCCGCTACGACTCGCGCTCCGGCACCCACAACATGTACAAGGAGTACCGCGAGATGAGCCGCACCGACGCCGTCGAGTCCCTGTACTCTGACATGGCCGCCCGCCACCGCGCCCGCTTCAGGTCCATCCACGTATGTTTTTGCTCCGAGAACGCAGACAGAGACGCCCGGCAGGGCTCCAAGGGAAGGAAACAGAAGGCTAACCTGCGTTTGACAGATCCTCCGTGTCGTCGAGATCGAGAAGGCCGACGATGTGAAGCGCCCTTACATCAAGCAGCTCCTCGAGAAGGGTATCAGCTTCCCTCTCCCCCACCGTATCACCAAGGCTGCCGGCAACAAGGTCTTCAGCGCGAACCGACCTTCCACTTTCGCTTAGAGTGTTTTTGGTTTGGACTGGGGTTTGGCAGGTTTTTGCAGGTGTTTACTACGGATGAAAAATATCAACTGCATTTGCTCTATAATAGGAGCATCGAAATGAACCAAAATTTCTAAAACATATTACAATTACGTTTCCCTGGTCTGTGACGGTTGTGACGTGAGGCGTAATTCGTGTTGGGCAGGGACATGGACTGGCCAATCGGCCTCTGCTGTGGGCCTATTATTATCAATCTCCTGAATTGCCGACGATAGTTGAACACGGTCGTCTACATGAGCCGAATCAGTTGATATTTTTTGACAGCCGCAGTGGGGCAAAGCCGGATAAATAAGCCTGGGCGAGTCTTCGATGAAGACGACTCCATGAGTCACTTATATTACGCCCTCTCGCAAACAGTAGCTTTCTTCTTTCATCATTGCAGAATAGTAACTCCCGCCAAACTGCAACCAATACCTTTTCTCCACCATCCGTACAAGAATCCTACAGTCAACGCACCCCTAGTAGGCGCTAAAAAAACGACAAGATGGCCGATGCTATAGAACAGACACTCATCGACATGGTCAAGGTCAAATCAACCCGGCCCGCCACCTACCTCCCGGTCGCGCAGCGGCCGCCGCACGAGACGGCGCGCCTGGTGCTGAGGTCTTTTACGGCCGACGACCTCGCCAGCTTCCACGAGATCCGCTTACAGCCTGAAGTCATGATCTTCACCTCGCAGGGCCGACCCGACGCAGACCTTGCCGAGACGCGCAAGAAGATGGACACGTTCCTGTCGCCCGGCGGCGACGACATTTACGTGCTGGCCGTGCTGGAGCGCGACACGGGCGCCTTTGTCGGCACCATCAGCTCGCACCTCCGCGTCGACCAGCTCGGCTGGCCCGCCCTGGGCTACATGCTGCGCAAGGAGGCGTGGGGCAAGGGCTACGCGACCGAGATGCTCAAGGGCTTCCTTGAGGTGTACTGGGCGCTGCCGCGTGAGGAGGCGCTCGTGGAGCTGACGGTGGATTCGAGCACGGCGGCGGCGGCGGCGGCTGCCGCGTCGGGTGAAGTAGTAACGGTCCCGGAGCAGCTTGTGGCCATCACGCTGGACGCAAACGTGTCGAGCCAGAACGTGCTGCTCAAGAACGGCTTCAAGCAGGTCAAGAAGTGGATAGACACGGACAATGCGCCGTTGCTGCCACTCTGCTATGCATTTTCGCTAGAGAAGCCACAATAGACATGATAGACGAAAAAATAGAACGATAGAAATACACATGGCAATATTTTTTACAGATTTGAATGACCGGCCAACGTGCCTTTTCCGAAGTCCGAAGTGGTGGAGGCTGTAAGCGCTGCGTGCCAGCCTTGCCCGACCACACCCGTAATAATAAGGTGGATGCACGTCTGCCCACTGGCACAACGTCTCCTGTCATGACGTTGCAGAAAGCTTGACTTACCACAGCTTGACTCACGAAAAACCTCTCCGTTTTCTCGCTATTTATTCGCAGACCGAACTCTCAACGTCCCTGAACGCTCCTTATCGTGCCTGCATAACTAAAAAGACAATTCTCCTCGCCAGCACCAGCACATTCCCAACCACCTGTCACCCACTCTCCATACCCTACAGTCTCATCCATCTTGGACGTTTCAACCTCCCGCAACCCACAACGCAAAGATGCAGCTCACCGGACCATCGCTCATCGCCGTCGCCACCGGCATTGTCGGCTCAGCCTGGGCCTCTGGTACGTCCAATCATCCCCGGACACCATCTTTTCTCTCTATCTCCCCCCCCCTTTTTTTGCTTTCGACCCCATCGCTGACCAGTCTTGTGCAGGCGCCATTGCCTCGGCTACTCTCATGGGCGTCTCGGCCGCCATTGACGTGCCCGAGACGACAGCCCGCTCGTGGCGGGAGCTCTACCGCCGCGGCGCCAACCTGATGCCCAAGGTCGCGGCCACGGTGACGCTGGCGTACGGCTACGCGGCCTACGACGCGCACCGCGCGGGCGGCGTCTGGAGCGGGTACGCCGCGGCGGCCGGCTTCGTCATCTCCATTGTGCCCTTCACCGTCTTCGTCATGCGCTACACAAACACCTGCCTGCACAAGATGGCCGAGGGCCGCGAGGACACCAAGACGTGGAACCTGCGCGAGCTCCTGCAGCGATGGAACCTGCTGAACCTGACCCGCAGCTGCCTGTGCCTCATCTCGAGCGTGATCGGCATGGTCACCATGGTGCAAAATATTAACTAGAAACTCTTTGTATATTATTTTAGAAGCACTTGCTGCTGAGCAGTAAAAGGCGTTCATAGCGAATCTCTTCTCGTTTTCCTCCTACGACCCAACCCGATCGTCCCAGTTCACATGTTCCCATTTGCAGACCTTGTATCAGTATAGAGAGGCGATATTACCCCGGAGCGAACTTTCCCATTGGAAAATAGAGTTAGTTGATATGTGCTGTTCAAGGCTTGGCCGTCTTTCTGTTTTGTTTCTTGAGCTGCTTCAGCTTCTCTGCGGATTCTGCCTCCGCCTCCTCAAAATTGTCAATAAGATCTTGGCAGCTGGTTAAGTTCCTCTTTGGCTCCCATGTGTTGTACTTGGCTGACCAGCCTTTCCACTTGACCTGGTACCAGTGGATGTAGGTTTCTACCTCGATACGAGCGGCAACGATTCGTTCCACTTCCCACAGTTGCGTGCTTTCTTCTTCGGCTGCGTCTTCGTCAACAGTAGATTTCGGGGACTTGATACTGCTATGTGTCTGTATCTCTCTGCGCTTACGCTTTTTGGGCAGCTGGGCCGGCTCGTTCTCGGAGTCTGTGTCGGGTACTTCGACACGCTCGCGTTTGGTCTCAGGTCCATTATTCGATGGTGTTGTCATCGGAGTGCCGACCTCGACCAAGTTATCTTCTTCATCTTCTGTGATTGACTTGGATCGAGATCGTCCCCTTCTGTGTGTTGACTGCGCGGAGTGGCGTTTGGTGGTGCGTGCCTTTGTAGGCGGCGTCGTTGGCTTTGGCGTTGCGCTCGTATTTACCGCTCGACCTATGGGAAGACTAGGCAACATCGGATGAACACTGATTCGTCTTAGCAGGTAGATCTATGCATATGGAAGGTTTTGAACTGACCGTTGACTTGTGGAGAGAGCAGCTTCAATGCCGTATTCGCGGGCCTTGTTTGCACCCACGAAGGGTAGTCGCACCGAGAAAGGTTTCATCTTCTCGAGGCTGGCAGAAAATCATTCGCAACCCCAGCGAGGCTAATGGCGTGAGCCATCAAACGTTTGATGTTGGAAGAAGGTGGAATTGGAGCGTGAAGAAGATGAGTTCCAGGGCACCTACTAAGGCAGCTGGCAGCGCGGGCACTCCTGGCGGCTGCAGGACTGCACAAGCAAACGGGCAGAACAACGCGCACGAACCTAAGTTAATGCAGATGAATTTATAACTTCAAACAATTCTAATGCTATGAGGCAGATTCACTGTTCTTAAATACATCATAATGCTGCCAATAATATGCCAATTGTCCATAAAGTTACCCTTCCTGGACCTACATTGTAGGTCAGTCATATCTCACGGCGCCATTTCAGTCCTTATTCGACCTCTTCTACTTCATCATCCTTAAGGTCACGGAATTTCCCCTCCCGTACAGCCTGCGCGACAGGATTTTCAACGCTCATGGCACCGTTCATCTTGAGTCTGCAGAAAAACGAATTAGCATTGGAGAAGGTATTTAAGAAGAGCACGGTAGCATGACACATACCTCTCAAACAAGACAAAGAGTCGTTCGGCCTCTCGCTCTTTTTCTTCGTCTGTCATTGGGGGAAGGTCATCAGGTTCCTCCCTATCGATGAACTGGCCTGTGATTGGGTTTATCGGACGCTGGCTGCCGTCAAATGTCGCATTCGCATTCGCAGGTACCGGGATATTGTGCTGAAACAGATATCCCGAGGCATATCCGTAGCCAACATTCTCCACAAACTTGGAGCCATCGCAATCCGACATTACGAAGAATAAATGCGAAATGACCAAGCCGATTTTCGGTGACATCGGGCTGTTCGATGTTTTCAGCAGGCGAGAGGAGAGCGACGAGCCCTTGCCTAGTACACTCTGACGATCTTCAGAGGTTGGTAGAAGACTATCGCGGAGCTTCTTCTGAAGAGGCTCAGGGCCGAGATTGTATATCTTGGATAGAATGTCGACCACCGGCGTGACAGTAGTATCCAGTTCGGTGCTAGAATATTCCTTCATGGCTCTCTCCAATATCTCGACCAGCTTGGAACCTAATTTGGCTTCATCATTGCTAGGAAATAAGGCCGACTTGGTGGATTCAGGTGTGAGATCCAAATTGAGAAGAGAGTTGACCAGAGGGCCAAGTGGTGGATCCAGAACCTTTCCACTTGGCATGCTGCGATTGAAGAGCAGGGAAACGATATGTGGAATGCAATCGTTAAATGCAAGAATGTTGTTTGGACACCAGTGAGTCACGTTGAAAAGAAGCTTCAGGGTCTCGGGCAATGCCATCTCCTCCATAGGCCCAGAAGCCGCTCTAGCCTCTGGCGAATCCAGTTTGGCATGCCGGGCAAGATTGGCAGCGATGCTATCGGCAAGGGAGTGTTCAGTAATCAAGGATGAGAGCTTGCTGTTGTCCGTATATGTAGAGAGGAAGATGATGCGCGCGAGTAGAAATTCATCATCCCAACTTTCGGTGTTTAATCTCTCGCATGCCTTGGCTGCGTAGCCGCCATCAACAAACATTTGTCTCGCTTCAGCTTTGAGCACCATTGAGTTGGCGAGGACCCTAAGCGCACCACGGGAAGTTTCAATGGGCGCCTTGCCATTGAAAGCGAAAGCGAGTATCATGGACATGCCCTGGGGTGATGCATCGCCGTGTTAGCTGTGGCTTTTCCGCCGATTCTCCGTGTTTGTGAGACTAGAACCAACCTCTTCCGCAAAGATGGGATCCGCGTTATGCGGCTCGCGGCCGTAAATCTTCAATTCTTCTAGAGCATCGTTCCTTTCTGCAAGCTGTAAGAACGGAATCCGATAGATAAAATGTCGCTGGCACTGCACCAACCTTGAGGAGCCATGGACAGGCTATCCACGTCTTTGACGAGCTTCTCGACTAGCTTGGTCACCGCGTCGAGTTTTTCTGTAGAGGTAGCAGGGTATGTTAGCTCTGATGCATGTTGGCGAAATTGAAAAACACTTGCCTGGCCCGGTGGCGGACCCAAAACCTGGTGTTGCCATTATCGTCGTGTCTTTATAGAGAAGAGAGAATGACAAATCCGAGACCTCTGGAGGTGATACAGGTACTGTAACTCTCCTTATTTATCCGGCAAGGACGGACGGCCGGTAGAGAGCGTACGAGGATGGCTGAGTATTGTCTGTGATGGGACTTGATGCCGATGCAGGGGGTTTGATATGCGTATATGGGCGGATGTGTTCGGGAGGCTGCCGTCCGCTTAAACAGGCACAAAGCAAGGATTGGCGCAGAGAAAAAGCCGCATGAGAGATGGTTACCTCGAGGCAAGTTTGCTCGGACCACAAGGGGTCTGGTAGGATGACGGGGATGACGGGTGACGGTGGTTTGGTCGCAACCCCACCTGGCGATTCTGATGGAGGGGCAAGTCTTGCTTGTGAGCGTCTACGGTGGTGCTCCGATTTATTAGCATGTTGCACGCACCCTTCAAGTTGGGGAATAGAGTTGTGCCCACATGGCTAGAATGCCATTTTCGATTATTCGACGGATTCCGCGCGACGAGATAACGGCAATTAAGTTTTCTCGGTACCTGGGCGGGTATGGGCCTTGCTCACAGACAAGTGCGGGAGTCCAGTGCTAACAGGAGCAACGGTGCCGTTGCAGTGGTCGTTGAGCTGGACCGGGGCGCTGGAGAGGCCACACAGGCTGCGCCACAGACGGAGAGCTGCTTGTGTTGCAGCAGCCTGCCATGCTATTTTGGCTAAGTACAGAGAGCCCATGACTACCTACCTAGGTATGCTGATGATATCACAATTAAATTTTGATTTGCTTGCTGCCGGACTTGATCAAGTACCTACCTATCCGTAGTAATCGGAAGAATCGCGGGAGTCTGAGAGTCTCCGTCTCAGCCACAAA
>PHFE01000055.1:408302-470443 GCA_002796755.1 Paracorniculantispora psalliotae | reverse complement strand
GATGAAATGTGGCGCAGCTGCCATCCCCTGTTACAGCGGCCCCTGTCCACTGAATTCCTCTCCCCAGCGTCCTCAGCCTGCCACCGGCCTGCCTGCCACCGCGCCGCGCCCGCCCAAGCTAGCCAACCCTGTCCGCCACACGCGTCCGACGTGAACCGTGACCGCGTTTAATGGATTTGCTGCTCTCCGCCGACCTTGTACTCGCCGAGGGAGAAAATCCATTTCACCATACTACTGTCCCAAGACACAGCCCAGGGCTATTCTGGTGCCCTGAATTTGATTTCAACCTGCATCTTGGCGTCTTTCTTTCAATTTCAACGCTGCATAATTTTTTTATCTCACACATCGGTCTCGACACTGCACTCTTCGCGGCATCCTCTTCACGCCCCCCAATGCTCGCCATCCCCCGTGACACCTCTGGCCATTCCACTGTCTAGATCGCCGGTGCTGCCTGGCAGCCATGGCATCTTCAGTAGCCACGGCCGCGGCAACTCTATTCACGTCGCTGCCAGCTCGACCTCCGACGCCTCCCCGAGAAACAAACCACGTGCGCAACGCTACCGCTGCGTCTGCGCCTTCGACTCGATCAGCTCCCTTCGATCCCCGTCTAAGCCTCCAGACGCCTCCGAATGCTGGCTCCGCATCGTCAGCTGGCGTCGAATCCAACACAGGCTCTGGACGGACGAGGAAGAGGGTCGAGTGGTCAGCTCATACCCAATACAAGGAGCCCACCGAATTCAACGACGCTTCCTGGGCACCCAAGCCATCACCAGCAGCCGCCACACCCTCGTCCGCCTCCCGGCCCATCAAGGGCATTCTCAAGCCGTCTTCCTCGCCGAGCCCGCTTGTCACCTCTCTAAACGGAGATTCCAACGGAGACGCGCTGCAAGTAAACATCATCGACATGCTAGACTCGACAATCAAGCAGCTCGCCGGCTCCGACCGCGACTCGAAGCTCGATGCCTACATGATGCTGGCACGTGCCCTCAAAGCATCCAACAACCTCCCCGACCGCGTTGCTCTCCAAGATAAAATGAGCCTGTTCATGCAATTCATCCAGCGAGATATTACAGCCAAAAACGGCAACGCGACGCCCGACACCTCTCTCATCAACCACGCCCTGACCCTCGTCGCCACCTTCCTACACTTTCCCGCCATTGCGTCGACGTTAACCTCCGATTTTGGCATCTTCATCATTGACCATGCTATTCGATCTTTCGAAGACGCTTCGGCCCCTAAAAAGGATGTCATCCGCCATCTAATGCAGGTGGTGGCCTTCCAAAATTTCTCACCAAAGGTCATGACATCGGACCGCGTTGGACGCCTGGTTGCTGCTTTGCACAAGATCGAAAGTCATCTTACCGGAAAGAGCATTATTATGAGCAGAATTCACATTTACAAGCGCCTCATCAAGCAGGCGCCAAAGCACATGATTGTGTACTCTGACTGGCTGCAGGACATGTTTACGGACATGCTAAGCAGCATCAAGGAGATTAGATCACAGGCCATCAGCCTCGGCACTGAAGCCGGCTTCAGTTTGCGTTCCGAAAAGCCGTTAATGCGTCGAGCGACCGAAATTCTACAAGCGACTAGCGAAGGGGAAGTGTACATTGCCTTTTACATTGCACGGCTGCAAGAGATGATCAAGGACCGTCAAATAGCGTCCGCTGTCCCGCAAATATGGAGTGTAGTCATTCTGTTTCTGAGATGTCCTCTCGAGAGATGGCAATACTACGGGCCCTGGTTGACTCTCGTTCAGTCAGCATTCAACATGACAGATAGCTCGACGAAACAAGAAGCCAACTACGCATGGAACAGATACATTTATCTGTCTCTTACCGACAACAAGGTCTCTCCCAAAGTGCTAGGAACACTCTGCCAGCCGCTGTCTAGCCAGCTCCGACGAAAATCCTCACCGAAACAGTTCGAAGAAGCGATGAAGCTAAAACGTACCGTGTTGGGCGGAGTCTGCAACCTATACTACTACACCTTGTCACCTGGAAATGAGAAGTATCCCGCTGACATGGTATGGGATGTTGCGGTACAGCCCATCATGAGCTTGCTCATCAGCCTCGACGGCAAGCCTGACATCCCAGGGGATTGTGTCATGCAAGCATCGCATCTGCTAGTCGGCCTCTTGGATATTGCGACACCCCGAGTCTGGAGACACGACCGAATCATGGATTTGCCTCCAGCCAAGGCGGACGAGCTGCCGCCTCTTGACTCAAAATGGGCTCGAAAGAACTGCGAGAAGGTGCTTCAACCTGTTAGCGCAATCTTGGAGAAGAAGTTCCTCGACTTGGCCAACAAAGAGAGCTTGGCATTCCGACTCTGGCAAGTACTCGTTGGTTCAATTGCCTCAGCTTCGGCAAAAGACATCAAGGTATCAGAGGATACTGCCAAGTTTATTGCTTGCACATTCAGCTTCATTGCAAAGGTGTGGTCTGCTGGCGTGCAGGGCGAGGATGAGACAGGCGCTGCAAAGTTCTTGGCTGGTATGGAGAACCTCATTTCAGTTCTCGTACAAGGCTTGAGAGTGCTACCTTTCATGGAAAAGAAGCTGTCAATGGTATCAAATTCATTTGAGCCGATTTTGACACCATCGCATCGAAATGACCAACCCGAAGCTACGCAAGGGGTATCACGAATTCCGGTTCTACATCTTTTTCACATGTTTTCCTCGCCGCCCCACGGCGTCAAAGACGACGAAGCATTCAGCACGTTCTTCTCCGCCGTATTCGAGCCATTCTTCAAAGATCGTCCCCGAAAGGCTCGCCTTGAACTCGCCAGAGAACTACTACATCAACTTCCCCGAAACTCAGCAACCCCATTCGCCCCGTGGGTACTGGCCTCGCAAAATCTAAGCCTGCTTATCAGCAGCTCCGCAGATGTATCCGTCTCCAGCCTCTCCAGCAGTGACCAACTGCTCGGCCCTGTATACCGAGAATTTGTTTCTCTTCTTGACAGAGGACTCATATCCCACCCTAACCTGCCGTCATCACAATGGACATCTTTGTTTACCAGAGTTTGCGAGCATGCGAAATCTCAAGCTGGTGATGCTGGCCTCGCTCTAGCCGTTGTCGAGCCACTAGCAAAGGCTCTCGCTGACTATGTTCTCCCTAACGCAGGCGAGCTTCAACCACAACAATTAGCGATGGCAATTCAAGCCTCAGCATCAATATTCGACGTTGCTCTTCTTCCACGAGACGCACACGCTGTCGAAGCCGCTCGTCGTAGACTATGGGGCACCGCTCTGACGACGGCGAAGAGCACGTCGGCCGACCCGTATGATCATCTTTACAAGCTCGGCAACAAGTGTCTTACTTTGCTGTATTCTGCGACCCTGAAGAACCTGCAAAGTGAAGACACGACTCTATTCCTTGGATCAATTACCGGATTTCTCAATCGCTCCGTACCTGCTCAAGGCCTCAAACTTTTGAACAAGTTGCAAGATGGCCTCTGCCTATGGATTCTGGACGAAGAGTCGCGCCTTGAAAAATTGGGCGATGCTGTCCTGACCGCTGTGCAGAAGCTTTGGGACCAAGCTTGTGCTATCTTTACTGGCAACGGTACGTTGGACAAGGCCCAATTCGACGAAGCGGAGCCACTCTTCACAACAGCCTTCAAGAGCAAGCAAACCTACATTGTCAACAAGGCGGCAGAGGCATGGAATGCTCTCGTTAAGGACGAGGAAAGCATCGACTGCTCCGAGAGCCTCAAATCGGTGGTATCCTCTCTGCGTCTCAAGCTGGATATTACACTCCCAGGTTCCGAGGCTGGCGATTTCGGTGCTCAGTCCGGTAGAGGCAGGGAAGACATTAGTTTTGTCGCTCTCTCCTCGATGTCGTCCCATCAAGATGGACAGGAGCCGGATAGCACAGCTAGCTCTTCGGCACCTACGCTGCGACGCACGTCTTCGAGGAAGCGCCGTACGGAGGCCGTACCTGAGCCTGTGAGGACCAAGCGCTCGAGACCATCTGCGACACCAAAGCGCCTGCGACACGACAACTCCCAAATCAAATTCGCCACGATCGCATCCTCATCCCCCGTCGTGGAAGAATCGCAGCATCTTACTGAGCGCCAGAAGGAAGTCCGGGAACGCCAGCGCGAGGAAAATAACGTTTATTCCGAACTGCGGAACCCTTCAGCCAATACGTCAGGCGATGAGAAGGAGGCGAGCACGGCAAAGGCAAAAACGAGATCCAGGCAAAAAGGCACGCCTCAGAGAGACGAACAGTACAGCAAACACATCACGTCTACGCCAACGCCCAGACGTGGTCAAGTTCTACAGCTCGACGACTTCAACGACCCCCCTTCGTCACCTCCTCTACCGCGACCCTATCCTCTGCTGTCGGAGCTCAAAAGCCGATCAAGAGCCGACAATTCCATGGAGAATTGGGAGTTCTCATCGCCTCCTGGATCTCCAGCTGTTAACCAGACCGGTAACGCAGAAACTGAGCAGGCTCAACCCGCTGCTTTGGCTGAACTTAAACAACCCGCCGCTGGCGTGGTGACTAGAAGTCGCCGCCGTGGAAGCGTTGGCCAAGATGAATCGCTCAAGGTAATTCCATCTAGCCTTGACACGGATGATCAGCCCAAAGAGGCTGCAAAGACTGAATCTAAGCCATCGAAGAAGCCTGCAGCTCGCCCTAGGAGGGGGAGACCACGCCGTTCAGCATCGACATCTGCACAGCAGCAGGCTGATGAAAGCAACTTGGAGACGCCACAGCTAGAGGAAGAGCCGAAACAAACAGAAGCTGTCGAGGACTCTGTTAAGGATGCCACAGTCGATGAGGCCATTACGAAGGAAGCCGTTGCTGAGAAAGTTGCTCCAAAGGCAGCCGCTGAGGTTAGCAAACCGCCTCGAAGACGCAAGTCATTGCGCGGTAAGGCCGCAGCAGTCGAGCAAGCCGAAGAGACCGCCATGCAGATTTTTATTCCCAGCTCGGCGCCCGAGGAAATTACTGCCGCCCCTCCTTCACCCGTAGTACCGTCTACGCCTGTTGATAACATCGAGGCCGATGCCGCTGCTGAATCAGGGAAGAAACGGAAGCGAAAGAGGTCTAGGCTTTCCAGCGCTGGTAGCACCCCGCGAAAGCGACGATCACCGGAGCGAGAACTTGAACGCGATCTAGAGCCAGCACCTGCAGCAGAGTCCGAACCGGCGCCGGCGGCTGAACCCTCAGTCCAAGCGGACGAGACTCCAGCAGTGGAAGACGAATCGGAAGAGTCACAGTCTCTACCGGAGCTCAAGCAACCGGAAGAGCACGAGACTACTGAAAAGGAAGTCAGGAAGAGCACGAGGCGGCAACACCAAGCAGCCGAGGTGTCGCCTCTCAAGAAGAGCACTCGCAGTCGAAGCAGGGCCAAGAACAAGCGCAACAGCGCCGCGCCTCCGCACCCTAAGGAGGGCGGGGACACGGACGAAGAAATCATGTCGCAACTCGTCACGGAGGCCACCGCTGCTACTAGCAACCAACCCAAGACAGAGGATTTTGAGATGGCTGTGGCAGAGCCCCAGCTGGCGGCTATCGAAGCGTCGCCCGCGGTCAACGAATCGGTGGAGGAGTCAGTGGAGGAGCCAGCCGCCGCGGCCGCCGCCGAACAGGCGGCCAAGACCTCCATTATGGATACTCTTCGACAAGGTCTCGATCAGCTGCGTAGCAGCACTTTGTCCCGCGACGAAGTGTACAAGATGGAAGAGATGCTCATGGACATGAAGCGCGAGATTTACGAGGCCGAATTCCGCGGAAGAAAGAGCGAGTAAAACGGCACTTGGCTCTCGACGAATCTGACAAATGCACCCACCAACGACAAATAACAACTACGAAAAGAAAAACCACCAAAAAAACGCGTTTATATCGAATTGTACATTTTCATGCATCATTGGCGTCCAACGCGGTAGCAGGTTCATGGTTTTGGCTACAGGCAGCGATGAACGAAAGAAAAGCAACACAAGGGCACGAGAATGTCAAGGGTGCCAGCTTTTTTTTGCGATAGTTTGTTTTTTCTTTCTTTCCTTTTCTTATTACTTCCTTTTTTTATTCCCCAGTCTTTTGGGTACTATACTATTAACGATATGGCGGGGAGAGGGCAGCAAAACACAACGAGGTTTTCGAACATGTCATTTTTAGCTATATGTTGGTCTTTTTTTTTTCTCATTCGGGGGCGTTTCGTCTCACCCGCAAAGGGTTCGGGAAAGGTGACTTTTGACGGATGTATGTATATAAATACACATAAATACAACATATGAGAATACGTTTCTCAAAAAGACATTTGTCGGGTGCATAACATGAGTGAAATGTACAGATCTTGGGCGCATGGGAATCAAAGATGAGCCGTCGCGCCACATTGCATACTCTGGCCAGCGTACCATTTGCAACTACTCAAAACGGTGAAGCATGCATAATAGGATCGGGGCGCACGACACGTCGAATGTTACACCATCGGCCACCTGCTCGGGCTTGCCGTTGGCAGTACCGCGCTCGTTGGTTACAATGCAGCCTGGAGCAGGTCAGCTGTGCTATTACCCAATTAATCAATCCCCCGAAAATCACCAGCTGATCCCCTTGCCAGGCTGGCACCGCATGGGTGTTGCTGCATGGGAAAGTTGCGTTCGTCAGGGGCATGACTGTATGAGTAGCACGAATAGTACTCGCACCGCAGGGAACCACACAACGCTGCGAACTGATGGGCTGCAGCCCGAAGGCGATCCTTGCCAGCATCCTGTCACCTGTACGGTGAGGCTGCGCCGTTCAAAAAAATTCTTTTTCTAATTCCCTTCTTCGCCTTGCACGGTGCTGATCCAGGGACGGCGCAAGGCCAGTTCCGTTTAATATCCCAGGCTTTTTAATGGAGACGCCGAACCATGCAAGTCCGAAATGGTGTGAGTGGAGAGTGGAGCGGGCTTCTCGAAAAACCGAAAAGAGTTGGATGTTTGGTTCATTTCGCTGGGCTGTTTTCGGGTTGCCGTTTTCGGCTAAACCGAGACATTTGCGCCCTGGTTGGCCCAGCGAGCTTTTGAAACACAATATGTCGCCGTTTTTAGTTTTGCAGACAGCGGGAACCGAGAATTCGGGAAGAGGGCGAACGACAGCATAGTGACACAAATTTGACGAGCTGTGGAATCATAACAAGGTTTGCTAGCAGAATCTATGCTGTTGAGCAAAACGCGGAGAAGGACCCGAAGTTCACGGAATGACGTCTGGCAGCTTGGGTCTAGTAAAACCTTGGACATCACGGCTGTCTGTGTCTGTGCAATAATAAAGATGCAATAATATTATAAAATAAGAAATAGAGAAAATAAAGCAAATAAGGAAAATAAGAGATGTAAAAGAAATACGAAAAAATAAGAAGGAAAAATACTAATAAGAAGAATTATAAGAAGGATTACTACCAAGTACTACGCCAACATTACTTCAGGGGAGAAGGCTCGCACGTTAGAACCGGTTTAGGTCCATATTATGCGCTGTTATGGGATTATGGGATGGAAGTTTGTAATTTGTCGCTGTCGCTCAGTTGCTTCTTGCTGGTCCTCCGAATACAAGGCAGCTGCAGTCTCGCTTACTTTTGGGGCCGGGGAGCCAGCATTCTGATACACAAAATCTCGATAGTAGGCACATGAGTTTAGAGCACTGTGTCTCGACATTGGCTTCGCTTGCGCCAGAGTCGATGTTTGTGCTCATTTGAGACACTTTCCTTATCCGTTCGCTCAAACGCGGGTGTCGATCCTCAGCTGACAGCCCCATGAGCACTAGACATGGTGAAAAGGAAAAAAAAAGCAAAAGAACAGCGAATTGCGACCGGAATGATATCGAGTTTGGGTGGTTGACAACAGGCCGTTCGCCAAGACGCTGCTCGCATTCAGTTACCCACCAGCGGATGAGTTTTGCAGGCGTTGGATCCGCCGGTTGACGTCACCGTCATCAAATGAAACCCCAGCACGCGGCCCAGAAGTGGTGCGAGAACGCGACCAGCGACAACTGCAGCTGCACGATTACGATTCAGTATGGTTCAGTGCGGGTGCACACCGTTGGGTCGAGGATGGAGCTGCGATGGACTCGTTCGCTGGAGGCGTGTTTGGGTCGGGAGCTGTGACGTGGGATCCCTGCTCGATGTGGCGTGACGCCGCGCGCCGTCTCTCCATTTGCCTTGCATTGCCGTCCAGCCCGTCGATGTCGGTGCTTGCCAAAAAGCGCTTCGCAGCCTGAACGAGGCTTTTTCTCCCTTTTGCTTGGGTCCGGTGGCGGCGCGCACCCACCTGAGGACCAAATAGACCAAAGCCACCAAGCAGGGTAGACTCGGATCACTCGATTGGGAATAGAGGCACGGCCGGCATCGCAACGTCGGTTGTTCGAGGCGAAAACGTAAAATGCGAAATTGAAGAAAGGAGATGAGGTGAGAGAAGATAATCTGGGGAGAAAATTGGGCAAATTGGGCAACCCCAGAATCCCCGCCACATTGTCGTTACAGTCGTTGGCGTCGTTGCATTGTGTGGGAGTTGGGAGGTGGGAGGTTGCACTGCGATGAGCATATTTGGTGGGCAGCTGGCAATCACTCCTGCTCAAACGGCGCGTTCTCAAGATGCTGCATCTTTTCCCTTTCCCCCCATCCTTTCGCTATTCATTCACCACTTTAATATTAATCCTTCCATCGTGATCGTCACCTTCTAGTTTCAACCGCCATGCAGTCATCGGAAATCCCTGCTAGAACTAGGGACGCCTCTTCATCGCCGAGACTTTGCCCAGCCTGATTATCTTGCAGCTATGGCTTGCGCTGTCTGTCACTCGTGGAGAACATCTGGCATAGATCGCTGGGCATTTCGATAAATTTGGAGTACGCTCTTGGCATTTTTCAACTTCATGCGAAAAAAAGTGCGAAAAACCAGCCAAACGCCGCGCAAGAACATCGCCATCTACAACAGCCAGCACAAGCAAGCAAACCATCCAATATGACAACCTCTGGATGGATGGGATGGGTTGCAGTGGCCCGATAGCCCCCCAGTGGTCCAAGCTAGCGCCACTTGAATTTACCCTCGCTGTACTCCGTACTCCGTACTTCGCTACTCGACGCAACCCAGTCTTCAGCTAACCACAAAGGACAACATCCGGGAGTAAATCCCCCTGTCCATCATCACCGAGGCTCCAATGACCAGTCGTTTACGAATACCATCCGTCCACAGCCTCAACGATGCCCTTACGCCGCCCAAACCAGCTGAGCCAACATCTGCATACGAGCCGCATTTGCAAATTGGACACCCAGGCTGTGGTATTGTCCCAGTTTTCATTACCTGCACATGCCCGCTTCTTCTCCAGTCTTTTCCTGGTCACCAGTTGTTGCTCCAAAATGCAAAAGGACGAAAATTTCGGCTTTCCAAGTGTCAGAATAATGACGTCGTGTGGGCTCTCCACAACCCCAGCAGGCTGCTTTTATTAGCACGCTACACCAGATCAGTCACCCAATTCACGATCCAGCTGAATAGCAGGTCCGACTCGTCAACGAGGCAAACCGGCAGAGAAGAAAATTCAAAAAGAAAAATCCACAAGACGGTGTGAGCGGAAGCGGAAGCCATTGTCGCCGACAGGCATGTAAGCCAATTGTCCTGGTATGGCTGCCCGAGACATGCGACACACAACCTGTTGCTCTGTTGACTTCCGCTTTGAGCATCCCGGGTGGCTTGCTCTTAGCGTTCGGCAGTACATCGCGGCGGACAGAAGAGCGCTGAATTTGCAAACGAAGCACAAGTTTTCATCGTCGCAATAACTCGTCTCCGATGATTGCTCGCTTACCACAGGGTTTTCAGTCCATTGTCGTTGCAGGCAGGTATCGCACCTCCACCTCCAGGGGGGAACCGTATTTACTTTGCTGGGTACGCGGTACAAAAATACAATGCTAGACAGACGTTCTCGTTCATACGCGGGCGGAAAGCTAGTGAGTGTCTCTCTCCACCTCGCCCACCATCCCCATCCCCGGCGTCGGGGGGCGACTCCTTGTGGGGGGACGCGGTGGGACGACGGTTAGCGGCTGGCTGCAAGGCGGCGTGCACGAACGGGCTTGGGACTGGGAAAACAGAGAGCGCCGTGGTAGTGCCCAGCCCGCAGTGATGCAACTTTATAAATGGCCTCCCCCCCCGGGGTCGACCAGCCTTTTCCATTGTAAGACCCTCTTCTACACGTCTCACTTGGCCCTGATCCCTTTTGTCTGAGCCAACTACACGCGACAAGGTTACATTGCCTCGTCTACTCCAAATCTCGAAAGTCTTTTGCGATTTAACAAAGTCACCTTTGCTGAGGTGCCTGTCGCAAACATGACCCGAAAGACGTACATGGGCATGAGCGGCAATACCCTCAACTGGGCAATTAGCACAATTGCAGGATGCGATTTCCTGCTCTTTGGTTACGGTACGTCTCTGTCGCGAACAAAGTACCCTTTCGCGCATCGCCTCTTCTAACATTGGCTCCAGACCAGGGTGTCATGGGCGGTATTCTGACGCTCCCCATTTTCCTTGAGCAATTCCCCCAGATCAATGATCTGTCCACTGCCAAGAACATGGACCAGCTCCCCGGCACCAGATCGCAGCGCAGTCTGAACCAAGGTATTGCCATCGCCTCCTACAACCTGGGATGCTTCCTCGGCGCCGTCATCACTATCTTCATCGGAAACCCTCTCGGTCGTCGCCGAATGATCTTCCTCGGTACCGCCATCATGACTGTTGGCGCAACTCTCCAGGCCTCTGCTTTCACCATCGAACACTTCATCATCGGCCGTATTATTACTGGCATTGGCAATGGCGGCAACACTTCGACAGTTCCCATGTGGCAATCCGAAACCTGTTCATCACACAAGCGCGGCAAATTGGTCATGATTGAGGGTGCTCTGATTACTTTCGGTATCATGGTTTCCTACTGGATTGATCTCGGCCTGTCTTTCACCGACAGTTCCGTTTCGTGGCGTTTCCCTCTGGCATTCCAGCTTGTTTTCTGCATCTTCATTCTCATGTTTGTGCTGGGTCTCCCCGAGTCCCCTCGCTGGTTGATTCTGAAGGGTCATGAAGAAGAAGCTCGCTTCGTTATTGCTGCCATTGCGGACAAGGATGTCGAAGACCCCTTCATTGAGAGCGAATTCCGTGCCATCAAGGATACTGCTGAAAAGAGTTCCGGTGGCTATGGAGAAGTTTTCCACATGGATAAAAACCGTACTCTGCACCGTACCATTCTGGGTTACGTCAACCAAATGTTCCAGCAGATCTCGGGTATCAACCTCATCACGTACTACGCTGCCAAGATTTACCGTGATCTCGGAATGAGCCCATTCCTCGCTCGTCTACTCGCTGCGCTGAATGGTACCGAGTACTTCATTGCTTCGTGGCCCGCCGTCTTCCTTGTCGAGCGAGTCGGCCGCCGCAAGCTGATGCTTTTCGGTGCCGTCGGCCAGGCCTGCACCATGGCTATCCTCGCCGGTGTCAACTCCCACAAGAGCGACTCCACCCGCATTGCCGGTGTCGTTTTCCTTTTCGTTTTCAACAGCTTCTTCGCCGTGGGCTGGCTCGGTATGACTTGGCTCTACCCTGCCGAGATCACCCCTCTCCGCACGCGTGCTCCGGCCAACGCTCTGTCGACTTCCGCCAACTGGATCTTCAATTTCATGGTCGTCATGATCACGCCGGTTTCCTTTACCAACATCGACTACCACACATACACCATTTTCGCCGTCATCAACGCCATCATGGTGCCCTCGGTCTACTTCTTCTTCCCCGAGACTGCCTACCGCTCGCTCGAGGAAATGGACAGCATCTTCCAGAAGGTTACCGGCCTCAAGGGTGCTCTCGATGTCGTCAAGGTCGCCCGCGAGATGCCTCACCGCTACGGCAAGAACGGAGAACTTCTTATCGCTTTCGACGAGGCCACCGAAAAGGCCGAGGCAGAGCACGCCAGCGGCAGCTTCAGCGAGAACAGCGCCACCAACAACAACAACACCATGTTCACCAAGACGGACGAGGAGGCCTCGCGCTCCCAAGAGAAATAAACGTTGGCAAACATGTCAATGTGGCAATCCACTTGCACAGTCTTGTTAAACTTTTCTTTTCATACCGACTATCCTTTTTTATTCAAGACATGATAGATATACCCTGCTTCTTCTCATACAGTTTTGCAGCCCTGGCGTGCCACGTGGGACAGGGCCAGCTACGCCCTGGATGGGCAGCTGCCATACATACATTTGGATTGGAGTAAATAAATAAATTAAATTATACTTTTATCCATTAATTGTCATTTCCAGACTGAGATGCCGCGTTGTATGCTCACCATTGTTGCAGGCAGACGAAACTGGTGCTTCGTATTATGCCCGCCGAGTGCATTTTATCCGTCCATTATAAGCTAGAGGTGACCAACGTTATCTTGCATCAACGGCATACTAATTAACTTTGCCACGGCAGATCAATAGCTTCAAAGACATTTGAGAAGTAATACGGTTCAGTCAAGGCACTTTACTTTTGCGGGAGCGCACCGCTTCACGTTACGTACCGTGCGCTTCTACGTGAATGGAGCCCCGCCTCAGCACTGACAGCTCCACGGAGCTCTCTGCGCAGCTCACCTCTTGGTCTTTTCTCCAACGGCCGCTACGACAAGCGCATCGGTTTTTCTGTTTCAGATATACGAGAACCAAACTTGCGATTCTCTTTTTCCTTCTCTCCCTCTCCTGTTTTCTCTCTAATCCTGCGCAAGAAGTTTCTTTTCGACTGCGCATCGCAAAAGCCAGATCGGGTGTACCACGCATATAACACCCCTCCTACCTCCCCCGCCTAAAAAAACGACCCCGCCGCTTGAAACGGGAGAGAGCAAGCTCGCCCGCCAGCTCCGACCACGACCGAAAACCAAAACCCCTCCCCCCCATTCTCCAACGATCGTGCCTACATCGGATCTCTCTTCCTTTCCGGAAAGGATTCACCAATCGTCCTTCAACAAAGGGATACACACTTTTGCCGAAAAACCCGCATATACATAATACACACCCCCTCTGCGACAATGGTGGACAGACCAAACAAGCCCTCGGCCCTGGCCACGACGCCCGGTCTCCCGCCGCAGGCCCAGGTCACCATCTCGCACGGCAACTCGCGCGTCACCGCGGAGCTGCCCACCGGCGAGAGCGTCGTCGTGCTGCTGTACGGCGCCACCGTCATCAGCTGGAAGGACGCGGCCGGCGACGAGAAGCTCTGGCTGAGCGACGCCGCCAAGCTCGACGGCACCAAGGCGGTGCGGGGTGGTATCCCGCTGGTTTTCCCCGTGAGTTTCTTGCAGTCTCTCCCCTTCTCCAAGACGTCTACTCTTTTCTTCCAATCAGTAGCTTTGGGAGAACGATGAAGAAAGAAAGAAAGAAAGAAAGAAAGAAAGACTAATCAATCGTTTGCCCGGTATTAGGTCTTTGGCGCCGGCAGCAACGGCGAGGCCACCAAGAGCCTCCCGCAGCACGGCTTCGCGCGCAACTCGCGCTGGGAGTTTCTCGGCAAGTCGACCAGTGAGGGCGACAGCTCCAACGTCAAGCTCGACTTCGGCCTCTCGGCCGACTCGCTCAGCGACGAGTACCAAAAGGCCTGGCCCTTCCGCTTCGGCCTGCTCTACAGCGTGACGCTCACCCGCGAGAGCCTCACCACGACCATTGTCATTACCAACGACGGCGACGAGCCATTCGAGTTTCAGACGCTTCTGCACACCTATTTCCGCGTCAAGGTGATTTTTATTTTTCCTTGCACCACTTTTTTAACATAAAATCACCCATGCTAACCGCCCCCGGTGTAGGACATTGCCAAGGTCTCCGTCGACGGCTTCGACAACGCGCCGTACCTCGACCAGCTCGAGGCCAAGGCCGCCAAGACGCAGACGGGCAGCATCACGTTTGACGGCGAGCTCGACAGGATATACACGCCCGCGGGCGGGCCCAAGCAGCCCATCACGCTCACGGAGGACGGCGCGGAGCGCCTGCGCCTGGTCCGCGACAACATGGACGACGTGGTCGTCTGGAACCCGCACGTCGCCAAGTCGGCCGGCATGGGCGACTTTGAGCCCAAGGACGGCTGGAAGAAGATGGTCTGCCTCGAGGCCGGCAGCGTCCGCGGCTGGCAGAAGCTCGACAAGGGCGACGCGTTCGAGGGCGCCCAGACCATCCACCTTTGAGAGAATGAGACGAGGACCATGAAAATAGTATTGCAATTGGCCAGCACATTGAGAATATAATCGAGCACCCCATAAAATCTTGGGGGAAAACAACATAAAATCTTCACAAAGAGTCAGAATCCATATAGTTCAAGTTTTGTTTATTTGTCATTTCCATCCAAATATCTGTCCATCTGATGTCATTCCCGGATATATCGACCCTTCAAAACCCTTCCCATTCATGCCTTTCCTTGGATATCAAACGAATCATCCGACTGTTTGTAACTTTTTTTGTTTCAAAAATGAGTTTGGTACTTTTATTTGCTTGTCCATCTCTTGCTCAGCCCAGTCTCGGCTCTATATACAACGACCTGTAGAAACAAAAGAAATAGACGACAGTTGCGTCTCAGTCAGAGTACGACTTTAGTACTTCTTGGCCTCTTTCGAGAAGTGGTCAGCGACCAGGAAAGCCAGCTCAAGAGCCTGCTTCTCGTTCAGGCGGGGATCGCAGAACGAGGTGTAGTTGGTGGACAAGTCATCCTCATCGAGGCCTTCACTACCGCCAAGACATTCTGTGACGGCATCACCAGTCAGCTCAAGGTGCATGCCACCAAGGTAGCTGCCTTGCTCCTTGTGAATGCGAAGCGACTCTTGCAGCTCTTTGTAGATATCGTTGAAGCGGCGGGTCTTGATGCCCGTTCCGGTGGACAGAGTGTTACCGTGCATCGGGTCGCACTGCCAGACAACACAGCGGCGGTACTCCGAGTCCTCAACCGCACGAATGTGCTTAGGGAGGAGCTCGGCGACCTTGCCCGCTCCGTAGCGAGTGATGAGAGTAATCTTGCCAGCCTCGCGCTGAGGGTTGAGAGCTCGCAGCAAAGCCAAAAGATCGTCGGTTGGTGTGCTAGGTCCGACCTTGATACCGATGGGGTTCGCGATACCTCTGAAGAATTCGACGTGGGCGTGGTCAAGCTGTCTTGTGCGGTCGCCGATCCACAAGAAATGTGCCGATGTGTCGTAGTATTCTTGGGCCTTGGTAGGAGTAGCTTCGACGCCGCCGAGGCGTGGCGAGCGGCTCACAGGCGTCGCAATTCTGCTGTTGCCGGGGGAGTGCGAAGCAGGCTTGTCCAGGTGGCGAGTAAGAGCCTCTTCGTATTCAAGAAGTAGACCTTCATGCGAGGTGAAGATATCGACCGTCTCGAGCTCATCTGGGCGAGCGTTGATGACGTGAAGGAAGCGCAGGGTTTGCTGGATGCTTCTAGCAATCTCAGAGTACTTGTCCTTGAGGACAGGATCGCGAACATGACCCAGGCCCCAGTCAAAAGGATGGCGAAGATCAGCAATGCCGGATGCAATAGCTGAGCGAATGAAGTTGAGAGTGGCCGCCGAATGATGGTAGGCTCTGAAAGTCGGTTAGCGTCTGTGATCACGACATGTAGAGGGCAGAAACTCACTTGAGCAGGCGATTAGGATCAATCTCGCGCTCGTCTTCCTGGTAGCCGTTCAGGATATCTCCACGGAAGCTGGGGATTTCTTTGCCATTGACAATCTCCGTAGGGCTGGAGCGAGGCTTGGCGTACTGACCAGCCATGCGGCCAATACGAACAACGCGCTTGTTGGTGCCCCAAATCAGAACGACGCTCATCTGTAGAAGCAGCTTGATCTTGGATTCAATGGCCTCCTGCTGGCAGTAGTCAAAGAGCTCGGCGCAGTCACCGCCCTGCAGAAGGAAAGCGTTGCCCTCGGCGACGTCGCGGAGGTGCGCCTTTAGTGAGTTGATCTCAGACGGGTGCACCAGCGGTGGCATGCGGCCAAGCTCCGTGAGCGACTTCTTCAACTTGGCTTCATCAGGGTAAGCAGGGGCCTGCTTGATAGGCTTCGAGCGCCAGGTATCCGGGGTCCAGCGGCCGGCAGGGACCTCATCAATGGGTGCGGGGATTTGCGGTAAAGAAGCCATGGTTGCTTGCTTGGAGAAACAACAACCGTGAATGTGAAGCAGGCGTTGGCGTGTAAGACTTGAAAACCGGCGATATGCCACCTGGTCTGTATTAAATGTGGCCGCTGCGAGCTGACCGGAGAGCTGTACTGCTGCAAGTGACTCAGAAGACTCGAGTCGGCTCTGGGATCGGAGGCGTGGCCTGATCGAGATGGTCTAGCCAGGAACAGGTCAAGCTAGCCAGTATGAATGCGGCAACAACTTGGAGACGTGTCAAAGATGGCGGAAAGGAAGCTGGCCGCGACAACACAGGTTCACCTAGGAAGAAAATGGAGGAAAATTAGTCCTCAAGCCGATGCTAGACGAAAAGACGAATTCACTTGAATGACTCTCACTGACTAGCTGCTTCCTGAGTCGGCACTGGCCCAGCTATTTTTTTTCTTTCGTCACAGTCCCAAGATGGGCCAATCAGAGCAAAGAGCGTTACATGACAATACAGTGCTAACGAGTCTGTACACTGTATATAGCACACTGTCCATATCGCTTCCCCAAGCAATGAGAAGCGAATTTCTATATCGAGCCTTGCGAAACTATTTTCTGAAGCTGGATACCAATGATGTTAATTGGGGATGTAACTGAGATGTTACGTTTCAAATGCAAAACATCTTCAATGCAGCGACGACGCGTTACCTAACCAGAAACGAGAATGGGCAGAGATTCATAGCTATATTGTAAGATTAAAATGCACTGTTGAATAGCTGATTCTAATTGCATATTGCATTAAAGCTTCATCGACTCCGTACACCAACATCTAATCTCAGATAGGAAGATCAGTCGCGTGCCTGGTTAGATTGCCCCTCCATTAGGCAGTTCGCACCAGAAGAGACACGCTAGATAGCCATGAAGCGAATGAGCTCAAATTCAATGGGAATAGGGAAATAAAATTAGATTTTAAATTCAGGTCCTCAGCTCAGATCTTGCAGCAAAGCTTTGAAAGTAAACGATTCTTTGCTAGCTTCGCGTGATATATTCGCGAGTCGCAGCCTGGCAGCTCACTGATTAGCAACAGCGATATGGTGCCCCGCCATTGACGTCCCGCCGCTCTGCACCTCGCCAGCTTTCTCCAGAAAATCCAACCTCCAGATCGCGTCTTCGCCCACCCATTGCCTCTCCGCCACACTCCCTCTCCTCTCCTCTCCTCCCACCCACCGCTATACCGAAGCCATGGCCGACGAGCAGCCCCCCGTGCCCGCCAACGCCGAGGACCGCAAGGCCGCCTCGGCGCTCGCCAACCTCGACGCCAACGACGACGCCGCCGGCGCCTCCAGCGCGCCCGTCGACATGGCCGCCATCAACAAGGCGACCAAGGGCGGCGCTGCCGCTGCCGCCGCCGCTGCCAAGGATACCTACAAGAACGTCAAGGTCGAGGCCGCCGACGTCGCGCTGCTCGTCGAGGAGCTGGAGCTACCGAAACCGAAAGCGACGGAGCTGCTGAAGCGCCACGAGGGCGACGCCGTGAAAGCGATGCGCGCGTACGTCACCGCGGCGTAGAGCAGGCGGAATTTTAAAAGGACGGAAAAAAAAATTAAACAGACAGCCATAGCGCGACGACGACAGCTTCGTTGGCCCCACGAATCAAGACGCGACGAAGGCGACAGCCGCCCACGTCAAGCTTCAATTGCGCAGCTGGAGGAGTAACGGCAAATTTGGGCCAACTGCGGTACTACCCAGCTTCATTTGTTATAAACAGCTGCCCACATCACAAGATACCTCATAGAATATAATCAAGGCAAATATATTTCGACGCCACCCTCCGACTCTCAGATCTGGGCTTGTATGTATTCGTATCCTATGTACATGTGATCCAAGCGGACGCCGCTCACCGACCCTTAACAACCATATGATAATCCATCCTCATTCCTCCCATACGCTCATCAAAGCAAAACCTCAAATTAAATCCAAAATAACGCCAGAGTCAATACACTCAAAACCCTGCTGTCTGGGGTATCTTTGTAAAAGAGCGGCTGAAATGCTAGCAATAATTCAATCTTGTCGTTCTTCCGCCACTGCATTATATATATAACTTAAATCATTTCTTTTTGCAAGTCGTTTGGTTTTTCTCCTAATACCAGGACTTTGAAAGGGGACTGGCAATCTTCGGAGCGAACTGTAAGCTTTTCCGACGCGCCGCCATCAGTCGCATAAGTACTTTATCGTCCTTGTGAGGGCTCAGCACGCCCTCGCCGAGTTGGTCGTAAGCGCGGCTACCACTTGCCTTCGGGGGACATGTCCTCATAAGCATGTCGTCTCGGGACAGGGACAGGTCGCTGTCGTCTTGCGAAGGTGTTTCGGGTTCCTCGGTCGCATACTTCGAGATCGTTTCTGGAGCCGGCGTCTTTGGCAGCGGAGTGAGGATGAACTCGGACCATTCAATATTGTCGCCTTGTTGTCCCCCCTCAGCCGGATCGGGCGGGGTCTGTACCCATATACCACTCTGACGGCGGTTGTAGGAGCCCGTCTGCTTCGCAGGCGTGCTGACGAGTGTACCATTGTTGTTGGCCAGGGCCTTGGGTTCCATGCTCTTTCTGCGACGAGCACCACCGCGAGGCACAAAAGCCGTGTCGATGAGGTAGGGAGCCTCGTCTAACCACTCATTCTCCTTCTCACAGTCGAGAACCCAGCTGACACCAACGCACTGAACGACGCCATTAGACTTTCTGACCTTCTCCATGGTCCTCTTGCCGCCATCCTTGAAGACAACGTGCGTAATTCCAATTCTATTGGAAGAGGATTCGGAGTGTGAGGCGCTGTCAGGGTTCCAGCTCCAAGTCTTGACACACTTGGCTCCCATCTGCGTCAGCAAGTCGACAAAGATGAGGCTGGCATCGGCACCTTCGCTGGTATGGACGTCGACAAAGACAACAGCACCACGTAGCAGGTTTGAGTTGGCGTCACGTCGAGGGGTGCGGGCGGGAGTCTCAATGTTGGTCCACAAGTCACACTTGCTGGTGGGAGTGGTCGGCTCGGGATCCATGTCGAATTCAACAGAGTTGCGGCTCTTCTCGGGCGAGTAGGAAATGACAGTTGCACTCTTGGGCAGGCTTCCAGTACCGTGGTTAGGGATGCGTGAGGCGCTGAAGCGACGTGACTTTGTGGGGCTCGATTCGTCGGCTGGTTTTAGAGGTACCTTGGTTGTCGTAGAGCAGTTTCTCGGGGCTGGCCGTCCAGGTGTTGTAGGAGGCCACATGCGAGGACCGTTGAGAGCGGGGTCAACTGGAAGCTCATTTTCATCGCCGTATTCCTGGCTCGCTTCAGAAAGCGAATCAGAGAATGACTTGGCAACGTTGCGTTCAGCACATGGGCTTTCGTGCAAGTGCGACATTTCCTCCGCTTCTTGGGCCAGGGCCAGATCTTCGCCAGTGACTTTAATATCCTCGTCAAATGAGGGCTCAGAGATCTCTCCCTCCGCGTCTTCGCTACCTTCGTTGACCTGCTCCTGCTGGCTCTGCATTTGGTCTTCAAAGAAGCTTGTCTTCGTTGGTGAAGGTTCGGCAACGGGCACAACCGTTGAGGCGCGTGGGAGACCAGATGCAGGCTGTAGGACCTCACTGCTGGGAGCAGCGCTTGCGGAAGACCAAGTGCCAAGGGTCTGGGCGAGGTTCGTGAGACCCATGGTAGACCGACGATTCTTGTTGAAGCTGGGCGTAAAGGTAGACGCGTCTTGATCGACGTCCAACTCATCATCGGAGTCGGACATCACGGTCATGTCGTGGCAAGGGTCTAAATCTTTATCTCGAAGCTGAAAGCTAGGGCCGTGCGATGTCGGTACCAGCGGCTGTGGCGTGGAAACAGCATCTGGTACCTCCGAAACGTCCAGCGTGTTTTCAGCAAAACCAACAGAATGACGGGTGGGTGTCATGTCGAATCGTACAGGAGCAACACCATTCGCCTGCTCATAAAAGGAGTAGGTGTGCACAAGATCAACATCATCTTCCTCATCCGGGTCCTCACCGGCATTCTCCCGCGGCACGACGTCCGACAGTCGACCGTTGAAGCGCGATTCCAAGGCAGAGTTTTCCAGGGTCTCAGTGACGAGCTCCTCCGAGAAACCTTGGTCGATTTCTTCTTCAAAAGTAAGCTTCTCTGAAGGGCGACGAGAGTCGATGCGCACTGACGTGGATGCAGCAATGGGCTTCATCGCAGGCGTCTCGCAAATTGCAGCAACAGCTGGCTTCTCAGAAACAGGTTTGAGGCCAAAAGGTGCTCGCTTTGCCGGAGACTGAAATAGAGAGGCCTTGAAAGCTTCTTGGCTACTCTGTGGCTTGTTTGTCGAAGGGAAAGCCATGCTCTTGATTGGCGACGGGGGTCGCTTTGCGGGTGTTTGGAACATGGTGTTCTTGAAGGATGTTCCAGTTTTGGTATCGTTATCCTGGGAGAAAGGATTTGCCTTCATGGAAGAGCCTGGGAAGGGAATAGCTCCCATCTTCTTGGCTGGGGACTTGAGAGTGTCCTTGTTTGGCGAGCCTGGTGGCCGACGGGGAGGCGAACCAAACGCAACAGTCGTGTTTTCAGGTGCTCCGAGAATAGCAGCATTGACAGTAATGGTGGAATCCAAATCCTTGTCAAAATTGACTACTTCAACAGTCTTCTTCACAGGCGTAACGTTGACCTGCTCCGTGGATGCATTCCTGCGGGGGCTTCCCTCGCCGAGTAGGTCGTCATCCTTGCGCAGAACCGGTATTTGTGTAACCTTTTTCGGGCTCAGAGGCTTCTTCTCCGCAGCCGCCAGCTTGGTACCTTTATTGGCGGGCGTAGGGGGTCGGCGGGCCGGGGCGGCGTGCAGGCCGTTGGGGTCCGATTCTTTGTGTGCGGTGGGTTCAATGTTTTCCTTGTCCGTCTCGTCAAACTTGACACTCTTCTTGACGGTTGGTGCAGATTTGCTCACAGTGCCTGCGCGGGTTCGTGTAGCGGCGGTTGTTCTCCTGGCCGGGGGCTGGTCCGTCGACGTGGCCGTGTTCCTTCTAGGGCGGCCCCGTGCAGCCTTGGGCTCCTCTCTGGGCTGCGTCGTCGAGGTCTTGGTGGCAATCCGAGTTGTGCGCGTCGCTCTCACAGGTTCGGCTCGCAGGGAGGACGTGGGTTCGCCGACAGTGCCAGTAGCCCGGCTGGGTCGGTCTCGTAGGCGGCGTGCGCGGGCCTCAGCCTCTTTGTTTTCGTCCTCGCTCTCGTCGGCTCGCGTCTTTCGCTTGGTCGCTGTGCTTGCCGTGGGAGCTGTAGCTGTGGATGATGGGCCTGCTGCTTTGGCCCTGGCAGCAGCGGTGATGATTTTGGTAGTCTTCACGGTCGATGCGTTGGCCTTGGCCGCAGCTCGAGCCCGCGTCATTCGCTTCGGCGGCGAATCCATTGTTGTTTGGGTTAGCAATGCACGCAAGTACGGCGCGTGCGATGCTGTTGATGATGATTGAATTAGGATGCAGAAAAGCAGAAGAAACAAAAGCAACGCAAAAATCCAAGAAAAGATGTTTACGAGTACATGCTGCTCGCGATGCGTGATCGAAGAAGCGTGGCTGACCCCGTGCAGCTGCCCCAGTAGCTTTGTCTTTGTTGTCGCCCAATTGGGCGTGTTTAGCTTCTGTTGCTCGGCAACACGACACGACCCACTTCTTCAAGGAAGCTCACCCACACCATCGTGAATATTGTGAGTGCTGGTAGTTAATACATTATAATGGTTTTATTATCGAATCGCAGCTATTCGATGGAGATTTTTCTGATCTTAGTATCCAGCTGATATGCATGTCTGTGCATTACCATCGTGTGGAGAGGCATTCGATCTGGCGCGACAGGCCGAACATCCCTGTTAATAATATCACGAGTCTATACCAGTATCTGCTTCATAGGTTTATGATGGATTGCTCTATAGCTCTCTTTGCTATAAATCTACATTGAAACTGGCATGTCTTTCCTTGCGACATGCAGCATGCAAACCATTGATCCACGCCATAGGCGGCACGTCACACCGCCCTGTCCTTTTCTCGGCATAAACGCACACCACGCTCTGCGTTTGAAACACCTTGGTCGCTAATGCAGGTCACCACAAATCACAAATCCAATGCACAGACAGTATGTTTCCATCGTACAACAAGTGTGTTCGCCCATATTTCCCCAACTATCCCATAGGTGCGAGACTCGCACGCACCGTCCCAACCACGGTATGAAAAAACAATAACTAATACATGATAAGTCGTGTAGCCCGACCGTAAAACAGAAAAAAAAAAATCCGACAAAAAAAATAGGTAAAGGGTATTAGTTTCGTCGTCGTCGTCGCCGGCATATATGGATATTATCGAAATGGAGTTCTGAATGGACCGTCCACCCTGACGTCCCTGGCAGTCTCCGGAATCAGGCGCAGCCACTCGTTCCAACTATCGATATCAATATTTTCATCCGTCACTCGTACAGTAAGACTGATTTGTGGCATGGTATCAAGTGAGAAGCTGCTCCGGTGAGGGCTGTGTTGATGCATCGGACTCAAGAAGACCGACGGCAGTCTGGAGTTGCCGCTCACCATCATATGAAATGGGACGGGAAAGCTTATCAAGTTTTCGGTTTCTGGATGGCGGTCTTGTACAAGCTTCGGATATGCACTTAGCAAAATAGCATGTAGCTCAGTTACTGATAGCGGCTTTGCGCGACCAGCCCGTATCCTCAGCTGTTCGGCTAGGGCTTTCGTAAAGGTACTTCGACCAAGTGATGCTGTATGATCTTCTGAGATAGATGCGGCCAAAATTTCCATGACACCATGCTTTCGAAGTATCCGGGAGCACGGATAAAATGCGGCATCCATTATTACCAGGACATCAGATGATGCCTGTTCCAGCGGCTGTTGTAGTGTGCTCCACCGTACAATTGACGCTCTTTGCAGATTTCGAGAACTAATATGGATTAGAAAGTGAAACTCGTTCAATTCCGCGGGGGACTTACCTCGCGAGGCACATTTCTCTGTTCTCGTCGAGAAATGTATGACCAGCGTAGTACACGATCTTCAGCACTTCGCGCCGATCATCTTCCTCCGCAAATCTGTCCAGCGTTCTTGCAAGCCATCGCCATGTCTCCTTAGCGTGTCCAGTTTCGGTTGCAGGTATGGCCTGTACTTGAAAGGCGAACCGATATTGCTTCTCGAATACATCGGCTAGCTCTCGAGCCGCCGCATGCACATTTGCTGCATCGTCGTCGTTTTGCCATACTAGCAACAAAGCTCGTACATCGAGGTATCGGCCGCGATTTGGAGCTGACAGCATTCTATTTGCTGTCATTTGCAGATCGTTCCGAAAAGATTCGATTCCTGGTAGTGACAGGGATTTCTCCAGTCTCGGCCCTGATGGCAAAGGCGTCCGTATTCGCGGATCGCCAAGAGAAAGCCGCGCATGGTGGTGAGACGTAGACGGGCCGGCGTCAATATCCATATCTTGTGTCTCTGACGCAAACATGGCCTGCGCTTCCCTCATGGCCGCCACCGGGCTCGTAGACTCCCCGGGCTGCATCGAGGATGTTCCAGCATCCTGCATTGTCGGGCTGTGAGATTGATGAAATTTGTGGACAACATCCTCCCATGTCATGTCGTGATGGCTCGGATGACACTATGGAAGAGTTGATATTAGTACAACAGAACGCCAAACAATTCAAGGAGCAGCAAGTTGGAAGCATCGCGCTCCTGAGAGTTGATTGATTTGCCACTTACAGCTACTCTCCGACGGCGGCAATCCGGACAGGCCCCAAGTTTGCGAATCAATGCAGCCCGTTCTCTTGATTGTTGGGAAAGAGGACCGGTACGTCTCCTACTGGCGCGTCGGTTGTTAGAGACGTCGGTTCCGTCCTTGATGGAGAAAATGGACTGGTGCAAGCTGGGGGAGGTGTCGGCACTGTACGATGTTGTGTTTGCCTCCGAGGAGGCGAGGGTGGCCGCGGTAGCCTGTGTTGACGATGAAGAGGCGGTATCCTTTCGATGTGGAGTGGTGGAAGTGGCATAGTGCAAAAGGTGAACTGAACTTGTGGAAGGTGTTGAAGGCCGGTGATGATACCGAGGAGTGGCATCGTCGTGGTGCGACAAGATGGCAGGATGCGATGTAGGTGATATGGAAGCCCCGGGGTCCATGGCAGCATGCGATTGATGATGGGGATCTGCTGTTCGAGGTTCCATGGGATTCATATCTGGTTGTTTGGCGATGGAGCGTCCACCTGAAGATTCGGATGTACTGTGAATCGATTTCATGACGTCGAGTGGCAACAGCGAGTCGCGCGGTGTCAGCGGCCCATGATTGTTAGATTGATGAATTGTGCGAAACTGTTCGATATCTTCAGAGCTCGGGTATTTGAAGAAATAACCATGTGCTCCAATCATGAAGCGACGGTTCCAGAGTGACCAGCGTCGTTTGGTATTATAGAAGAGAGAAATGCTGACGACGGGATAGATGGTCGAAGATCTGGTCGCAACGTGTGGACCTGCCGCTATTAAGCACGCGCGCGCAAGTTGAATCTGGTACCTGAACAATGAACGAGAAGAACCAGAGCTGGACCCGATATAGAAATAGACCGACTATTATGGTAGCTTCCTGTTCTTGCAAAGGGTGGCGCGTCTCCAAGGTGGATGGCAATGCCCGGAAACCCCACCAGCATCCACCAAATGGCAACCAAATGCCAACTATTCTGCGGTAACAGTGGCAGAAATGGCAAGCCACGGGGAATGGGGCGGGATGGGGCAAAAGGGCAGGCTCTTTGCAAGAAATCCGATCTATGGGGCAATATGCCGAGAGGAGTGCTGAAAGTTATAGATGCTCGCTCCTGTCCAGGGTGACTTGCAATAACCGCAGCCGGCTATGCAGGGTGTGGTCAAGCCGTGGACGAAATAGAATCTCAGCCCCCTGGCAGACGGGATAGATGACAAACAAATAAGAGAGATAAGGGAGCAGTATGGGCAAGGCTAAGAGGTCGAACGGCGGAGGACAAATATGTCGTCTGCCGAGAGCATTGCTTCTTTGGGCAAGCTGTCCTAGTGGAGTGCTCTCGGGCTTGTTTGAGAAGAAGCTCCAGGTCAAACGGTGGGAGGAGCACCGGCAGGAGCTGGCCGAATGGGGAGAGAGTTGTAAAGAGAAGCAGCAGGGAGCCGAAGGACAAGGTCGAAAGGAGAACGAAGCACACACAGATACTAGTGTTTGTGTGCGACGGGAGCCAGCGTGCATTTGTGTAGTCGAATTGTTTGCATTGGCAAAGCGTCGCATGGACTTGGACATGCGGGCTTGTAAAGAAGGTAACGGTCCAGCTCGTCAGGTCAGCAGCAACGATGCCGAGCTAACCACAGGGCCAAGCAAGGCGCTTTGTAAGGAACAGGCGGGAGTCGCAGGTAGCGGCACAGCCAAGTACAGACCTCGGGAGGCTATGGCATGGCATGGATGGATTACACCTGAAAACGGGGAACATCCAGTTCCATTCTGATGGGGTCGGGCGGTCTGGCTGTAATACGCCATGTAGGTAATGCCTACCTCTGGAGAAGGTCCCCACGTACAACTACCCTACCTCCCTTACCAAGAGGAAAGATGTGTTGGGATGGGGGTGTGTATGAGTGCATGGCTGCGTAATAGGTACACCACAGTCCACCATTGACCAAGGCGGCGTTAGCTTGGTTGCTGCAATCAACGCCAGAGAGAAAAGTTACTTGTCGAATCGCCCTGGCTGGACGGAAGGCGAGCGTGGGCATCCTACGGTGACATACTGGCGTAGGCTGTGTGGCGGACGCGGTCGGCTAGTCATTTGATGGGTGTCCAGCTCCGTCTTTGGTTGTTTGCTTGTCTACTGGTCAGCTAGTGACTAGTCTTCGTTGGAGCACCACACCCCCAAGAAACGGGTTTGGTTGGGAATCTAGGGCAACGGCTACGACTTGGGGTCGGCCGGGGATGCGCGGCGGACCGTGGGTTGGCTCTCATGTGTTTTAGGTCCAGCTCAGGCCAGGAACAGACAGGGCTGCCATGTTTGTTAGCGGGCGTGCATTTGGGTGGTCTTGTGCCGCTCCGCCCACAGAATCTTTTTGCAGCCATGATTTCTTTTTTGTTTGATCCCATTGAGACGGTCAAGTGGTAGCAACGGGATTCGGAGCGAAGCCCGTGCTTGATGGTTGTTCCCTGTGTCCGGACTGGAAGTCAGTACTGATACGTCAGTCTGTCAGTCTGCCAGCCAGCCTGCCAGTCAGCCGAAGCGGGTAGATGTGACTGTGACCAGCAAGCCAGGCTCATCATCAGTGACGGGGCATGGCAGGCCCTTACTGCCGGGGGCGGATGGATGCCCTGCCCCATGCCATGTGGCCCATGTGGTGGTGGTCGAGAGGCGTAGCTGGAGTCCATCGAGACACCCCTCCCCTTCATCCACCAGCAGAAAGCCTGTGCAGTAGCACAAAGTGAGAGAGCATGTACGGGCAGGGCAAGTCCTCCAGAACAGGCTTCCCTCCCTCCCAGATTAGCATGCTGCACAGAGCGGCTCGCAGGGTCAAGGCAATGACGGAACCACGGAAGGCATGCAGCGCTACCGGGAACCAATTGTTCTTGTCAACTGGCAGGTAAAGCTGGAGGCGGGTTCCAGCTCGTCCTAGCTCGTGCTTCTGGCGTGGCATAAGCGTGGTTTTGGAAGGCTAGGGGAAGGCTAGGTAAGACTAGCGTGGTGCCACGCAGAGAGCCTGGGGCTGCGAGTGTCTGGAAGATGCGCGGCGCGGCGATTCCTGCATCATAGCTGCTGCAGCAATGCCGCTCATTCTACAACCTGGCACCTGGTTGCAGACTCGGGTCAGTTGCGCCGTCGTAGATCTCGAGCATCGTGGCAGCCCCATCGGCGCAATATGCAGGCTCCTCAGAACGGAGAAAAGGACACGGCCGTGCATGATTCTTCTGGATGCCGCCACAAGGGTCGCGCTGGTGCGGGAGTCGCGTGGGCCATGTGCCCGGCCACAACTCACGCCGCCTCGTGTAAAAGAGGCGTTCGACTAATACATGGCAACTGTTGTTTATTTGAGGCTGCAGCCAGTGTTTGACCACTGCGGTTCGCATTTTCAGAATGAGCAGCAGCCCTGAATAATATCCGTTCCTTCCTAATTTGGCCGCCACGTTTTATGTCTCACCAGGGAATTGCTCAGCTCCATCCAAGACGTCGATCACCCAGCGTCTCCAACAGCCGTGTCCTCCAATACCGGAAATAGTCTCTGCATTCAAGTCGACATCTATCCTGCACACAGATTTAGAAAACAATAGCCAGATGCTCATCCTCATTCACACCGTTCGTCCGTCCTACACTCGATTCTTAAAACCCAGTCCGAACATGGTATAGGATACACACACACCTCCCACACCACGTCTGGCTCTCCATGATGCTGGAAACCTCGTCACAAAGCAGAGCGGCCAGTCAGGACACTGCCCAAGGACGGGCGGTTGCAACTGTGGCGTTCACATGTTTGGGAACCGCCTTGGCGCGCCGCTTTCACTAATAAACAGCAAGCTATTCTCGCCGGCAATAACCTCTAGGTCGTGGCCAATCTTGCAGCTCTCCCGAGCATAGCGGCCGTGGGATGCCTTCAAATTAAATTGTCCGAGGAGGAGCCAATTCAGGCTTTGCAAAGTGCGCCGCTTCATGAGCCACCGCGACGCCACGCACAATGTAATACACCGCCACTAATTTCTGGATACCACACCCCCTACTTGGCCGTTCACCAAGATTTTGACCGAGATTCGCCGGTGCCATGGTGTTGAGTGTGAGGGTCTGCGCTCCACCTCGTTTGTCTTCTTTTTAGAACTGTTGAGTTTGTGACCTTCAATAGCTCGGCAATAGCTTCTCCGCCCGTATCAGTTGCAATGTGGGATTGCAGGACAAGCCAACTCCGCCAGCCACATACAGCCACAAGGGAACAACAAACCACCAACAGCCTCGCATTCTCGAGTTCCAGCGACTCCATAGTAAATAAGTGTTTTTACGGGTAGGCGTTCTGCACCCCTGCCTAGCCAATCACTTTGTGAGCGCATCATCTTGTATCTTTACCCCGATGGCACCCTTGCGCAGCCAAGAATCTGTAGCCATGTACAGCTACGCAACGCGTGCGCGTGCTTGTGCCATGCAGACAATACCAGCAGGTACACGGCAGCTTCCTGAACAAGGATGCAGGAGAGTTGGCCCGAGGCTATGCCCGCACGCTACTCGTCACTTTTCTAGCATCTCCCCACAGCACGCTCGCCTTGGCCCTTCACAACCCCCTGAGTTGTTGCGGCCCCTGGCTCCGGACTTGAGCTGTCGCCGCCGGTGTTCTGCCACCAATTTATTCTCACCAGTGTTACTGGCTCGCCGAGACTCTTTTAGATTTCCTATTTTTGTCACCTTGAACCGTACGCACCGACCCAGGGTTCCTCCACCTATCGAACTACTTACTGAATTAGGTTGGCCAATGCTCGGCCGATTCTGTCCCGCCGCCGCCCCGTTTCGGCAACCTCCCCGCCATGGCTTTTGGGAAGAGCACAGCGAAACATTTACAAAGCACATGGCTTGACGCGTGGAGTGTTTCACCCAGAGGCTCGCCGTGCTGCGCTGTACTTTGGTGGGGGGGATGGCCGGCATTCGCCCTAGTGCGGTCGCTTCGAGAGGACTTGTGATACGCCCCCAAGTCCCCCCAGAACTGGTCGTTTCGTCTGACACTGTACGGAGTGCCATGGAGGAACTAGGCTCAGCTGTGCCTTAGAAACCTATTCAGGGCAAACAAAGGCAAAAACAGAAATCCCATCCAATCCAACAGCAGCCACCACCGGCCGCCCCATCTGCTACATCATAGCCTTGTGGTTTGCTCCTGCCCTTATCCCTGTGACGTGTAATGAGGCAGCCAGCTGGCATTGCTGGATCGCAGTTTCGTCACACGCCGTCGTATACCTGATCCGGTTGACAGCCGGGCAGCCATGATACCGGATGGCCAAGCAGGCCAGTTCGTTCATTCAGTTCGCCGGTTGCCCACATGGCCCATTCTCGGCTGGCAACTTAACCCGGTTGCTATTCCAGCTTCGTAAAATGATGCGCAAAGTCCGCATGCCCTGACTTGGGCATCAACGCCACTCCACAAAGCGTCCAAACCTCTCCGCGCATCCACCCCTAAAAAGAACCTGTTGTGAACTAGAACAACGGAAAGGCTGTCGCTAGGAGGCTGGCTGGCTGGCTGGTTGGCACACACATTTACTCGTCTTGCCTATCACACACACCGCCCACTTCCTACCCGCCCAGCACTTCACTCGGCCGCTCAAGCTCCGAATAAACAGCCTATCAGTGGCACGCCTTCAGCTTTCAGCAACTTGGACTAATTACGGAACAGTATCCTAATGCAGCATGCGGCTTGGTTTTAGCTAGCCTACAGCAGGGATGCGCCATCGTAGTACCCACGTGGCGCTTCCGAGCCGTCCTCCACCACATCCCATGGGCTGGCAGAAGCCGTCATGGAATATTCATGGCACCACACCACACCATGTCGTTTTTTTGTTCCATGGCTTGCCCGGGGTACGCATGGAAGCACCCCCTTTCTTCGCCTCAGCCTAGCATGACTCCGTGCTCAGCTTGGCAATCCCCGTCGATGATCCTGGCAACGTCGCTGGCCTGCACACCGCAAGAGCAACCAATGAACAAGAACATAAAGGATAATATTGCGCCACTGTCGCCTTAATACTTCAGCTGGCGCGCAAAGCCTGCAAGGAGCTTTTCGTCTTTTTGACCGTGTTTGTTTCTTCCCCCATTCTTGTTTATTTTTGTCAACGTCTGGCGGTTTCTATTATTAAAATAGAGTTACTTTTTGCGCTGCTACTGTAGCCCTGAAGCACGGAGGCTCCTGCCAGACACGCAGACGGGTTTGCATAAGGGTCTCGCGACAACTCTAAAAATATACAGGGCTTGGAACCACGGTCGTTGGGGTAGACCAGCCCAACGGGGCACGAAGGAGGAAACGCACAGAGCTTTTCGGTAAGGTACGCGACTCAGGAGACGCAAAAGCCAGGCCAAGTTTCTATTTTTTACTATCACGTTTAATGCTTGTTTTTGTTCTTCTATTTACTTTTAGTCTTGCATGAATCTTAGATCGATCTATTTGGGTTGTGTTTCACCGGCGCCGCTGCGGTGCTTACACCCATCTCGTCGCGCTTATCGTCGATGAGTCTCGCCCACTCCATGAGGAGACGGGACAGGTAAAGTTCCTGGTCACGCTCGCGGAGAGCCTCCTTGACCCAGGACTTGCCCTGCTGCGCTATACCCTTGGAGTCCATCACGCCGCTCGCTCGCCGGTCCTCGAGCACGGAGAAGTAGGAGAGCGTGGTGTGGAGCGCATGGTATCGCACATCCAGCGGCACAAAATGCACCCAGGCCCTGAGCCGTGATGTATACCACGTCTTAAAAATGGTGGATATGACAGGCATAGTCTCGGTGCGCAGCGCCTGCAGCGTGCCTCGCGCGGGGCCGTCGTCCTCGTCGAGAAGCAGCACGATCTTGCTCTCATCTACCTGCAGCGACGCACTGTCACCGCTAGCAGCTTGGCGGTGGTGGTCATCGTCAAAGAGCTGCTTCACAACGTCACAGTTGTGGCCTGTGCATGCCGTATAATCTGAGATGCCAACATTGAGGGGGAGTTTACTGTTCACCGCCGCCGTTGGACGCTTGGCGTATAGCCAGGTTCGAGTCTCGTCGACCAGAATTGGCTTGATCAGCGTAGTCTTGTCTGTTGGGCGTGGCCTGGTCAGCTGGCCAAGCAGGCGCAGCCTGTGGTGCCCGCGTAGATATTCTGGCGTAATAGAATTCTGACCTATGGAGCCCGACCAGGATATGTTGTCAGATCGGTCCAGAAATGGCTTATCTGGGACATCCTTCCCCGCCTCAGCTGGAGCTGCCTCTTCAGGCCACAATGGTAGTAAAATGTCCGCAAAGTGATCGGTTTTGGAGAGGCTGAAGAGGGGTAACAGCTTCTGTACAGGTCTTACGTCAGGTGAAGTCATGTAAAATCCGTGCAGGTTTTTCAGATCAGGCTGAGAGCACAGAGATTCCAGTGACTGCTGCCAGTCTGACATGAGCTGCAGGGTCGAGTGACCCTTCGCGCAGCGCCTGCAAAACCCGGCCGTGTTCCAGTAGGGATTCGCGCGCGAGGCGGAATTCGGTGGACAGGCTTGTCGAAGCATGGCCCGAAATTCGCCTGCCGTCATGGCATTCTTATTTCCCGGTGTAGGGATTCCCCTCTCTTCAAGCGTCACCTGCTGCTCGCTGGGTGCCTCGTGCGTTGCTGACATCTCGGCTTGGCGGACAGATCTTCCGGGTATGACATCAGCACTGGCGGCATCTTCTGACGCGCGGCTGTATGTCCACCTATTCTCCCAGGTTGGCAGAATTCGAGGCGATCGGGCCAAATTGATGGGAAGAGTCATATCAGGGAGATGCGACGAAAAGTTGTTGGCCATGTGTACGAGTCTCGTAAGTGCCTCCGTACCCGAGCCGCCCGCATCATTGCGCCGAATGGACGCTTCGCCATTTTTGATGACGAGTGTTGCGACGCCGGGGAGCCGGGAGGCCTCCTCTACAGCCTCGCGCAGCTGTTTGGGAGTCAAATGCCAGAAGGGCTCAAGGTCCTCGTCGATTTGCGGAAAATTGTCTCGAATCTTGCTGCGACGTAGCTGCGCGTACCACTCCTTGTACTGTGGAGGCGCCTTACGGCCATTGTGACGATCTTCGTAGATTCTGACAGCCGTGCTAGAAGTACTGCTAGTAGATGCCTTGACGACCCAGTGTCTGTAACTGATCTCAGAATCGTATAGTAGCTGGTTAATGGGATGCCGCAAGTCATAAAGCGGCGCGGAGGCTAACAGAGCATGCAGAGTAGCCAGTAAAGCAACCAGGAACACAAGCCAATTGAACATGCCACGGGGTATTTGTACCACTGTCCTTAGATGTTGCGAGTACGTAAAAGATATCGTGGCAGCTGTTACCACAAACAGCGGGAGCAGTACAGGAGCCCGTAAAAGGTAATCCCATTCCGCATATCGACCTGCGTTCACGCTCGCTTGCCATACGCCGGCGATTGAAGCCGAAATACCAACTGGCGCAGTAAGATTTGTGTCACATATCCAGAGAGATGCAAAAATGAGGAGGACTGACAACGCCATACCGTCGATGAAAATGTCGTAGCTGTAATGGAAGGGAATATCGCCGCTGTTAGGCTGAGGAGATCCCCAAAGTGACCGTAAATTATCGAACAAGAAAGTGCAGAGAGCGGATAGCGCAAGGACTTTGGCGATGGTCTGCGTGCGGTCCTGCATATTCTTCCCCCAACTTAACTGCTGCCAGGACAGGATAGCGATTGCAATGTCCATTAGCAGCATTCCTGTCCGAGAATAAGAGACCAAGGAAGGATTGTCGATTGATGGAATGCACATATATGACGATGGAGCAAATTGGTTTGCTGCTATGGTGGCAGCGGTGGCAAAGGAGAAGGAGATCAAGAAGTGACTCAAATGGCGCATCTTGTCGCCGTTCAGCCATGTCATCCAATCGTCCAGCTCGCTATGCCACGGATCGTAAGAATCTCCATATTTAGCATCTTGCAGCTTTTCTCGCGAAGAAATGTATTGGTAGATAACAAGCGCTGGCCAGAGCCAGTACTGCCCGCCGGTCGTTAATTGAGGTTTGTTTTCAGAGGCGAGCTTGCAGGGTCACGTACCTCGTATCCAAAAGAGCTGCACTGCTGCCGCGTTTGCAGAAAGAGAAACACCTGAATTCGCGTTGAAATGGCCCACACCAATACAACTATGCCCCATCTGCCGGGGCGATTGGGACGCGTCTCTTCCAACCCGTTGCGTGACGAATCGTCGTCGGCATGCAGAACTGATACCGACTTGCTTCGGCGTCGATGAATGGCGAACAAAGCTTCTATAGAAGTGCTTGTTTTCATGAGATGAGAGACGACATAGCAGCAAGCAGATGATAACAGCAAGAGCAGAACAGCTGATATCTGTGGGCGGCCTGCAGGACAGAAAATTAGTCGATGCGTGCTCTCAGTGTAAGTGAAGAACATACTAGGTAATGAATGTTTGTCCCAAGCTGAAGAAAAATACCACAAGGATATGATTGTGCTATTTGAAAACGTGAGCATTGCGATTTATTGTTGATGGGTTGGGACATCTCAAACCTCAACGGCGCAATGTGTACCAAGGAGAACGGTTCCATGTCGGATTAGGGCAGCTTCGAGGGCTGCTAATGACAAACCAGAAGGATTATGATACAGTAGATGCCATAGTTTTTGTGAACACCTAGCAGATTGTCTCTAATTCGAATCGCGCGCTGCAAATGTCAAAAATGGTTTGATGGAAACCGTCGAGAGTTTGAGATGCTTGTTCAGGGGTGTTAGGTAATCCCTGTCCGCCGCCCCTTCGCACTGCGTCACTGCCGGACGGGCCGCCGCTAACAGCAAAGCTCCCCGAAGCTGGCTCCTTCGCTCAAGCACAAATTCGCAACCCCGCGGTCCAAGCATAATTTTTTCCTTCTCAAATCACCATGGCGGGCATTGGCGATGCCGGCATCGTGCAAAAGGTCGCCATACCCGGCGTGTGCCTGCTGATTGCCTTCCTGGGCTACTTTTCGCAGTACATCCTCCACGACGAGTTCCTCGAGCCGGGTCCGCCGTCGCGCACCGAGACCGTCGTCTTCAACGGCCTGCTGCTCACGCTCTGGCTGACCTACTTTCGCACCTGCGCCGTCGATCCCGGCCGATATACGTTTCCCGAAAAGGTCATCGAGGCCAAGGGCCGGTGGTGCAACAAGTGCGCCGCGCCCAAGCCCCCGCGCTCCCACCACTGCCGCCACTGCAAGCGCTGCATCCCGAAGATGGACCACCACTGCCCCTGGACGGGCAACTGCGTGTCCATGACGACGTTTCCGCACTTCCTCCGATTTCTCGTATACACAAACCTGTCGCTGCTCATGCTGGGCTACCTGCTGTTCCAGCGCGTCGCCAAGCTCTGGGAGGATCGCTTCCTGCCGTCGTATCTGGGACCGAGCGTCGGGACGCTGGTTTCGCTGTCGCTTGTTGGACTGGTGTACATGGTCACGTCGCTGGCCCTGTTCATCATGTTGGTGACGACTATTCGCAGCTGGATCTTCAACCAGACGATGATTGAGATGTGGGAGCAGGAGCGACACGAGGCGGTCGGCGCACGCGGCGGCCGAGATTGGTGGGATATTGTCGGACCCGACGGCGAGAAGATTCGCTTCGAGAAGATCGAGTTCCCATACGATATTGGCTTCTTTTCCAATATGTCGCAAGCCATGGGCACCAGCCTGTTCTTCCTCTGGCTGTTTCCGCTTGCCGGGCACCCGCGCATCTCGCCGGCCGGCAAAGGCGCGACGGGCTGGACATGGGAGGAGAACGGCTTCAACCGCAAAGAGGGCATGTGGCCGCCGCCCGACCCCGAAAAGATTCGTCGCGCCGCCCGGCAGGCTCCAGGCGCGAAGCGCGACTACGCAAACGAGCTGCGCGAGCTCGACCAGAGCCCCGAGGAGCGCAAGAAGGCGTTTCAGGCGCGGCAGGACAAGGATCTCAAGCGCCGGCGCAAGGCCCTCCTCGCTGAGCTCGAGGAGGAGCAGGGCGCCGAGGGCGTCGTCGTGGAGGACTACGAAGACGTGGATGAGTACTCCGACTACGAAGGCGACGAGGTGGACGACTGGGCCGACGGCGACGGGGAGAAGCTCGCCGACTTTGGTGTTGATGAGGACGAAGTCGACTACGACTACACGATGCAGCCCGACGAGGACGACGAGGACGTGCCGCTGGGCGAGCTGCTCCGGCGCAGAAAGGCGCAAAAGGCCGGCGACGACGATGAATAAGTGTATAAATAATTGCTTAAACAGGGCGAGGAGTGGAAATAAATTGTACAAAACCAGGCGTATAGAGGACCTACAAAATATAGGCGACGAGGATGAGCGGAGTTTTCAACGGCATGCGCATTTACATTCATATCAATACAGCATTCACCGTCAACAATGTTTACGCCGCGGATACGGAAAAGTGATGTGTCAATAAAACTGGCTAAATTTAATGAACTGCTCTTTACTATTTTCCATTCGTCTCTTTTGTCGTCACGAATCAGATATCGTCTGTCCAACGCATCACATTCCTTTGCTCGCTTTCCATCTATCAATTTCTTTCCCATTTTCCAACATCAACTTTTTTGTTTAAAAAAAAAGCCTTCTTTGCTGTCTACATAAAACAAAAGCGTTATCAATCATCAGGACATGGCAAGACAAAAGGAAGCACACCACCAAAATTCTTTCTTCTCACACTCTACCAATCGTCGTCTTGCTCACGCTTCTGCATGGCATTCTTCCTTGCCAGCAAGGCATCTGCCAGACTGCCGCCGAGACTGGGCGTCGGGGTGTTGCTGCGGCTCGTGTCGGATCCGCTGGCGCCGTTGAGGCTCATGCCGGAGTCGCGGTGGGCGGCGTCCAGCTTGCGAGCGGCGGCCGGTCGTTTCGCAGGCGGTGCGGGGGGTGCCGGCTTGGCCCTGACGGGCGGAGGCGGCGCAGAGGCTTGCTCTTCAACGTAGGCGGCTGGAACCCAAGCTTGACCACCAGCATTCTTTCCTAGCCACCACCCTATCTACTGTTAGTCTCTGTTCAAGGATTCATTTTCATCGTGGACTGGCTCACCATTGTTTTCTTTTTGGACAATCTCAATCAATTCACCAGCAGTAACCGTAAGCTCATTGTCTCTGCTGCCGGCAAAGTCGTAGAGAACCTTGGCCATAATCTTGGGCTTCGCCGGGGGTGCGGCAGGCGGGGGAGGAGGAGGTGCTCTTCCAGCACCGGAGCTGTTTCTCGTATGGCTGGGAAGAACCTGCTGGACGGCCGGTTGGGCGGCAGGTTGTCGGGCGACAGGCTGTCGAGCGACAGGTGTCGGCACAGCAGCGGCCGCCGGAGTGGAAGCGGCGGAGATGACAGAGGGAGGTTGGGGTACAGAGCGGCGGCCGGCCGAAGGAAGGGGCTGCGCTTTTCTGTTGGCCTGCAATCTTGAGGGACGTCCATTGGGGCCACCAGGACGGATAAGCTTGCCACGAGTGATGGGACGGGGAGGAACGGGCTTGCCCTTGGGTGTTGGCCGCGACACGGAATTGGGAGGCTCTCCCTGTGTTGTATGGATAGCACCACTCTTGTAAAAGTCGGCGCGCTGCTGAGAGTCCTTCACCACCTGGACTTGCTGCATCTTGTTGGGCTTTTTCGCGTACTCAATCGTCTGCGCAATCTTGAGGTTGAAACCACCAGGCATGACACGCTGCATCTGAGTGAATAGTTCAGTCTTCAGAATACAGTTCATCAGAGGATCAGGTTCTTGAGGAGAGCCAACACCGAGCGAGAACCAGTCATCGTGAGCAGTTGAGACACCGACGAACTTGATAGCACCAAGAGGAAATGCCTTCTCAACAATGACCTGAGGTTGCCCGCTCACAAACATCTGAGCGATAACGTAGAATTTGCTGTTGGTGACGATGATGGTGCGAGGGCTCGGCTTACTGGAACGACCAAACTTGGCCTCCAGAATCTCAGCACGGCAAGAAAAGACAGCTCGCTCATTTGTGCCAATGTTGGCGGCCTGGCGGATTTGCGCACCAGGACCGTTTGAAGCGTTGACGCCCAAGTAGTCTCCCAAGAAGCGACGTGAGCCGAGAATACTCATCCTGCGACGCTCCTTGCGACCCTGGAGGACGCGGTGACCCTGGTCTCGCAGCTGGAGGTACTCAGCGCCGGTTCTCTTCTTGCGCCATACGCGTTGAATACGAGTAGCACTCTCAGCGCGATATGCAAGGTACGCTCTCCACATTCTTTGAATACGGGTCGCCATGTTGTGCCAGTATCGGTCTCGCATGTGCTCAAGAGCGAACAGCGTCTCGGGCGCCTTGATGAAAGCCTTGGTGACACCCATCTGCCATTCCTCCTTGGGAATGCTGGTATCCTTGAGAATCTGCTTCACAGCATCCTCATACGACCCCTGCCAGGTGTACTCACCAGCGTAGGAGGTAGCAGGAGATAGCAGGAAGAAGCGATCAACAAACTTGTCGAAAGACTGACGGTAGGCAAAACCGGCACGACGAATACGGACGTTTTCTTGTAGACCGAGGTATTTAATTTGGTGAAGGACATTGGGGCTGTTGTATTCGGTTGGTGACTTGTTCTCGTTGGGCTTGATCGTTCGGATGTAGGAAGGTTGGCATTTCATGAGGGTTTCGACGAGCGCGTTGGCCGAAGTGCGGATTCTGTCACCAGCAGAAGGAGGCTGCTTGCGGTTATCCTGGTCAACCTGCTGGGGGAAGAGAGAGTGGATAAACTGGTTACCGCTATTCTGGAACAGGTTCAGCAGACCCTTGAGCAGTTGGTCCTTGTTCTTGTCTGTGATACCGTCCACAGTATAAGCGACATCACCGGCGTAATGCTTAATGATGAAGTTGCCCTGCCTAGGTGTCAAATGAGCGTGCGACATGCCGTTAATGCTGGTCATGAAGGTGCGATCGCAAGCAGCGGGGTCGGCGTGCGCAGTCTTGGTGGCATCTTTCATCGCAGAGAAGATACCAGGAGGGCGGACCTGTTCAATCAGGTCGCACACGACCTTGTTGTCGAAATACTGAATAGGTGTCCACTGAATCTTCTCGCGAGCGTACTCCTCCTGTTCCGTCTTCAAGGTAAGCTGAATAAAAATTTGCTGGAGCTTTTCGTTGACGTAGTTGATGCACAGCTGTTCGAAGCTGTTCTTCTCGAAAATTTCGAAACCATAAATATCCAGAATACCGATGGCATTGGCGGTAGCTTGCTGAGACTTGAGTGACTTGTTGATGCGAGCAACAATCCAGTCGAAGAGGTTGTTGTATAGAGCCATGGCCAGACCATCACGGGTAGCGGTGGCTTGCGCAGGGTTGGCGGGAGACTCGATAATCTCGCCGTTGCGAGGAGTGAGGATGCGAATGGTAATACCTTTGATCAGTTGCTCCGGGGTTGTTTCAAGCAGGTAGGCAGCAAAGTCGACAACAGACGAATCGCGCACCTCAGCATAGCCGTTCTGATCTTCCTGGAACGTGATGTTGCCAACCCAGAGGATGGTGGCCAACACGCGGAAGACCTCATCTTGCTCTGCCTGCGAGAGGCCAATAACCTTCATGGCGTTGAGAGTATCTTGGAATTCGGCGAGATCGTCAATGCCATCGACATCGAAGCATTTAGAGCGGCTGGTATAGAGGTAGGTCTCGGGCTTTTGAATGCCGTAGAGCTCTTGGTACTGACGGGAGGCGCCCTTGGTGAATTGGTAAAAGATGTGAAAGTTTCGCTCGTTGGTAATTTGACCGACGACTCGGGACTTTTCGAGTAGGTAATTGGTGATGTCGGCACCCACAGGCTCGCCAGTGGAGTTGAAGTAGATCTGGAGGTACTTGCCGAATCGCGACGAGTTATTGTTTCGCAGTGTCTTGGCGTTACCGAAAGATTCGAGCAAAGGATTGGTAGCCAGTACCATGTCCTTGATCTTTTGAATATCACCCGACTGCCCGCCAGAGACGTTGGCAATGTACTGCATGATGCGCTTGGCGGCTTCCGTCTTTCCGGCACCAGATTCACCAGAGATGATGACACACTGGTTCTCGTGGTACGCCTTCATGTTGTAGTAGGCAGATTCGGCAATGGCGAAGACATGCGGCGGCATCTCTAAACGGTTCTTGCCGCGGTAACTGTCGAGGACCTGCTCGGTATAGATGCCCAGGTCGCGAAAGGGATTGACGGAGACCAGCACATGGCCAATGTATGTATAAATCTCGGCGCCCTCGAATCGCTTCTTGAGGTTATCGTTGATGGCCTCGTTGGAGACTTTGCTGAGCAGGGTCAGGTCGGACACACCAATCTCCTTCTTCTTGGTGGTGTCAAAGGTGGCCTTCTTCGGTTTGGCGCTGCCACCGCCCGACGCGGCCTGCTGAGCATTGCGGGCGGACTTGTCCTTGGGACGCCGTGAGATACCCTGCGACCCGGGACGTTAGCGATAATCCGGAGCGCGCGAGAGCGCATGTGCGCATGCGCCGGCCGCGGGGGAGTGGGAGCCTACCATTGTGAACGAGGTGACACTGAGGGAAGAAGGGAGAGAGAAAGGAGAGGGGAGGAGAGCTGCGAATAGAAGCCGCTATACCACAACCATGCAACAATGGGTTGATTATGGGCGCATTCAGAGAAAGGGCACGACTTTACAGGCAGAAAATGAAGAAGGAAGAAATTACGCAAGTCGCTGAAAAGCAAGTTGGTGGGCTTGGAGGAGGCGGGCGGAAATCAATCGGGGTGCCTGGCTACGGTGACGAAAGGCTGGCCGCGCCACAAAGACCTTTTCCCGCCACAGCACCGCCTCAAAGTGGCGCTAACTAGCCATGAGCTGACGCAACAAGGATGGAGCATGCGGGCAGACGTCATGGAGACGGATTTGTATTTAAACATTGTGATTTCTTGATGAATCTTGATCGTTTACATTACTTTCTGACGCGCTTTATTCAAGCTGTCTGATGGAAAACAAGTCGTTTGGTGAACAGTGGCTGTTGCACTGTGGCTGAAGCTGCAGTTGCACTGGAGTTCTGCGCCGCCAAAACTAAAGACTTGATGGAGGCACATCCAGATAATGGCTGTCGGATTTTTCTAGAATTATGCGATATATTTTCAGACGTTGCGAAGATTCGCGACTTTCCCTCACAATGGGGAATGATGAGTGATGTTCCAATTCGCCTGGGTGCTGTTTGTTGCAGCTTCTGTAGCAATCCCCGCGACGACGTATCACCATGTTTCAGCAACAACGCCAAGTATAGGTATATATATGGCTCTGCAGAGATTGCCATTCCACGTCCATCATCATGCCCTAACCCAGGACGTCTTCGTCTGTTATGCATTCATGGGCTGAGTGATTAACCCCACTAACGGTCAGGTAGCATGTCACGCTTCAGTGGCCCAGCAGCACCATCACCTCTGTCGCAGACCGCTGTAACCACTGTAGCGTGTTGCAAGCTTCGTTGCGGGGTAGCCCATCGTCCATGCCATCGCCGTGGTGGGGTAGTTTGGTAGCTGGCCCAGCTGGCCAGGACAAGAGGTACCTCAGGTACCCGCAAGGCCCCCGCCATGTACTTGCGGTAAACCCTCAGCTCTCCTTGTACCCTTTGTCTGGCGCCCGCCTGCCCACTAACTGCTGCACCGGGCGGGCGCTGCAGCCTCAACTAATGCGCCTTCATGCGCCTTCATGCACGCTTCTGCAACTCCCAGCCAGCTCGTTGCTGGGCTGTCTCAATGATACATTAAATACCATAAACACCCCCGCCTCTGGTGCTGCCCTTTTTGCTTCATCACAGAGCAGATCCAGCAATCTTTTCCCGCTGCCCAGTCTTCCTGCCTTGCTTTCTTCCCTCGGACACCTTGATACTGAGGCACAGACAGCGAGTACAAGTCCTGTACAACCTGCCCACCCCGCCACGCTGGTACATCGCAAGTATACCGCAAGTAGCTCTACCTCGATCCGGCGGCCGCCCACCAGTGCCTGGAAGCTTGTGACTACAAAACCGCACTTACACCACTGTTTGCCACTTTCGCATCTACAACTCTCTACAACCATCTCGACCTATTCTTTTTCATCTTCACAATGGCCGACAACGAGCAGAACCAGGGCGCCGCCCAATCCATCGACGATGCGCCCATCTCGCCCATCGAGCGCAAGAACTCGCTCGAGAACCACCTGCAGCATCGCCCCGATCGTGCTGCCTTGGTAGACAGTATGTCGGAACATTTCCCAACTCGGCTTTCCGTTTGCCTCACAATTGAGATACACAGCATTTCGCTATGCAAGCCCAGAAAGGGAAATAGACTAACCTATCATCTGTCATTTTATAGAGAACATCTTGCCTGCATCCAGCGCTGCACCAGGGCTCCTCTCACAACAGAAGGAAGTAAGTACGACTTGACACGGCAAAGAACGGCAACCCGCGGCATCGAATCCTTATCAAGCATCATATGCATGCGCGAGCAACTGCGGAGATGATATTCTCTCTTCCATGTTTGTGGCGCATGTAGTGGATGGAGGACACTACCACGCCGCGGAGGGCGCGCACGCAAAGATACACCAAGCTGACTTTTTTGTGCAACACAGCTCCAGAAGCACATGCTTGAGGACAAGCTCAAGGACAAGATTTCGAACCGACCTGCCCCCGAGACCCTCGTCAAGGACGGTGTCCTGCGTGAGGACCCTCGCACAGCGGAGCAACGCTACGAAGAAGCTATCGAGGAAGAATATGCTAAGCGTGAGGGCGGTGCTTAGACAATAATACGGACTGAGATTTTGGCTCATTTAAGCTTGCGTTAGGTAAACACACGGGGCTGAGATGTGTAGTTTCGAATTGAGACAACAAACAGTAATGCTGACGAGAATTCTCCGCTCATATGCAGCTAAATAAAATAATAATAAAAAGAAATGTCAACGCAATCTCGCACACCTGATAAGACGGTAGAAATCATGTGTAACATTGATGCAAGAAAGATTGCATGCATGCACATGTCATGCAGCCACATCACTCCCTGATAGTAATCACTACATCCGTCTGGCTCGCTGGCAGACGAGACAGCGGGGGCTCAAGTAACACAGCTTGCATCCCCACGGCTTAGGCATTTCTTTGATACATTCTGCCAAAAAACTGCTGTCGGAGCTCCCGAGATCTTTGATTCTCATGGTGCTGGGCTCGAGCGTCAAGCCGCGTCGCCTAGCTGCAGGACGAGGAATGCCTGAGGGAACAAAGAAAGCGCCCATTTTATGAGTGAGCCTGAAACCAAAGGGGGTTCCTGCCTAATTTGATCGCGAAACTTTTTATCTACATTTTCATTCGTCAATGGCCACTGCTAGCACCTTCGCGAATCGGACCACTTGGAATGGCGCCCTTTGAGCCGGCGAGGGGTGGCACACGACGGCGGCTGGCGCCGGCGTTTGAGGGTAACACAAGTCACATTTCTTTCTTTGAGGGATATAGTACATCTATATTGGTCGAGACCGTGTAACCTGACTATACTGTTCTATGAGCTGTCAAATTGCGCAGGGATTATGTGTAGAACGCTGACGGTATTGAGGTAAAATGGTCAAGTCCGAATCAAATTTAAACAATGTCTTATTTTCGCATTGAAATATGAAATTCCATTGGGATATTGTCTATGGCAATTTTGTGTTTTGACTGAGAGACGAAAGAAATGCTGCCCCGAGGCTTCGCTAATAATATATAAATCCCAACAAAGGAAGTAAAAGAAATGCAACGCTCCATCCATGATCTTGACTCATCCAGTCATCATAATTATGCAATAAAGGATCTTTTTGATGTATAGTATAAGAAAGCTCTTCTACTAATGGTAGTAGTTTCGGTGCGAGTAGCCAGGTCGAGGGCTGCTCCCCGACGATCCTGAGTAGTGTCCGTTGCTGACTTTCACACTAGAAGGGGGAGCACAAGTGGAATAGTGCGCTGTAGAATGGTTAGCCAACAGTATTGAAACTCATATATACTCAGTAGGAAACGTACGTGATGCACTCCCGGAACGGGAAGAGACGGACGAGCTTGAGCTTGCAACGCTGTAGTAGCCGGAGCCGCCAGAGCTGCCTCGGCTTGAGGAAGATGACGAGCTTGATGCATATGACATGTTTAATATTGGTGCAAGTATATGCTGATATTTGGTATTGGTAGATATAGATGCTGAGAAAAGTATCTCCAGGTGAGTGATGACTGAATCGAAGAAGGATGATTTGAATGGATTGAAGTCCTCATCTTTGAGGGAGACAAGGTGTCTATAAGTACTAGATGAACTCTATGGGAAGAAACAGGTTTGACCGGGGGTGAGGATAAGAGAAATCTAAGAAAATGTGTGACACGGTGTGAAGCGCCAAAGAGCACTGCCGTCCGATGCCATGGCGCCCCTCTGGGAATCCCGGACGAACCAGTCCTCCAGGCATCACAGGCAGCAAAGTATCCAATCGAAAGGCAGCAGTGCCGCAAGGTGCTCACAAAGCCTCAAAAACTCCCTGGTCAACTAGGCCACAAGATCAAAAAAGCATGGGTGACTCAGGCCTTTGGAAAACGGTTACTCGGCCGCGCCGCTCCGTGTAAGAGAGGAGGGGCGTGTGTGGTTCACCACCGAGTCCATTCCCCCCCGGGAGGTGGAGAGAGCTCCACTGATAGAAGGGTAATAAAGCAAAAAAAGAGAATTGGCCAACAATCGTGAAGGGAAAAAAGAGAAAAAGTAAGGCAAACAGCACAAATGTTTTGGTTGGTTCAAGATGGAGCCTGGGCTAGTGGTGGTGCTGCCTCTTTGCGGTTCCCAACGTGACTCACGTTAGCTCGGTGCACTGCGCCCATGGTGCACTGGGGGGAATTTGACAGACAGGGAAGTTATGGGTCTGGGCAAGGGTAATGAACATGCAAATGGCCGAGCAAAGTACACTTTACAATTCTAAAAAGTAACAAAGTGGCCGGCAAAATGACAGAGTAAGAGACAACAACGTGAATGTGGCAGGGGCCACAATGGGGGAAATGGATACCATCGCCAGGCAGTTGAGGCGAGTGCCTAAACTTGTGGACCGGCAAACCCTCTAACGCTTCTGCAAGGCTATGTAATTTTCCAGTTTTAGGCTTGGTCCCCAAAATTCCCCAGCTAACTAGGCAAAAGAGGGGACCGGGAGCGCAAGGCTCAATCGTCGATACGAGAAAGCACAACAAATGTGCTGGGGGGCAATGCTTGTCCAGAGAACCGCAGAGAAAACCAGGGAAAAGGAAACAGACAGAGCTATCTGGAAACGGAGGACAAACGACTGGCCATGACTCAAAAGGCGACAATAAACTGACGTAGAACCCTTTGGCTCAGCCTTTGTTCATCCCATCCTCGTCCTTCGAAACTCGCCTCGTTTTCCCCTGCAGTCATACAGCTTTGCTGCAAGCAGCCTCGGGCCCTGGATCCTCTAGCCTCGCCCTGCTGCAAGCCCGCGCGCACCCACACCACCACCACCATCAAACACAAGGAGCCGGGGCGGCGGCGTGCAGCACTGCCCTGGTCACGGCCGTCCATTTTTTTTTGACCATTTTGCACCTGTAAAACGTCGTTTTAATAGTTGGTGCGTACATAGAAGACCCGGCTCCTTGGGCCTCTTTGGCAGCCGCTTCGCCTCCTCCCCGGTGAGAGATGAGGCGGCCTGCGGTCCAGCTACTAGCACCATGCACTAACACTGGCCGCTGGGTCACAGAGCTTGCCAACGTGACCTCTTTCTTCGACCTTATCTCTGACTTATTCCAACGTCACTGCCTTGATTTTCGCAACATGTCCGTGTCCGTTTCGTCATACCGCCCGGGTGATTGCAGCTACGATGATGCGGTTCGTTTTCTTGTCTCTCCCGACAACTCTACGAGTGCGACGACAGATTTGCCGTGAGCGCTTACGTACATTTTTGTGAAACCAACATGTCGTGAATTCCCTCGTTGCTTACGAGCCTACCGTTTTTTGCTTCTGCAAGCCCATTGTCTTTCGACGGCGGTGGAGGAGGGGGCGGGATTTCAGGATGGTGGTGGTGGCTTGCAGTCTTAGTTCGGCAGCCCTACCTGATACGCAAAGCCCGCCCCAACAGTGATGCAAGGGCTGGCTGTCGATCAATAAATGCAGGGCTTGCCTCATTGTTATCCAGCGGCAGCGTGACATGACAGAAAAGCAAAACGGGTGGTGTGCTTTTTTTTTTCGCCCGAGAGGAGAGAGGAAACGGGACAGAGAAACGGGAGACCAGAAGCAGTGTGGCCCGCATATGGTCAGTTGTCACCTACATTGTGTATACTCGTACACGCAGGAACCGACGAACCGGCCCTACCGACGCCAAAATGTCTCTGTAGCTTGTTACACAGCGTGCAGGACAAAAGACACATCCAGCCAGTCATTCGCCTTTGTGTTCCTCGGTGGTGGTGTCACTGCATATGTGACCCCCCTCTTCTCCCGCTGCTCCCACCCTCCCGCATCTTAGACAAATATTACACGCGCGCAGATACATATGCAGCCGCAAGCATATGTGCATGCACGGTGCCAGAAATGTGATGTATCAAGGCGTTCGAGGCGAACCTCAAACGCTGGCGTTCAGGCTACGAGGAAAGCAGTGCATGCAGTTTGCTGAGGGATTTTTTTTTCTCCTCGTCCACGATTGTGCCGTGCCACATGACGAAGCAGCACTATTTTTCGGTTTTGGTTTTTTGCACATGGATGACGACGGGTTTGTCGAGTTGCGGGCGAGGCGCAGCCCCGATCTGAGGCGCTGCACTGCCGGGCGTAGACACGCCCTACCTGGACACGCCGCCTCTGACGCAATGGTTGGGAGCAACGAGCTGAAAAATTAAGAAAACCGAAAAATTAAGAAAAAGCAATTGCAATTGCTAAGCAAGAGAGTAAACATGGCATGAAATTAGATTGGTATAGAAAATAAATAGAGACATGCTGTGAATTCCTTTCCGTTCTCACCTCCACCCACTGGCCGTCAACCATCCCTTCATTATTTCCTAAGCTTCCACTACCCGAAACATAGGTCAGTCTCTAATCCATCCATGACTAGCCGATTTCAATGCTATGCATCTGCTAATGACTCTGCGGAGCGCAGCTGGGACTGCTAAATCTGCTTCCCAGTTGTCAAGTTTTTCAAAAGTACAGGCCTGCTCCTTTGAGTGCCGAACTTTGGGGTGAATGCGCCACGCGAGTGTATCAATCTGAATGTAGTTCAGGCGACAGCATGCCGCTGCCAGATTGTGCAGGACAAAGCACAGATTCCAAGCTTGCATAGGAGTAATCGATGCATGGGACTTGACATTGATTGGCACCTCGAGCCGCAGCGCTTCCAAGTTCGGCATGCCGCCGAGCATCCCACACAGCCGGGGAAACCCTTCGCCCGCATTGCCTTCTTCTCTCAACCAATCATCGTAAACGGTGATACTGAGCTGCTTGATGCGACTAGTCGTCGATAAAAATGTATACTGATCAGAAAAACGTCCGAGTGGGATCCGGGCGCATGTGACGTTATCGAACACGTGCTTCATATGATGAAGCGTGTCTTCTCGGTAGAAACGGACTAACAGTGTGGAAAGACGATCCCCAGTTGAGGGGAACAGATTGGGGAAAACTTCAGCAAAGTGCTTTTGAACGGGGGAAATGGTCAGACACTCCAGGGACGGCGTAGCATCAGGCGCAAGCACATCCAAGGGTGTAATGAAGTCAATTTCGCTGCAGGGGAATGTCAGGAAACGAAAAAGACGTGTGATGGTAAAAGAAAGCGCGAAAAATATAACGGCACTTACTCATCGTAAAAATCTATATCCTCCAAGTAAGAGGTATCTGTCAACTTTGACAGTGTTGAGAGGAGTGGAAATTCAATTGGTTCTTCAAGGTGCAGAGAACAAAGTTTGAGTCTTGTGTTTGAACTTTGGGAATATTCATTACACACGTCGTAAAAGAAATCAAGATCAGGAATTCCGCTGTAGTCGTCACGGCCAACAGCATGTCGGGTGAGATGTCCGATGGAAAGGCACAGATGTTCCATGGCGGGATTTTGGAGCAACACTTTCACAATCCATGTACGCCAGTATTCGAGTTGACCAAAAATATTGCAAATAGTAAGACGCGTCAAGTTGTTCAAGGGTGGGAGAATGCAGCAAGGGCGACCGAACCACAATTCATCGAATCTATCAGAATATACCCGGTCGGGGTTTTCCATACGGAGCAAACCGAATTCGATGTTTTTCGTGAAGCTTAAAGTAAGGCTTTTCAGTTTTGATGCGCAAGAAAGCGTCGACATAATTTGATCGGTCGGGTCAAGGCCGCTGGCACTGCACAGAACGGATTAATGTATTGACGCGACGTCTTTGGGTGAGTTTCTCATACTCAACGCTTTCCAGATGAGGAAGCTTCTCTATTACATCCGAGAGCTCACTTGCCCATTGTGGAAACGAGCGATCACCACCCTCGTCGTAGATGTCATCAATTCTGTGAATGAGATTCATGGTATGCCGCAGGTTCGGAGACTGTAAGAGAGCGGCTCGCTTGGCACTGTCCGTGAAGCAGTGAATATTGTCGTCAACAAGCTCAAGCGATCGCCAGAGTCGCCGAGAAAAGACTTGATTGAACTTTCGGTCGACGAGGCAAAGATTGTAAAGCAGTTTCCGGTTATGCACCTGTAAAGTCAAGAGTTGTATGCATTAGCGCTGTCGATACCGACTGGAAAGACACATCCGCATGACTTGCATGTTCGCTCAGTAGATAGAGGACATCGAGATTCTGGCACAGGCTCACAGGGGTCATGTTTGTGAGTTGACGAAGGTGAAGACGGTGAATTGGATAATCACGATTGAAGAAAATGAAGGCGAAAGGGAAGAAGAAAAGGGTTCCTGTCGGCTTGTCTGTTAATACGGCTGAAGGCCGCTCGCAAACTGGGGACTGCGAGGCGCAGCCAGCAGAGTCGTAGCAAATGGGCGAACAGCAAGCGACGCGGCTCTTTTGAGAATCGTGCGTGCCGTTAGCCTGTTAGCGGTCTGCAAAACTGTGAATGTCGGTGCTTTTGCTGCGGCCATACACTGGATCAATAGTTGGGAGAAGATTGGCTTTGAAAAGCTGGCAAATACATGAGCTAATTAGTGAGGATTCGGCGATAAGAAGCATGAAAGAACCACAACACCAAAAGGCGGACGAGGGGGGATGAAGTTGTCGCCCAACAGAAAATATAGAGTTTAAATTATATAAATATATCGTTGCGTATGTCGGTTGTGAAGCAGTTGCCTGTATCTCATTTTTTGACAATGCCAACGACAAGACGGCGACCGCCACTGGGCGCCACCCCCGCTACAACCAGCAACCAAAGCCTGGCGGGCCTCCTCCTCCGCACAGAAGCGGGGGTCAGCGCTTGCTCGCTGCAACAACCAGGCTGTTGTGGGTTTGGCTACGGTAGGTAGGTAGCTTTTGGGGCCATGTGGCCTGCCCATCTCCGCCGCCACGTCGACATTCTTCTTCTCTCCTCAACCACACCATCACACAACAAAATCACAAAATCATGAAGACCACCGCCGTTCTCTCCGCCATTGCAGTCATGGCCGCCACCGCCGTCGCGGCCAGCGAGCTCAAGATTGACGTCACCCACAAGGTCGAGTGCGAGCGCAAGACCAAGAAGGGCGACAAGGTCTCGATGCACTACCGCGGCACCCTCGAGGCCGACGGTTCGCAGTTTGATGCCAGTGCGTTTCCCCCCCCTCCACAGAGGCTTGCGCAGAGCTTGCGTAGAGCTTGCGCAGAGCTCGCGCAGACTTGCGTCCGCTGCTGCGGGTAATGCCAATTGAAAGGAAAATTGTGGCTAACCATTGTCGCAGGCTACGACCGCGGTAGCCCTCTCGAATTCACCGTCGGTTCTGGTCAGGTCATCAAGGGGCAAGTTCATCCACGGAAGCGGCTTCCTGCGTACATAAACTAACCATTTTACTTTGCAGCTGGGACCAAGGTCTTCTGGACATGTGCATTGGCGAGAAGCGGTATGTCGACCTGCCACCCCCCTCCGCTCTGATCAACCAGAGGCGCGCGCAAGCTTGCTAACTTTTGACCGACAGCACTCTCACCATCCCCCCTGAGTACGGATACGGCGACCGTGGCATTGGCCCCATCCCCGGCGGTGCCACCCTCGGTACGTTCTCCCGTCAGCTATCGATATACAGCCAGATGCTTCCAAACGTCCCCCGAACCTGCGCTAACCAGAGAATCCCCCAGTCTTCGAGACCGAGCTCGTTGGCATTGCCGGCGTCGACGCCCCCAAGGTAAATCCCGTCGATGTCATTCGTCAAATACTCGTTGGGCGCAATTCGCTAACATGAGTCCTTTCTTTTCTTGTGCTCGTCCAGCACAAGGAGGAGCTGTAAATTATATCCAATTGCACAGCGAAGCGATGACGATTTTTATTACATGATCCAATATTGAAGAAGAAAAATCCTTCAAATGCGAACCTTTTATAATCGTATATAGACAGTGAAAATGGAAAACTGTTCTTTGGCATGCTCAGAATCGCACCTGGACCCTTGCATCGGGCTGTGCCCCACCGCCAGATCGTCACCGACATTGTCTTAGATTGTGAAGAAACATTGAAAACAGGATGGGTATTTCTATATGTTGTATGGTTCGTTAAATGCTGATTTATCCAAAACAGAGCTTCTTCTGCCGCGGATCCTTGCTGCTCGCGTTGCTACCAGCGGCCCTCTTCTTCTCCGGAGGCCCTTGTGGCCGTTTCGACACGGCGTCCGGCGCTGCACTGCTGCTGCCCGCCCCGCCGTCTGCCTGCACAGCGTCGCGGATAGTCTGCCTCGAAAGGCACAGATCAATATGCTCGTTGAACTGCCGCTCATTCGCCGCCTGCGGGCGCATACAGATCGGGCAATCCCACCACTCTTCCTCTGGAGCCTCTTGCCTTTTCGGGTTCGGTACAATTTCCTTGCCATGCCGTCGCGGGCCCTCCTCGCCATGGTCGTCCTCGCCGCTCTCATTGTCATCGTCTCGGTCCTCGGCAGCGTTTTCGAACCCAACTTCAGCACCGGCCAGAAAATCGGTCGCTTTACGCTTGACCTGCGCCGAATCTGCGAGCGTGCCTTCGTCTGCACGCCTTGTTTTGAAGCCGAAGAATGCCATGGTGTCTGGTTTTTTTGTGCTCACGAGATGAGTGCAGCGTAAGCCCATCAACCGCAGCTTCATGCCCGGAATCTCCTGCTCCAGCTTCGCGAGCATTGGGAGCGAGAAGTTGTATAGGTCATCCGCAAGATAAATTGCCCGTGGAGTGACTACTTGACGAGTGAACACCTCGAAAGTGTGCAGCTTGATTTTGATGCACAGGGTGCGACCTTTGCACTCTGCCCGCTTCATATCCCGTTCCAATTCTACCGCTGTCGAACGGAGTTTCTCCCGAAGCCCTACCGGATTAGACATTTCGCGAAAGGTGCTCTCTGTGCCGACGCTCTTGCGCTCGTATTCTTCAGCAGGCTGGATTCTGGTGCGCCCTAAGCCCAGATAGCATCCCATGAGAAACTCAAACGTCTTGTCGCCAAATAGCCGATGGAGATACTGTCTGTGCTCGTAAATGTCGCCGCAAGTTTTGATGCCCACTTCGAGAAGCTCGCGCTCCAGAACGCGACCGACGCCAGGAACCTTGCGCGTAGGCAGGTCGCGCATAAAGGCCACAATCTCGTTTCTCTCCCGGGGCAAGACGTATTGGCCGTTGGGTTTGTTCAAGTTGGAGCAAATTTTGGCCAATCTCGAATTGGCCGCGATGCCCGCCGACACGGTAATGTTTGTCTTTTCGTGCACTTCCTTGCGCAGCTGCTCCACCACATCTGGCGCGCTCATATCATGAGCGGCGCAGTATTCGGTGATGTTGAGGTATGCTTCGTCGATGCTCGCGCTCTCGAATCGTGGATCGTAATCGGCCAGCACCTCGCGCACTTCTTTGCCCTTGGCGGTGTATTTTTCGAAATTGGGTTTGAGCAGGACGAGTTGCGGGCAGAGCTTCTTTGCGACAAAACCCGCCATGCCAGACCGACAACCGAACTCCCGCGCCAGGTAGTTGCACGTCGTAAGCACGCCGCCACCGACAGCAAATGGTACGTCTTTGAGTTCGGGTCGGTCGAGCAGCTCCACGGCGGCATAAAAGGCGTCGCAATCGATATGAATAATGTGCTGCGTCAAGTCGCGCGACACCTCGAGTTCGGCAATGAGGCGATCAGCACTCAAGCGTTCATGGGTCAAGTCAAGCTTATCAAGCTCCTTTTTACGACGCAAAATGCGTTCAATCTTTTGCGTCAGAACTTTATCTCGCTCTTCTTCTCGATTGAAAAATTTAGACCCTTTGGATGCATTATAAATGATTTCTGATACCTAACGAAGTGGTGAGGATGCGGTTTTTGGGTGATGGGCGGGGCATAATCCTACCTTACTCTGGTCAACAGAGTCTTGCCCTGCTTTCGTCAACGATGGACCGAGAAGGTGATATTTCAGCGTCTTGAATTCGTCGTCGTCTTGGGACACGCCCAGAGCCTCCGCCACCTTGGCGTCGTCCACTTCGCCCGCCTCATTCAGTACATCCTCAACCATGTTGTCTCTCGGAAGTTCCTCTGGCGACGTCATTGCGAGTATGATTTCTGAGAGCCAGCGCACAAAACGTCTCTATAATCGCAATGCATCTTTCTCCGCCGCCTATCCGTGGATTCTGAGCCGGCAACACGTCAAGATGAAGATTAGGCTGAGCTGACCTTCAGAGGCTCCACGATAAACACGCGCTGTCACGTGCACAGCCTCTTTACTGTCTTTGGCTGTCTGTCCATGTGATGCACTAAAAGTCAGTGCTAACAGAATTGCTAACAGCACTGGGAGCACTGTAAAACTACTGGGCTACAGCGGTGGGACCCCCAGAACGGACCCCACTAACAGCCTGGGGTCTCTTTGGACTGCCTGGCCTCACGTCTCTCTCATTGGCCCGAATGACCCCTCCAAGATGCATTTAAGCGCCCAGGTCGACGCCAGTGCGGGCGGGCAGCTGTGACATTGTTGTACATATAAATTGAGTGCCGGCCTTTAAATAAAGAGTGACGATTGTTTTCCGGCGGTGACACGAAAAGAATTCAGAGCTCCTGAAACTGCGTGACGTCGCGCCTCTCCCGATTCCATCTTGAAGCACGCATCTACTCGCGCCATCGCGCTGTCGCTGTCACCAGTTAGCTTGCGCATTTAAACCTGACAGAAATAAGGTGACTGAGCGGTCGCAAGCATGGCTGCCAGAGAAGGAGAAGAGAGTGTAGCTACTCTGTACGTTACCGCTCCTCGCAAGAATGCAATCGCTAACAAGACGGTTCTAGCTTTGGTGACATTCACTACTTTTACGGCGGCGAGGAAGTAAAGCCGCGACACCATCGATTCGACAAAGGATCTTATGTGTATTTGTTTGAGAATGCCAGCGAGCGCCGTTGTCGCATTGAAATTGCCAACCACCCTGGCACCGAGGACCAAGACGCCTTTGACGGCTGTGAGTCGCTACTTACCACCCGCGAAACCGGCGACAAATCGCTGACCGATTTTTGAAAATTAGTTTTGGACCAAACGCACGTCAGGTACTCTTACAAGCAGCACTGCATGGTGTCTTTGACGGTCGCCGACAGCGTCCATCAAGGCGAATGGCACCTGCCCACCTTCGATCCGCGAAACGAGAACAAATACCACTACAAACTTCATTCTCTCGATATCTATTTCTGGACCGACAAGGATGCTCTGCAATTCATCAACGGAGTCCAGAGGGTCCTGCCGCCGGCGCAAGTCCAAGTCCTTGATGAGCCTGCTGTTCTCCAGCCCGGCGCTGTGAGCGCCGTTGTCCAGAACCTTGAGAATGTCGCCATTTCAGATCCCCAGTACGCAGACCGCCGGACTTCAGCAACATCTATCCAGCAGGGTGGTGCGGCCCTGCCGTCAAGTGCAGGCACGGGCTTGTCCATGGACAACCTGCCACCGCCGCCGCCGATGCCACAGCACATGCAAGCGCAACAACAGCAAGCCAAGGCTCCGGCCGCTTTTGTTCCTATGGCATATAATCCAGCTGCGCCAGTAGCTCCAGAGACGATTACGCACCGTGAGAAGACTCCCCCGCCAGACGAGGACCCTCTCAACCCTCTTGCCGTTGCCGTCGCGTATGACTACCAAGGACAGCCTTTCACGCCAGCCTACCATCACTCTCAATTCCCTCCTGGAATCGCCAGCCCCGGATTCGCACCCGGCGGTATGACAAGTCCGCGTATGATGCCACCATCGTTTGGCGGTCATCCCCAGCAACCGGGTATCCAAAGAGCGCAGACTATGCCGGCCGCCGGGCTGGCGTCGCCCGGCCTGAACGGCACGTTTGGCGCCAACATCCCCGGGCCACCCAGCTTTGCTCCTCCTCCTACGGCCTCTCATGCGCAGGCGCAACCACAGGCACAGCCGCAAACGCACTCAACACCTCCGGCCGCCAATGCGACGGCCTCGCCCCCGCCGCTGGGCGGCTACTCCAACTATAGCTACAACAACCCGACGGCAGCGCAGAACGGGGGCTTGGATTATTCAATTCATCAGCAGGTGTATCGCCCTACAGAGGTGGAGATGAGCGCCAAGCTGCAGCCATATCAGCCGAAGAAGGAGGTCAAAGGCAGACTGGAGGAGAATGCGGGGAAGTTGGAGAGGGGCGTATCAGGGATGCTGAAGAAATTCGAAAAGAAATTTGGATAGTATTGAAGTTGACAAATGAACAAATTACCTCAACCTAGTCTCTTTCGCAGTGTCGGAAGATTTGGAAGCATTCTTGGCGTGTTAGGTAGGATGTTTGCTCAGCCACTGCCTAGCTCAACGGTGGCTGGTTGGGTCCATGTTAGTGACAAATTAACAGTCCAACCAAGGATGCCGTGCAACAAAACTTGGTGATTGAGGACTAGGCAATTCCAAAGCAAGGATAGTTTAGAGAGAATTCATCGAAGCTTGAATGGGTAATGAAAGTCTGCCTTTCGCATAATTAATTAGCCCAACGTCGATGGCGCGACTGGTCTCTCCAGGCCCGGCCCGCGACCTGCATGTGTTCGCCGCTAACGTATGCATCCGTTACAAGACTACCACGCCGTTGGCCGCATATTCCTTTAGAAAACATACTCTCTTAGCGCTCTCGAGGTGTATTCTTTTTGCCCACCGTTTTTAGGTACGGCTTCCGAGAGGCCGTGAGGCCGTGCTGGCCCAGTAGCTACAAAACGGCTCCAGCGGACGCATACTCAGCCTCAGTGGACACTACCGCCATGGCCAGCCTTGTTAAGAGACCCCTGGCGCTTGCGGTGTGCAACATTGGCTAGCGAACGTTTGTCATTTCATCAACATCTTACGACGATTCTAATCCCTCTTCGACATCATCCGCACGGGATTGAGACCACCATGGTTCTTTGAAGCAAGCTCTGAGCACTGGGACCTACGATTGCCGAACCAGCATGCATCTTCCGCAGCACTCCGCCCGTCGGGCAGAGGCTGACGCGGACGAAATCCTCCAAACGAGGACAATCGCTCGACGGAGTGTACCCAACGCCGTGGTATGTACTTTATTCATCCCATTGCGAGTGCCGTCTGCGAAGACAGTATCGGACGGCTCGTAATGGCCGGTATAAGAATCCAGGCAAACTGACCGAATGCATAGCTTGGGCTGATCGGCTTCTTCGCTGTCTTCTTCGCCATCGCCGCTTTGATCTTCATATCGAAATGGAAAGCCAAGCTGCAATTACGTCACAAATCACGCACGCAAGGCTACGAATCGAATACAGCGACGGACACGACCGAGCTCGCGACCGCCTCCAGCGTTGCCGCACCGCAGCCGGCCCAAACGGCCGGCACCGGCGTCGATCGTCACACCTCCGTCCGCTCCGTCATCACGCTGCCCGCCTACCGAACCGAAGCGTCCACTAACGAGCAGGTGCTCGGCCGCGCCGGTGACCGCGACGGCGTGGACGTCATCGTCGACCTGCCCACCGAAGAGCAAGAGGAGGCGCTGCGCGACGAGGAGATGGAAGCGCTCTACCAAATACGCAACCTGCGCCGCCAGCAGCTCGTCGAGCGGGAGCAGCGGCGAGTCGAGCGGGAGGAGGCGCGCGCGCGCAACGACACGGCGGCGTTGGCCGCGATCCGGGAGCGCTCGCGCCTGGCCCGCGAGGAAATCACCGCCAGCAACGAGGTCATTACCGAGCTGCGCGGGGGCGCCACGCGCGCGCAGGACCAGCGCGCGCGCTCCGTCTCGACCGTGTCCTACGGCGACCTGGGCGTCGCCCGGCACGACGGCAGCCGCCTGCGCGGGCGGAGCAACGACAGCGAGCGCATGGGCCTGCTGGCCGACGCGGCGAGCATCAGCGAGAGCCGGCCCGCCTCGGGCCACGGCCGCAACCAGAGCGTAACGTCCTTTGTGAGCGTCGAGAGCGACGGCGGCGGCCCGCCCTCGCCGGCGTACTCGCGCGAGAACTCGCGGCCGCCGCGGGGAGCAGCGGCAGGGGACTCGCCGCTGGCGGGCTCGAGCCCGGATCTGGTCGAGGTGCCGCTCGACTTTGGCGACGATGATGAGCGCTCGCCGCCCGGCTACGAGGAGGCCTCGCCGTCGCGCGAGGAGCACCCCGCGTCGCCGCCGGAATATACAGAGGGTACCGCTTCAGCAGAACCCGCTCGATCGCAACGGTCCGGTAGCGTCATCGGTCCGGTGCCGCAGATTGTGATTAATTCGCATGAGGTGTGACGCGACGGTGACTAATTGTACATGACGTGACGATTTAACTTATTTCAATTCGTTTGGCGACTGCATTTCATTTTGGATAATATTAGCGATTCTCGTTTGAATGGGCTGGCGTTTGTTCGTTTTCATCACATATTAAGCAGATACACTGCAAGAGAAATGCAAATCAATGTCTCCGTTGCTCTGCACTAGAACAGTGTGTCTATCATTCATGCTCTGCTGTGATGGTTTCTTCTACGAACAGCTGCTACCTGCGTTTCGTATTGATACAACATGCAGCAGTTTAAGCAGCCCAATGCACAGAGCTGGTCGACGCCCGTGGCTTATGCAAGCTTTACAAAGCTCGACGGTGCTGCTCACAAACAAGGACCCCGCTTGCCCGGTCGCTGGAAACGGCGTGGCGGTACACAAACCCCACCCCAAACTCCACTAAGGCGACAGGTCCCTGGGCAGCTTGCAGGCAGGGGATCGGTTGGTCAGGTTCATGTAATCCATGATGAAGCGTGGGCGGCACCAGCGTTTCCCACAGAACTACCTTGGCTATGGCGTGATGAAGGGTAATTTCTCAGCAGTAGTTGGGATAATTTTCATTGTGAGATTGTTCCACAATGATACTGTAAATCATTGCCAGCCAAGCCATCTCAGCAAGCTCCCCACCTCCCTCGACAGGATAGCTCATTAGCAGGACTCGAGGAAGGCCCGGCCAGACATCTTTTCTTACCAATCACAAACCATAATGCAATAAGGTGGAGATGCAGTCAACCCAATCTTGCTAGAAACTAATCATTTGCTACGTACCGGTGTCTAGAATGAGGCTAAGCTTGGTTGCCAGGTTGGCGGCTGCAGGCCCCTCATCTTCTCTAAAGTATAAGAGCTCCACCATCCCACCATAGCTACATTTCTTGTCCCCCCCTTCCATCCTCATCATACACTCTCTGTGTGAATATATTCATCTCTATTACTTCATATCATCCTGAACAGAATCCGCCAAAATGGTCAAGATTGCGATTGTCTACGTACGTTGTCCTTGGGTATTCAGCATCTGCACCCGGATGTCCAGCTAGCTACCCCTCGTTGCCCCTCTTCCGGCGTTCTCGCTCGGCGAAGCTACCAATGCACCTCGATTTAGAGCGGATTGCAACACGATCAAGATCAGTTTGGCTAACATGCAAATAGTACTCGATGTACGGCCACATCAAGAAGCTCGCTGATGCTGAAAAGGCCGGCATAGAAAAGGCTGGTGGCACGGCCGACGTCTTCCAGATCGCCGAGACCCTCCCTCAGGAGATCCTGGATAAGATGCACGCCCCGGCCAAGCCCACCGACGTCACAGTCCTCGAGGATCCTACCCAGCTCCTCGAATACGACGGACTCCTGCTCGGCATCCCCACCCGTTACGGCAACTTCCCCGCCCAGTGGAAGGTATGATATCCTCGACACATACGAATTTTTGGTGTAGAAGCTAATCGACAAACAATACAGACTTTCTGGGACAAGACTGGCGGAATCTGGTCGTCTGGCGGCTACTGGGGCAAGAAGGCCGGCGTCTTCATCTCCACCGGCACCCTCGGTGGTGGTCAGGAGTCGACCGCTCTCGCCGCCATGTCCACCCTCGCCCACCACGGCATCCAGTTCGTTCCTCTCGGCTACGCCAAGTCCTTTGGCCAGCTGGCCAACCTGAGCGAAGTCCACGGTGGTTCGCCCTGGGGTGCTGGTACCTTCTCGGGCGCAGACGGCTCTCGCCAGCCCTCGGCTCTGGAGCTTGAGATCGCTACGATCCAGGGCGAGCACTTCTACAACGCCGTCAAGGGCGCCTGAATACATGGTAGCGAAACAAGAGAGCAGACACAGGTAGCGACCGACAAGCCCGCCGAAGCTTCGACCCCGGCTGCTGCTGGTGCCGCTGCGGCATCTGGCGCGAGCAAGAAAGAGAAAGAGCGCAAGGAGGGACCCTGCGGTCTGCCTGCCAAGTGTATTGTTCTATAAGTCAACCATCTAGAGATGAAAATGTATGAGAAAAAGTGATAATGAAATACAAATAAATATGCCAGTTCTGTAACTGCTCCCTCTTCTCCTGCTCAAAGTGCGCCACAATTGTACCGACTTGCCAGCACCCTATTCCGCATGCTTTCATATTCTCATCAGTCTACCGTACTTTTTGTGTCCAACCGCGCGAAAATCGTCGCACTGTGCCAGTGTACAGCTTCCTGGCCGCGAAACCGGTCACCTGGTAATCTACAGCCGTCGCAATCACTCGCGGAGAGCATTCCAGCCGTGCGACGTGCCGACACAAACGATACCGGATGCGTAATTTCAAGTGTATATCACAGACGTGTAAGCAAATAAAGTATCATTCCTCCTCATCCTATTCTAGCCAAGTATTCAATAAATGCCCCCGAAAAATGTAGTTTTCCCCCCTCAATAACTCCTTGTCCAAAAAAAGAAGGAATCACAAAATCACCACCGCACTGAAAAGCAATCGACCTCTTCATCGCTCAAGCCTTCGCACGCACCGCACGCGCAGCGGAAGCCGTACCACTGCCACAGCAGCGCCGGCGTCTTGGTCGTCCCGTAGCAGATTCTCAACTCCTCCCCCGCCGCGACACCACCACCACCACCACCACCACCACCAGCGACCCAGAAGCGCAGACGTCGGCGGTGCTCGTCGTAGGCGAAATGCACATTGTTCTTGGGCTCGCAGGCGTGGTTGAAGCGTGCGGCGATGGGGAAGAGCGCGGCCTCGCGATTCCGTCCGGTGGCGAAGCTGCATAAAAATATTAGCAAGGTATTCCAAAGGAGAAGAGAAGGGAATCACTGGAGAAAGATGGGGAAAAGAGGAGGGGAAAAACGGTTACCTGTTGGTGTACCAGATTGCTTCGAGGTACTCCGTGCCGGGCTTGAAATGGTCGCTGGCGTGCAGCTTCATGGCCTTCTTTTGCTTTTTGCGACTCAGCCGCGCAAACGCGCTGAAGATCCCTTCTCGATCCGCGACAAACAGGGGCGCTTCTTCCAAAATCACCTCGCCGAGGTGCAGATCGCGCGTGGCGAACGCGCCCATGCCGCCGGTGGGCGAGTCGCGGATGATGAAAGGTTTGGCCGTGATGGTGCTGCGTGGCTTCTTGACGGGCGTGGCCGGGGGTGTCGGGAGGGCGGCGGCGGCTGGGGATGCAGTGTTGTTTTTCATCGTGAGATGCCCGTGGCGGGAGGAGAGAAGGAGATGTGGCGGAGAGTGCATGGGCGCAAGCGGTTGCGGCGTAGAGGAGAAGGAAGAGGAGGAAGATGAGAGGTGAGGCTTGCGGGGAGGCAATGTTGGTGGGATCATCGGCGTGGGAGGGGGATGGCCGGGATGGACGTAGACAGTGGCCGGATCCCAGGGCTGATGTTCGTTTCTTGCATGTTCTGCGCCCTGGTGGCTTTGCGATACGCGAGCGACGAAGGCATCGCGGCTGCTGCTGGCGACGCCCGTGGTCGCGGCGTTGCTGGCTGCGTCGTCGTTTCCGTTGGACGAGCCGCCGTCTTCCCAGTCTCCGCCATTGTGGGAGATTTCATACCCATCGTTCCGCGGTCCGGAAAATCCGGCACTCTGCGAGGCGCTGCGGTCGAGCACGAGAGCAGGCGACCGTGTCGACTCTCGCTTCGGGGTGCGTTGTCGCTCATTCCGCGGCACGGATTTCTGTGGTCTGGAAAGGGTGGCACTCTGCTCGACGTTGCCGTCGAGCATGCGAGCAACTGACCATGCCGCTTCTAGACGCGGCCCGGAAACGTTGGCACTCTGCGAGGCGCTGCCGTCGCGCACACGAGCCAGAGGCCGTGTCGGTTCCTAGGCGCGGGGGGGTTAGGTTTTGTCGTTTATGAAGAAAGGCCCGGAGCGCCTGCTTTTGGGCGAACGGTACCGGTGATGGGGCTGCGAAAGAGCCGGATGATTTAATGCCAGGATCATGAAGGGAGCGTGAGGTGGTTGAATCTTGGTTCGTGATCGTCATTGGCATGCTGAACGAGGGATGTGATGCGCGTTGCGAGATGGAGGTGATGGTGTAGCTAGCAATGTTGGGGGATAAAGATCAATGACGAAGTTGAAAGGAAAGAAACCAGTTTCGTTCCCAAAAGAAATATTCAAGAGATGACGGCGTAAAAGAGTTGTGACACAAGGGCTGGCACGCTGTCTAGTGACGTGAAAGAGGCAACCTGCTCGCTGCTGTGAATGAGAGATACGCGCCCCAACTCATATAAATGTAAATCATATCATCCGTTCATATATGTCATCTACCTATGCGCCCCCGGCTATTCTGATACTATAACAATTTAAACCGCCAACTCCTCCCAGTAAACTCCGTATCCTTCCATTCACGCCAAATAGAATGTCAATCATCCGGGCCCCTACACGCGCGACTTGCCAGAAGCCCGCCAGTATCACGGGTATCAATTTTCTTTGCCCAAGCAGATATTCCCCCCTCCAAAATATTTTCTGTGGCCAGCGAGGCCGATAATCATGTTGATAGAGTGTAAATGGTGTGGTGAAAATTAAAAACACAGTTGTAGTAAAATAAGAAAAACGCCCCCAACAAACGGCAAAACGCCTCCAGAGTTCAAGAAAAGTAAATGTGAAATATGAATATGAGAAATGGTTAGAAGCCAAACTTCTTCTTGGGTCTCAGAGGGCAGTCGCCGCGGCAGTCGGGGCAGCGGAGGCAGCCGGGCTTAGCCCAGATGCGTCGGCACTTGCACACCCAGAGGTCGCGGCCGGTGCGGGTGGTGAGACAATCAAAGGGCGCGTGCAGGCCTTCGCGAACACCGCATTCGATACAGAAACGGCGGAGCGAGATTTGTCTGTCCAGGCCGGGCTGAGGGTCGCGATCCGTGACCAGGCGGCCGTGAGGGTCGACGTAGGCGTGCTGGGGCTGCAGCATGTCAAAGTGCTCAGGCGAGCGAACCTTGAAGCACACATAGCATTCAAAGTTACCGGGCTTGTAGTCGTGGCCCTTTTCGCTGGGTCGGTGTTGAGGAAAGTCTTTGGCGGCTCTCATGACGAATTGGGCTTTGTCGGCAGGATCAGCCATGCTTTGGGGGTCGATGGACTGGTGAAAGTATCGGTTCATGGTGGACATGTGGATGAGAGACTGGTAGTCTAGATCGCCAAACACCTTTCTTTGCAGGTCGCTCGGGAGACGCTCAATGCCGGACGGCATCGTGGATCCCGTAGGAGACTGGGGTGAGGGCAGTTGGTATGGCTGAGACTGTTGGTGTTGAGGAGGTGGTACAGCGTGCTGGGAGAGTTGGCGCGAGTGTTGGCGTGAGTGCTGCCGTGAATGCTGGCGTGAGTGTTGGCGTGAATGACTGGCACGATGGTGGTACTGGTGTTGCTGCGGCTGCGGCTCCTGGTACTGTTGGTGCTGCTGCTGCTGATAGTGGTACGCGCTTTGGTGCTGCTGATACTGTTGCTGCGGCTGCTGCTGCTGCTGTGTATAGTGAGGCTGGTGGTTATAGCGCTGAGAGTGATGCCTCTGGTAGGGGTCGTGAGCCGACTCGGGACTGGGATAGTCGGCAGCCGAAGCGTTCGATCCTCGATACTTGTGGGCACCGGGGGGAGTAGGTAGGACAATCATGGTAGAGGACGACATTTTTGGGGGGAGAGGCCGGACTCGTATTGGGGCGGGCCAATCTCGATAATCGATGCAAGACACAGGTGCTGGAAAGGCGGTGGGCGACGATGTACGTGTATGCGCGTGGTGCGTGCGACCTGCAGGAGAGGTCTCTAGTTTGTTGTATTGTTTCTGAATTGAGCTGGCGTCAGGATGCGGGTGTGAGTGACTGGGATGTGGTGGTGGTGGTGGGAGCGAGGTTGGCAGCGGAGCAACGAGTGAAGAAGCAGAGCAAGAGAAGGAGAGGAAGAAAGGTCAAAGGAAAAGGAAGCGGACGACGAGGAAGAGATAACTAAAATCTATCTGAGCAAGTGGATTGTCTCTGTTGCAGGGCGTGTTTCCCGTGGGCACTGGATCGGAGGCGAATTGACTTTAATAGCAAATGCCTGCCTTGCCGGAGCCAGACTTGCGACTAACACGACGGGCAGAACCTGGGGTGGGCACCCTCCCCGACGTAAGTGACAGATAGTCGGGCTAAAACAGCAGGTACCGAGACGGTGGGAACGCGCAATGTGAAAGGCGCACGTAGAGAGCGGGAGTGTGTGTGCTCCATGCCCGAGCAGGGGCATCACGGAATAAGACATTCGAGATCCTGGTGCGCAGCGCGAGGAGAGAGCAGGAGGGCAGGCGTGTTGGTGGGGAGGGTCCCCGAAAGTGTCAGGCGTCTGGAGGCTGGCACGGACGAATCGAAATAAAATAAAATAAATACAAATAGGCAGTCGCTTTTTTGAATTTATTTTTCATTTTTTTTGCGTGCCACAGGCTGGGTATGTTTCTGGCATCGTTGGGTGGTGTTTCATCCAAGGGTGAGACACGTCTTCTGGCCAGGCCTGGGTTCTTGCTGGGGCTGGACCCGGCATGCCGCCCTTACGGCCCACGGGGAGAAGAGGGATGCCCGTTTTCCCTTTGCTCCTCACTGATCAATGCTCATCGAGCCGGGAAAGGCCTGCGTTTCTCGTCAGGACGAAGGAGGTTGTGGATCCAGCATGATGGCAAGATGCGAGGAG